>OY730192.1:133030385-133630385 GCA_963422505.1 Pseudognaphalium luteoalbum | reverse complement strand
CAGTTCAACCTCTGCATTCGGTCATCCAAGAGCTACTGAAAAGGATGGATGCGATGCAGCAGACTATGGATAATCAAGCTTAGTTGATTCAATCTCAGGCATCAGTTTTGAAGGTCCAAGCTGCGTAGATCAAGTCGTTAGAAGAAACGGCAGCTTTAGTTCTAACTTTGAATTCTAAGGTCTTAGAATTAGAATCCCTAGCTGCTGTTCCGGGGGAGTCAGGCCTGCGTGCCATAGAAACAACATCTAGGGCTTCTGCCAGAACACAGACTGATGATGTAAATGATAATGTAAATGTTTCTGATGATAATGAAACTCTTCGTTTGGATTACTTCTCGGTCGACGATATTCCAGGTCAACCAAGACCACTAGCTGTAGATTATTCACATGCTAATCTATCTTTTATTCAGCGAATGGTTAATGAGGAAGGTCAGTCATCTGAACCTGAATTTGAAATTAATGATGATGTTGAGATTGAGGAAGAGGAGATGCGTTCTGATGAATTTTATGATGATGCTCCAACAATCGAGACTGATTCTTCTGAAGATGAAGCAGAGCCAGTTGGAACTTTGCAAACTGTTCCAGAGACTACACCGGCTTCTGGACCTGCTTCTACATCAACTTCTGAACGACCGGTGATAAGCTATATTCCTGGTGAACCTATTCCTGTTACTTGCAAGACATATAAAGTTAGTGGGAATTACACAGGAATTATTAAAAGTTGGAAAACCTACAAAGGTATCTTCATGATTAAGAGAAGCGATGGTATTCAGTATTTTAAAAGGTCATTCAAGAAGCTGAGTACGTTGCCTAAGGGAGAGATAAATCGTCTAGCTCAACTGGAATTGATAAATCCAACCAGAGATTCACGAGCTGATTTTGTACAGACAGTTTTGCGTCGTAAAGTGAAGAGCAAACGTTATAACTTTATCAAACCGACGCTTGGAATGAGATTTATATTCAAGAAAAGACTTGCTCCAGTAATAAGACAACCGATATGTAAAGTAGACTATCCGCTAGCTGATTGTTTGACTGAGATTCCGCTTGAGACTGTTCCCATGAACTTTCTTAGAAGATTTCATCATTGGGAACTTGATCCGTATACGGGCGAAGCGGTATTTATTTTTGTTCTAGAATTTGAGCATCCGGAGATGACTTCGTTGTATGGCTTGAAGAAAGCTCTATTCAAAGTATTTGATCCTATGAGCTTGATTAATATGTCACCGAAAGATTTGCGGAAATTGTTTGATAGTCCAATTCGCTTCAACGTAAGAAATGTAGTAAATTCGACTCTTGCTAGACAATTTCAGAAGGTTGTGACTGTGTGCGTTACGCATGGGATTCATGCTGGAGGCAGGATTCCTGAAGGCTGGGTTTAAATTGAAGAAATTTTGAAGACCAAGCTGAAGATACGGGGGAGTTTGTTGGTGCATCTTAGTGTGTCTGTTAGTTGGTCTAAGTCTGTAATACGTTTGATATGTAATTACTTTAGTTATGACGTTTGTATTTGAAAAGTAATTACATTTTGTGTTTTGGCGATACAAGGGTTTTGTGTCGCATAAGTCAACTTGGCGACATAACTTGTGTCGCATGAGTCGGCTTGGCGACACAGCTTGTGTCGCATAGGGCAGATTATGAGTCGAGTATAAATAGCCTAGTTCGGATCATTTGTAAAAGTTGATGAACCTAGGTATTCTGAGAGCATATTGTACTCGAGTTATTGAATCTAATCTGATCGGTAATTGTTTGAGTATTAATATACTTTCTTTTTTGTTTCGTTTAATCGTTTAATCTGTATATATTCAATCTTTGGATTCCGTACGTTGATTGAATCTTAGGGTTCAATTAGGTCCGACTACAGGGGGTCTACACAACATTTATATTTTTTATTCTTCAAAATCCTCCAATATATATTAATAAAATACATTACTTTTTAGGTGTTTGCGTCTCGTGAAGAATTGATAAATTAGGTGCAAAATACAGGACGCTCTTCCGGTGTTGTAACCGTCACTAAAAGATCAAATAAAGACAAAGGTGGATTCTTTTTTAAAGTTATACTCATGTGTGATCGTGGTGGTCAATATAAAGTTAAGTTTCTGGCACCAAAAAAAGTGATTGTCCATTTGAATTAAAAGGAAGATATTCAAATGAATATGATCATTGGACGTTAACGGTGATATGTGATGAACATAATGTGACAACTGTCACAAAACAGTAACCGTAATCAAACCGTAACTTAAATGTTGAAACTCATTCTTATGTTAGGACTCATCACATGGTTTTCTTTACATCAAAGTCTTCGTTTTCAAAGATCGAATCCAATGTAAAAAGAATCATGGCAATCGGATGTGTAATGAAAAAGATACAAGGCAAAACGAATGTGTTCATAATTTTGAAACTTAACATTATGATTGAATATGTGGCATACTGATTGTGTTGACTTATTGTTTACTGAACGGATTGGTCGGATGAGTCTTGTGTCTTCGGGACCTTGACAAAACTCCATATTTCTTACTTATACATGCGATTATTGATAGTACTATCGGACGACGGTCCCGCTCTTGAGATAGATGCGTTATCCTTGAGTGAATAGCATAAACTGAATGGATTGATTATTGTGCACGAAACGGATTGTCTTATGTGCATATTTCATATCATATGTCCTACTTATTTATTATCACAGCAAACTGTATTTCTCGTGTGTCTTGCTAAACCAGCAAAACTCACCAACCATTGTGTTGACCTTTTCGAGCATTTCTTTTTAGGTAATCAGAATTTTGACTAAGGAGCTTAAGGCTTAGTGGCTTTAGCGAGACTTCTAGGCTGCATTGGAGACCTGGGTGATTGAATTTTGATCATGTACAATTATACTTAGTGGTGATGTTACAATTGGATCTTATTTATTGTTGACTATGTACTCGGGTTAATGATTAACCACGACACAAGTCGCCTTTGTGTCGGGAGATATCATGACACGTTGTTGAATAGCATTTATTGTTGTTCTATTATATCAATGTGTTATGATCTAGTCACGTGTCGTATTCCGTTGTTTCCGCTTTAGAGTGTGTGTGACACATAATCATCACCTTACACAGTATATGGAGGGGCATCCATATGTAAAACGATTATTCGAGGATGAAATTAGTTTGGTGGTGAATTTGACAAGAAAAAATGTGGCGCCACGAGATATTATATCACTTCTAAAGGATCGGAATCCAAATAATGTGTCCACACTTAAAACCATTTATAATATACGACAAAGAATTCGCTTGACCGACAAAGTAGGCAAATCTCCAATGCAAGTTCTTATTTCAATTTTGCATTTAAATGGTCACGTCTACGAGTTTACTATGAACGATTCAAATGAGTTAACAAATCTATTTTTTGTTCATCCAATATTGTTCGATATTTGGCACGCATTCCCACACGTGTTGATTATAGATGCCATGTACAAGACGAACCTCTATAAAATGCCATTTGTTGAGATTATCGGCGTAACTTCGACCATCCATACATTTTCCATAGCATTTGCCTTTATTGAAAATGAAAAGGAAGTGAGCTATATATGGGTGTTAAATTGTCAAAGTTTAACATTAGATGTGTGCATGCACCTACGTGTTATAATCACTGATAGAGAATTGGCTCTAATGATCGCATGCCATCGAGTATTTCCAGATGCAACTCGATTACTTTGGAGATGGCACATTTCCCAAAATATTGTGAATAACTGTTGGCAAAGTTTCAAATCACAAGACGAGTGGGACTCATTTCTTAAGCTCTGGGCATTTCTAGAAAATTCTCCAATAGTGATATCGTACACGAAGAACTACGATCAACTTAGAGAAATGTTGACAATATATCTACGTATGTTTCCGTATTTCACATTCAATATTTATTTTATATAATTGTAGTATTTGTCTATATTTCACATCCAAGTTACCTTTTCAAGTGTATTTACTTATATTAATAAAAAATGTTTGGACAAATATAAGGAAATGTTCGTGTCTGTCTGGATGGATCAACATCTCAACTTTGGAAATCGTACATCTAATTGAGCCGAGGGTCAACATTTAACGTTAAAAAGATATCTGAAATCTTCAAAATCTAGTTTTGATAGATTTGTTAAATGTATTGATGAAGTTGTGAATGCACAACATACATCAATTAAAGAAAGCTTGCAGAAAAGCAGAATTGTCCGCATTTTATCAACACAACCTACATTGTTTCTTGCTATTACGCGGTTTTGTTTAGAATGTGGCTCTCGAGAAAATGGTTCAAGAACTAAAACTGTTGAAGCGTAGCCATAAAGACTCCTCAAATTGTGGTTGTAAACTACGCAATAGTTGTGGGGTACCATGTGCTTGCGAACTTGCAGTTATTTTAAATTCAGGTTAATATATATTATATAATTATAAATTATATTGATTTTGTTTTAGTCTCAGAAATTTTTATTATTTGAAAATAATACTTATTTATAAATAAATACAGGTCAATGTATTCCCTTGGATTCGATAGACATCTTTTGGAGAAAGTTAGATATTTCACCGTTAATGTCTGTACGAAATGACGCTATTAGATGTGACGATGAAGTAGAACTTTTTAAAGAGAATTTTAACAAGGAGTCTACAGTTGTGAAAAAAGTTTGTTATGAAAGTTAAAAGATATAATTAGTGGAAGTGCAACAACGCTAATTCGAGTACTTCAGGTTAAAAAAAAACTCACGGACAACCAAAGAAAAAGAACAGAAAAGGCGTTCCTATCCCAATAGTCAAGATCCTCATTGAAATAGTTATTCCATCACGCCAAATGTTTTTGTGCCGGATTCGATCAAGGAGCCAGCGAGACACAGTTCATATGTGATGACTTGAACAAGGAACCAACAGGGGAAACTTCACATGCTTTTGACTTGAACGAGGAATCGACGTGGGATAAGGAACCAACTGGGGAAAATTCACAAACTTTTGACTTGAACGAGGAATTAATGTGGATGATTCATATGATGCATGCTATTCACACCCTTTGATGGGTGTAATTCCAAACATTTTCCATCCTCACATACAAAATGTCAAGGGCGATGAAAACTGTGGATTTCGATCAATTGCTGTTTGTCTCGAATATGGTGAAGATAGTTTGCTCAACATTCGAAATCAATCGCTAGACGAGTTAAATAACCGATTTTATTACTATTAGGTTTTTAACGTTGGTTATAATGAATTATATCATTCGTTGTGCTTCTATGAATCGCCTGCACCGTCAGAACACTGGATGACTATGTCTATGACAGCTATTCTAAATGCCAACAGGTTTGGTGTGATTATCCATTGTTTAAGCATTCGAGGCTCTATGACTTTCTTTCCCCTTTGGAAAGGCACAGAAGAGTTTCAAAACCATCAAACTCTTACAATCACGCATATAAATGATAATCATTATGTGATTATACAATTAGAAGGCGAGTATCCAATGCCTCATATTACTCGACTATGGACTTTTTTATAAATCTCTGAATGCAGCTGGGTAGGAAACTATGTATATGCGGTGTCAACACTTATATACACAACTAATGCCTTATAATTGTTAAAAGATTTTTTTAGATTTGTCGGATTCATTGTTAATGAAAATTAGTTTTTATCTTTTTTAATTAACGTATTTTGTTGTTTATAACCTTACAAATTAACGTATTTTGTTGTTAATGAAAATTAGTTTTTATCATTTTTAGTTTATATATATATATATATATGTTTTTGTTTTGTCTAATGATTGTTTAATGATTAATGTTTTCAAATGATTAAGTGGTATGATGAGTAAATATTAGGGGGTATGGATAGATAAAGCCTCTTTTTTTCTCTTACAGTACCTTCTCCTTATTGTAGTACTTTTTATTCTTTGTTTTTTTGTTTGTAGTTTACTTTCGTCCTTTTCTGGACTTATTATATCCTTTATTAGTATTGTAACCATCATATCTTATCAATCTTACAAAACAAAGAGAATAAATAAAGTACTTTGAAACTAGTTAGTTAGAGCATCTAGTTAGATTAACTAAATTTGAATAGTTACATAAATTAAGTATAAAAGTGGCAACAATTGATAAGTAAACCCCCTAATACCATTTACTTACAGAGAACACCCAACACAAACACATTCTCATACATACTCCTATCTATACATATATACTTGATTACAACGTCGTTTTGAAACGAATTTTTTTTGTTACAAATTATGTTATTTTAATTTCAATACCAAAATATATTTATGTACAAGCAAACAAGATAAAGTGAATCAGGAATTATTTATCTTCAACGAGTTTTGATCATTTTTCTACAACTTTCAAGCTACAGGTATGTCGGACTCCAAATTTACTGTTCAACGGAAGTCGGGTCGGGGCGCGACTAATCAGTTGATCATTATGCAAAGTTATATTGAACGAATCTACATGAGATGTTATGAAAATAGTACAAAATATTTCATTGAGTTATAAAATAATACATAGTTTGCGAGTCCACGAAAATAATCCTAGAGATTCTAATACATAACTAATATTCAAAATAGTAACGCAAGAAAATCTCCAAAATTTGTAAGCATGCGACTCGAGATGTCGATGAGTTTATAGGTTTGTATAGTTTAAAATCGTAGATTGAAACACCAGATTTCAGAGTTACTATTGTAGTACAAAGACCAGTTATTGTAGTACAATAAATGCTAGTTATCATAATACCAATATGTGTCAGTTATCATAGTAGAAATGTATGTCAGTTAATCGTAGTAGCACTAAATGCCAGTTGTCGTAGTGCGTACATGTGTAATCGGTTCATAGTTCAAAGCTTAGTCATATATGTTGTTCCTATCATGCGTGTAATTCAGTAAAATCGTAGTTAATTAATAAATCAAAACATGATACTGAGAGGCCTACAAGGATTTGGTAAGTTACTCAAGAAATTAGCAGAAGTATTCATAAAAAGTTAAAACAGTGTATTCTCACCCCAAGTAAAAAGTAGTAAAACAGTAAAAGTGTGGCTATGAAACTGATCTAGTGAGCTAAATGTGAGTGCCAGCAAGGTGGTTTCCCAGAAAAGTCCCTTAACGTCCTAACGTAAGAGATAATGTGTATAAGTAGCTGGCTAACTGCCAGACTATGTTAGTTCACTCGTTGAAAGATCTTTGTCGTTTTAAAGTTTCGTGCGTCCCGTTGGTGATGATTTCATAATAATAATTTGAGTTGGTTTTATTATTATGTTTGTATAGTTGTATCCCTTGTAA
Organism: Pseudognaphalium luteoalbum; assembly: GCA_963422505.1. Classification (NCBI taxonomy): domain Eukaryota; kingdom Viridiplantae; phylum Streptophyta; class Magnoliopsida; order Asterales; family Asteraceae; genus Pseudognaphalium; species Pseudognaphalium luteoalbum. The sequence goes on along the minus strand of OY730192.1, from coordinate 133,623,131 downwards.
AAGTATATATATGTGTTGCGTGTACAAATGGTATTGTATATAGTTTAGTTGATGTTACGCAAATTCGGCACTTGGTTAAAGAACATAATTTATTAACAAACAGTTCAGTTAGCAAGTTCTCGGATCGCGGTTCAAATCACTGGTCAAAAGTCAATTTGTAAGTCTCAACTCGCGGCGCGTTGTGCAAACTGAGATTAAGCTCAGTTCGCAAGGCCGTCCGAGATGTGTTTTCATTTTCGGTAACTTGGTCAAATGAATTCGGTTTGACCCGAAACTTTGGAATGTATTATATATGTTTCTAGAGCTCAGGAAAATTTCCGTTACGTTTTGTTGTTACCCAAAGTGCCATTTTTAAATTACGATTCCAAAATAGTCCCCAAACCTTAATTTTTTTCCAGATTTTACGCCTACTTTCGAGCTTGTTTTCGGTACTCAAAACATCACGAAAAATTCTGAAAAGTTTACAAAACATTCTCAGATATCTTAGCTACTTCCCATAATTTTTTCAAAATTTTTACCCAAGCCAAACTCGCTAATTAAAATCGCAAATGGACCCGTGTCGTACAGATATCAAACTCGACACATGCTCACTCAACAGCTTATAATTTGATTTCGGCGTATTTCTAGAAGATGATGTCTGAACGAAAAATGAAGTTAACAAACATGCCAAACTTTTACAAGTAGTTTCACTCATTTTTGTTACTCACATGATTTGTTATAATTTTTCAAAATTCGTTAAAATTCTGGCCAGAAACCGATTTACAACAAAGTTAAGTTTTCTTTAGTTTTTGTTATATTTTTTTGCAAGATCTTCTTAGGAGTGAACATTTAACATATTAGGAAGCTTAAACATGAAAGATGAGTGGAAGAAAAAATGGTCCTTACAAGCTTTGAAGATGAAGAACAAGAAGGATGGAAATGATGACTCTTGAGGCTTTGTTCCTTGTTTTTGAGATGTAAATGACCAAGATGATGATTGTTATGTTTGTTGGTGTTATTTTTGCTAGTTTTCTACTGGTGTTGCTGCCGTGGTGAATGGAGAGGAAGCAAAGGAAAAGCGGTTGAGTGAAAGAAAAGTGAATGTGTTGTATATTTGAGTGTTGTGGAATTCATGCAAGAGATGAGGTGGGAGGAATGGCCTAGGGCCGATTTTTCTAGGTCAAAGTATAGCCTCCCACTTTGTCTTTTCAACAATATAATATGTTAAATCCCGTGGTCGTCTACCCGTTAATTGCGTTACATTTTAGTATATTACACGGTTGTTTGTTTTCATTTAGTTAATTGATAAACATCAAAATGTACTAGATTATAGTACTAATTACCCCTTTGTTCAATAGATTTTTATGAATTTTATGTGAATAAGATACTTATTTCGTTCATATTTGCATTTAGGAGTTTAATTGGAGCTTGGATAGAAAAGAAACAGAAAATGAGCTAATCGTGAAGAAAAGAAGCTAAGAGAATGAAGATAGGCAAGATTGGATTGGAATAGGTGTATATGAAGCTTGAATCGGAAAGAGAATGAAAGATGATCGAAAATGGAAGAAAAGTGTAAAAGCTAAGTTTTCTGCCATGCTTTAGTATTTTGGCCATAACTTCCTCATACGGAGTCCAAATGAGTAGATTCAAAAACTTAAATTTAGAGAACAGTTAGGGCTACAACATATAAAAAATTCAGCCTTATTGGAGAAATCATTTAGACGGCGGCTAAATAAAAAATTAGCTAAGTCGGCTACAAAACATTCTAGAAAGCTTGGAGAATACGAAAAGTAATTTTAGCCGGCTGTTAAAGCTTTTAACCGGTGGCTAAATTCACGAATCTGCAAGTATAAATAGAGACTTAGGCCAGACGTTTTAAATCATCATAATTTGGCTAGGGTTTGTAGAAGTTGACTAAAGCAAGTTCCAGAGGTTTGGATTGATGCCAATTGATTCTACTTCGTGTGGTTCACAATTCGGTTTGCGTATCATCTTCCGATTTCAATTTAAACATGTCTATGTGTTTTGTTTTGAGATTATGAATCTGATTTTTGTGCAATTGAATCATGAATTAGACTTTATGTATATTGTTTAGTTTAATAACCTTGGATTATGATTGTTTGAAGGTTATAATTGTGTTTTGAATAAGTTGTCTGATTGAAGATTGTTATGCTATCCATTGAACCTTATTTGTTGGTGATTATTAATTGCTACTTAGCGTGGTTAATAGTATTGTCAAGATTGAGTTCCTTTGATACTATTGATTATTGATGATTATGAATCTAGGTTTATGATCATTGCTAAATAGATTGAGTTTGATAGGTTAAGAGCATAGTAACTAATCAATCTAAAATGAATGAGCTAATAAGAGATTATTAGAAGGTATTGTTGAGTCATACCGCTAGGATTAGTCGTAACAAGTTGTGAACACTTAGTACACAATCTTGGGAAAAGCAGGCAATAGAGCAACATTCTTGCGATGTTGGATCGATGTTTAATGTGGGACTCTAGATTGTAGAAATTAGTTAACCAGAACCGGAGACTAATTTACACTAACTTGGAATCTTTGATTAGTAACTAAGTTAATATAAAAGAAATCACAATCAGACAATCAAAACACATGAACCGGATAATATGAATCTGAGTGCGAAGACTCTAAGGAATTACATGTTTATCTCCAATTGTTTATCTTTTCCTCTTTATCTTGTTTTCTGTTATTTGGGTGAGTTATTTAGTTCATATTGAACATTCGCACGGAACTAAAACGTACCCCTTATCTTACTGCTTTATTAGTTTAGTTAATAATTCCTATTTAATTGAATAAAATCGTTCATGTGTTCCTGTGTTCGACCTGGACTTACCATAGCTATACTATTCCGATCGGGTATTCTTGCCTGGTTTTGTGATAGTAGTGATTGGTATATCCTATACCTATTAAATAATAAAACTAGACGCTTTCACACGCATCAAGTTTTTTGGCGCCGCTGCCCGGGAACACTTAACCGATTGGACTTTTATTCTACCGGGGAACAGTTGCTTATTCGATTAAGTTGAAAAATAAAAAAAACTTAAAAAAAAATAAAAAAAAGAAGGGTTTTTGGTTAATCACGCACAATTTTATATGCTCGATTTGCTAAACAAATATTTTTGTCTTGTCTAAAAGTTGTGATGATTAATGATAATTTGGTTGTAAATAATTGTTTATTTGTTAATTATATGTATCTGCATGTTATATAGTTTAATTTTTAATGGAGCGAATTTTTTTTAATTTGGTTTGCACAAACGTTCGTCCGGCGGTTGAGTGCACTAACCGGCGGTTGGAAGGACGTTTTTGCGACAAATTTTTGTTTCTGCTCTGTTTGTCATATATTTTATGTACCAATCATTATTGTTTATTTCCTGTACCTTATTTTATGTAGGTTATTGTTTGTTAATTTGTTAGTTTTAATTTTTAATTAGTTATTTTATATTTTATTTTCTTGTTCTACTTTTTGTTTTCTTGTTTTTTGTTTGCAGTTTTTTACTTTATGGGTGTGGTCCCTGGAAACCCTCACGAGACTATAACTTGTCCACTCAGGATACTGAGGGGTTTAAAGGCTTGTTGCATATGCTAAATGCAACCGTCATGCCTACGGAAGTGTGTTGTTGTATATTTTCATAATCAGATCAAGAAAACATTTTTCTTCATGATCAGGGGAGTTTTCTGTTCACTTCTTTTCTATTCCCTATTTTATGATTCCTTGTTTTGCAATGAGGACATTGCTTTATTTTAAGTGGGGGATGGGGAAAAGAAGTTTGCTTGTCCTAAGTTATGAATTGGTAAATATTGGTAAATTCAAGCTAGAGGGCATTCTATGTTATTCATTTTTCAACCCAAATTTTTCTTTTAAAAATGTATTCTCTTTGAGTTTAGAAAATCTTGTAACAAATCTGGGAAATTCAAAGGATAAATTGAACTTAAATTGGATAGTTCATCATGTGATGTATCGATAGGCAACCTATGTATAAGTTGTTGAGCTATTAAATAAAATTAATGTAAGAAGTATGTGATATTCCGAGAGGAACTTTAGCAATTTATGACTTTAGTCTTAATTCTTATATATGATAGTGTGCGATATGTCATAAATTTGGAATTCAATTCATATCATTTGGGGATATACTGGGTGTTGTTTTCTTTGTTGTACGTAAGTACAGACCTAGTCTCATGATTTAAAAATGAACTCATGATTTAAAAATGTAGTCAAATTATGTCTCTTTGTCGTACTAAGGTACAGACCTGCCACCAATGGTTTGACTAAAAAGTTATTATGCTAAACCAAAGTCAAGTTATGTCGCTCTGTTGTGTTGAGGCACAGACCTGTCACCAATGTCTTGACTTGAAAAATGATTAATTTAATTAGATATCCATAATATGTGTAATATTAGCACGTTATATGTATGAGGGTATTTTGCTATTGTGTAACACCCTCAAATTTTGGGTTGCGGAAGCGGTCGGGTCGGGTGTTACCAAATCAAATATCACAAGCACAAAGGTAAATAATGTAGCACCCCCAAATTTATAATGCAGCGGAAGTCAACATGGGGCGCTACTAATCAAATATCATAACACATAATCACAAGCAAACGACCTCTAAATGGGACGTTTATAGGAAATAGTTACATTTCATAGTAAATCATTTCGAAACATATTGTTTTCGATACAAAAGTTGTAATTTCCTAGAGCCCACGCGTAAGGCCAGAGATTCTATTACATAATCGAAATATATAAAAGATAATGCTAAGAATCTTCATTAATGCAGTTAGGTTGAAATCATGCGACTCTAGCTAGGTCCAGGAGTAATCCTACTCCGTATGTGTACCTGAGAATACATGCTAAAAAGGTCAACACGAATGTTGGTGAATCTTACAGGTTTGTAAGTAATATCAGATTTGAACACAAGATTTTTATCAGTGGTGCTCGCAGGCGTAAATCAAGTATATGCAATCCTGCAAATGTATGTAAGTTTATATCGTTGCCATGAGGCTCATAATCTAAGCTTAACCCGTAAGTAATAAGTTGCCCTCGCGACATGCTCGAAACTGAGCAAGCGTAGTAATGAATAATAGTCGCCCGTTTATACAGAACGGTTCGTGGTAGCGCTACTACCCCGGGCGGGGAGGGTAATTTCCCTAATGGATCCATTAACTAGTGTTCACGCTTAAGTCCATAACTAACGATGTATGATGGAGGGACTTCAGTAATTGGTAAGTAACTCATGCAATCCGTATAGTAAAATGAGTAGTTCAGTACTTGTGTTCATGAAAAGTAAGCAATGTATCTCACCCGTAAGTAAAAACAGTAAAAGTGGGGCTGTAAGACTCACCCGAGTCTAGTAAGTATGTTTGGGAAATCAAAAAAGTAGAGCGGATGTAAGTCCGTATAGGTGTTGGGTGTAATCCCGTATGTTGGTTCTCCGAACCCGGCAACCTTCTGGCGTCCGAAACACACAAGGTTGTAAGTAAACAAGTAAATATGTTGGTGTCTCAAAAGATCACCCATGCTAGTTGTCCACTCAACTAGGAAATGTCCAAGTGTTTGTTTAGTAATCCGTTTGTAATTTGAAAACAATTATGCCCCGTTGGTGACGGTTTGTAATAATAATCCAAAGTGTTATTATTATATGTATCGTTGTATCAGGTTTCATTATTTGTAAGTGTTCGACACTTAGTGTGAAAAGTATTTACAAGTTCCTGGACAATGGGGGTCCGGGGGCAGCGCCCCTGGTAGCGGGGTCCAAGGGGCAAAGCCCCTGGCTGGGGTCGAGCTGCCAGGTCAGCTTGGAAACTTTTTATTTCTACTACATTGTTTTAGTGAAAAACGCACCTGGACTTGAATTTGGGTGAAATCAAGTAATAAAACTTTAGGTCTCAACACTTAGTAAAATCTATGTTTTCTTGATTCTGTTTCATGTGAACGTGCGACATAAGGCTTGTGTCGCTAGGTGCGACATAGTCTATTGTGTCGCAGATCATATCTGCGACATAAGGGTTTGTGTTGCTAAGTGCAACATCCACAATTTATGCGACATAAAATGTTGTGTCGCTATATGCGACGGAAATAGATTTTGCGACATAGTGTTTTGTGTCGCTAAATGCGACATCCGAAGGGTTTGCGACATAGTCACTTGTGTCGCTATATGCGACATAAGTGGAGGTTTAACGACATAAGGGCTTGTGTTGCAGGTGACCTGGAGCCTCTGCGACACAACGAGCTGTTGGCCGGAATTTGAGCCAAAAACATGTTTTTCGGCGACCTTTTGGTCCGATACTTTTACCCAACCCATATTTGGACATTTCAAGCATAAATAAACAACAAACAAGCATTTTAACAAGGATTCGAGCGATTTCGATAATTTTTCGGAAACTTACAAGGTAACGCTAGAAGATTTCGGAAAGGTGGGGTTGTAGATCGTGACGCGGTGGTTCTTTTCTTCCAAATGGGCGATGAAAACCGAGGTCATTTGGTGGTGTAATTTGGAGGATTATGGTGGTGGTGGTGTGGTTAGTTTTGAGAGAAAATGAAAGAAGGAGAGAGAAAGGGAAGTGAGAAATGAGGGGGAAGGAAAGGAAAGAGGGGGGAAAGAAAGGGAAAGGAGGGGGAGTGGGGGGTGGCTGGTGGGGTCCACCGGGTGTGGGCTTCACCAGTTTTTTGTTCCCTGCAATTACCCTCCGTGCGTTGTTCGTTTCCCCAATCGTTTAAACGTGAGATAATTATTTGTGCATTTAAATTTATGTTTTAAAAATAAAAATGTTCTATCAACAATTTGTTGAAGCGTTTTACCAATTACTTAATAATTTGGTTATAAAATTTAACTTAACTTTGTTTTGGTTGTTTGCGCGTTTGTTATTTTAACCACGTAAATGTTGTTAATACGATACGAATTTGAGTTAAAATATTACATAAATAATATTTTGAATACATTCGGGTTCTTAAATAATGTTATATTATTTAATAAAAATCATTCACCAACGTCCGTATTAATTGAATCAAATTGCATTCGATTGGAAACTTGTACGATTTAATCAAATCGCATACTTGTATATATTCAACAATATATATATATATATATATATATATATATATATATATATATATATATATATATTGATACATTAATTATCCTAATCTAAGGACTAATTACATGTATTAGCAATTGATTAGGTACTAATCACTAGTCTTAATTTGGCGGGTGTTACAAATAATGAACGACTCTAAATGAGACGTTTGAAAATCGTTGTACATTTCCAAAATAAAAGTGTATACAATTTATGAGTTTGCAAAATAATTTCAATACATAATTTGTAATACAAAAGTATTGCAGAGAAATCCAATTGTTTGAAAATATGCGACTCGAGCTAGCATATCTTGTAGCAATCCTAATCCTGCTGGGCACCTGAGAACACATGCTAAAACGAGTCAACTATAAAGCTGGTGAGTTTGTAGGATTTATCATTGGAACATAAAGTATATATCTTGTATGTTTTGAAAGATGGTTTCAAAATCCACGATTTTGATTTGTTTTGTTATGTTGTTGTAATACCAGTGTATATACATCTAACGGGGTATTTCACACCCAAATAGTGGTGACGTGTACCTAAGTACATAGAGAGTGTGGCATACTATGCCTAGATACCTATCAAGTATAATTGAGTCTACAGTCGTGAGGCAATACATGCCTAAGTATGAATCGTGTGATTGTATGACCGCGTCATATGTTGACGAGTAATGATGTTACTTATGTTGTATTAAAACGTGAGGATGCCCCCGTGGCATAATATGTGGTGTCCAGCAAAAATTAAATTGTAGTCCCGCATACTATGATTGGGTAACTAGTGTATAGCATCCATCAATAGTTAATTGTAAACCCGCAGATCTATGATTGAATGTTTAGTGTGTCCGTTTGACCAGTTAGTGTGAGCTAACCCGGACATATTACAAATAATTGTAGTTCCGCAGAACTATGATTGAAATGTTTAGTGTGTCCGTTTGACGAGTTAGTGTAAGCTAACCCAGACATGATTGAGTATTTATTGTGTCCGTTTGACCAGTTAGTGTGAGCTAACCCGGACATGATTGAGCTAACGGCCTCGCGTGGAAATCCCACCGACCCGTTAACTTATTGCGGATCATGAGCATAAGCTCGCCCATCCGTGAATGAGTGTGGATCACGAGCATAAGCTCGCCCATCCATTGATTGTATCGCTTTACCGCGATATCGGACTTATGCCCACTGCAATACCGTGGCATCGTTTTGTGCCCACTGAGACCGTGGCATCGTTGTGTGCCCTAAATGGCATCGAATGAATTGCTCACAAGCAAAGTTTGAAATTTAGCCGGCAGTACTACGACATGCCCGACTAGTATGATCGTGTTTGTCAGAATGTATGTATTTCTATATACATAAGTAAATTGTATGTAGCACCAAGTGCTCGATATTGAGTACGAATATGGGTATATATAAATATATATATATATATATATATATAAGTCAAATCAAACAAACACATGTAACCGTGAATCATGCACGCATGAGAGTAACGTATTGTATCTAAATATGTATATACGATACTTAGATATTATGTGTTTCGCAATATGCCTAGGTATGACTAATCATCACCTAGCTGTTTTGTATTAGTGTAACGAATCTATACTAACATATGATACTATCGTATACGCCTAGTCCCAGCCTAGCAAGTATATGGAGATTTTGGGTTGATGTTTACTTGAGTTCAATTCCAATTTTGAATTCCAGTTCTAGTGAATTTGGTAATGTTGTCCCGCTACAATAAGGTCAACGTATGATAGTGACTTAGCCATGTCATATGATGGTGATTGTTGGTTGATAATCTAACAGTGTGCAATGGTAACCTAACAAGGTTAAATAGAGATATCGTTCTACGATAATATAATGGGTGCAATTCCTAAGTATTACACATTTGTATTACATAACAACAATATGATTAAGTGTGAATTATAAAGGTGTATTATTATAATTCGAAAATAGTAATTGAGCATGTGTCTCACCCCGAAAACAATAAAACAGTTGAAAGAGTGGGGCTATGAAACTCACCTGTGAGTTGTCAGCGATCCTAAGATACGCGTGTCGTCCGATGGGTAACCTCCTAGTGTCCTAAACACGTGAGGTTATATAAGTAAGAGGCAAATCAATTTTCCTAAGTGAGTTGTGCAAATATTCGTTCGTCGCTCAGGTTTGAAAACTGTATACGGGGGTCCGGGGGCAGCGCCCCTGGTAGCGGGGTCCAAGGGGCAGAGCCCCTGGCTGGGGTCGAGCTTAGTGAAAATCATGTGTTTTCAAGGTTCTGTGTTTTGCGACACAAAGATTGTGTCGCTAAAGGGTTCTGCGACACAAGGGTTTGTGTCGCCAAGTGCGACATCCGCAATTTAATGCGACATAAGGTTTTGTGTCGCTACATGCGACATCGGTGATTTTTGTGCGACACAAGGATTTGTGTCGCAATGACATCCATCCTGCGACATAACCTGCGACATAGGCTATGTCGCAACACTGTTTTTGGTCCCCTGCAACACAACGGACTGTTCGACGATTTTTCACCCAAAACAAGATTTAACCCATTTTTAGGCCAAATCTTGTTGATATCATGTTAAAACATGTTGTTTTAAGTATTTCTAACTCAAAATAACACGGAAAAGAGAGTAAATCCTTACGATTTGAGAGGTCGAGATCTACGATGATGAACACAAAGATGATGATGGAGATGATACAAGGATGATGATGGTGATGTTGTTGTTGCTGCTGATTCCATTTATGTTGTAGATTTATTGTTGTTGTTGGTTGTTGTGGTTGAGGATGAAAGAAAGAAAAGAGAGAGATAGAGGTATAGATGTGTGTGTTTAGTGAAAGAAAATGAAAACATGAAATGGGGTGGGGAGGGAGGCCGACCCTCACTTTTAGTGGGGGTGGGTTGTCCCCAACTGTTACGTTAAAAGCCCGTGTTTTTGTACCCGGTCGTAATTTAAAATAGTATTTTAAATTCTAAAATTCGTTTATATTAATTTGAAATGTTTTCGAGTTGAAGTATTTTATAAAAATACTATTTTGAAATTAAAATTTAATAGATTGTTTTCACGCGGTTTTAAATTACCAGAATGTGTTTTAAATTAAAACGACTTACATTTTTGAACACTTTGCTATAATCGCATATAAAAATACAATTATTTGAAGTTTAAATTTGGCTCGAAAATTGACTTTTTGACCAGGTGTTATATATTGGCAATCAAGGGTAAAGCTGCTAGAATAATGATAAGTCAAGCTCAATTACCCAAATATAGATTGTTTAGGTGGACAACAATATCGGTAATCCTTGTGAGCTATCTGTTATGCAAAATAATAATGAATGAGACAATTTGTTTTTCTTAGAGGAGTATCTTGATTGCTAAATCTTAAGGTTGTTGAGACATAGTTTGTGACAACAGATCTAGCTTGAAAATAGGACTGGTGTAGTTATAATCATGTTTATATATTGGTTTAAGATTTGTAAATAAAAGATATTAGTTTTGTTATTAATATTCGTTAAATATATTAGTGTGTTAAAGTGTTAGATGAATATCGAATATGAACTAATAAATGTTATGCGAACCGAGATCTCAAGTCGCAGGTTAGTTAACTGCGAGATGAGATCTGAGCTCGCAAAACAAATTGTGAACCGAGTCTAACATGGGCTTGGGCTTGGTTGCGAGTCGATTTAACTCGCAGGCCCAGCGGCTGCGAGTTGAGCTGCGATATTTAAATGATTTCGGTTTAGAAATCAGTGACTTTTGCCATTCGAACTTCCATCTTCTGCGAATTGATCCAGAGAAAACAAACAATACTAAAGGCTAGGTTTTGATCGTTTATTGATTCAAGCAAAGCATAGTAGTTATTAATCGTATTATAAACGCGAATTTATACGTTATAGTAAGATAACGCATATTAAGGAATTCCACACCTTAATATTACAGATAACGAAGTTATCGATCCTAGAACATGGGACTTACAATTGGTATCAGAGCTATCAGGCTAAATACGAGTAAGTTCGAATTATTCAGGGTAATAACGTGTGATTTAGGATTGTTTTGACGTGCATTAGTCTGTAAAAACAATCAAAATAACTCTTTCGACACTTTTTACGTAAAAATACCTAAAATTTTCATTTTCGGGTTTTTCAGCCGTTTTGCGAATTGAGATTAGGGTTTCAGCGCTGTCTGTGAACCGAGTTGATCTTGCGAACTGAGTTGAAGTTCTGCGAGTCGAACTGAGATCTCTTGCTAACCGAGATCACTTGCGAACCGACATCATCTGCGATCCGAACTGAGATTGGCGAACTGAGTTTTGCGAATCGAACTGAGATTGGCGAACTGAGTTTTGCGAATCGAACTGAGATTGCGAGTTGAACTGAGTTTTACGAATTGAGAGTTTTTTAATATGCTAGACTATTTGACTTATCACAATGTCTGACATTAGCAGAATGATCAAGATGGAACAAGAGGTTGGAAAATCTAATGTTCCACCTAAACTGTTAAGAATTGAAGAATACTATAGCTGGAGGGATAGGTTTGAATCTTACTGTAGATTTCATTAGCAGAATCTTCTCAAAAAGCAGTTTACTGTGTTTAAAGCTTTGAAGGGAGAAGATCTTGATGCATATACTACCAGATTCTAACATTTACTGTTGAGTCCTGAGCCACTGCCAGATTTTCTCAGAAGACAAGTACTGTGCCACTGCTAGAAGAAGTCTACCACTGTTAGTTAGTTTTGTATTGACAGTGCCACTGTCAGTTAGAATTAGTTTAACAGTGCCACTGTTGACATAAGTTTGTATTTTGTATCAAGTACTTAACCACTGTTGGTAATATACGAGTACTACCCCTGTTAGTGTATAGCTCAACCACTGTTAGTAGTCGGTTAGAGAGAATTATGGAATAGATAGAATTTCCATAATAGTTTGATTCTGTAAAGGACTCTATGTGATATAAATAGAGATCCTGTAAAACCCTAGAAGAGAGACGAATTTCTAGTTATTAGCTTCAAGGTTGTAAACCCTAACACAATTGTGTATTCGTATTGTTGTTAATAATATTGAAGCTTTTGATTAATATTCTGTGTTACAAGTTTAGTTCTTCAAGTTATTAATAAACTATTCCGCAAGCTTATTAATAATTAATCAAAGTAATACATATTAAGATCCTGACTGGGATCAACAAGTGGTATCAGAGCAAGATATTGCTTTGATCTTGAAGAATTCTATTAAAGTTTGCAACTTTCTCTTCAAATACTAAGATGTCTACTGAAACGATGGAAAGAATACAGGCCACAAAGATTCCTATGCTCAAACCTGATGAGTTTGAGTTATGGCAGACAAGAATTAGGCAGTACATGCTCCTCACAGATTATATGATGTGGGAGGTAGTTATCAATGGACCTAATTATCCAAAGGGTCCAGATGATGAAAAATTGGAGAGATCACCACCCAAGACAGATGCTGAGAGAAAAGAAAGAGCCACTGAATGGAAGGCATTGAGTACATTACTCTTGTCAATTCCCAATGAGTACCAAAAGAAATTTGATAAATGTGTAGATGCTAAGGTGCTCATGGAAGCAATAGTCACAAGGTTTGGAGGTAATGATAATACAAAGAAGAAGAAGAGGTCTCTTCTCAAACAACAGTTTGAGAACTTTGCTGGAGTAAAGTCAGAAACTTTAACTCAAACCTTTGTTAGGTTTCAGAAACTGGTAGGAGATCTTGAAAATCACAATGTTAAGATAGACAAGGATGATCTTAATAGAAATTTTTTAAGATCACTTGGTACAGAATGGAACATGTACACTGTGGGACTTAGACAAAGTGCAGACCTTGATCAGAAGGAAATTGAGGATCTGTACAATGATCTGAGAAACTTTGAGCCTGAGGTTTTGGCTATAAAACAGTCCACTGGTAGCTCTAATAATACTGCTTTTGTGTCTGTTGGTGAAACTGGAAGTAGTAGCACATCTGGTGCTAATGATAATATACTAGAAGCATTCTTTGCTAGCCATGTGAATTCATCATTAACTACAGAAGATTTGGAGCAGGTCAGTGAAGAGGACCTTGAGGAGATGGATTTGAGATGGCAAATGGCTATGATCACCATAAGGGCAAAAAGATTTATGCAGAGGTCTGGTAACAGAAACTTTACATTCAAGAGAGATGGTGTAGCTGGTTTTGACAAGAGCAAGGTGGAGTGTTTCAACTGCCACAAGTTGGGTCACTTTGCTAGAGAATGCAGGAACACACAGGATGGAGGAATTATGAGAAATAGTTCTGGTCCTCAAAGAAGATTGGTACCTGTACAGAACACCACTTCAGACTCACTGGTAGCACAAGATGTAATGGGAGGGTTTGACTGGAGTGATCAAGAAGAGCTTGTGGTAAAGAATCAAGCTTTGATGGCTGTCACAGAAGAACCAGAACCTTCAGACATTCCACATGAGGTACAAGTTAAATTATGTTCTCCTGAATGTAAGAAAATGGTTAAATTTTACAGGGATCATAATGTTGTTGTGTGCAATGAGTTGAAAGCTTTTGAGGTCAAAAGTCAACATGCAACCTTAGCTATTGAAAATCTTGAAAAACAAATTAAGGCTTTTGAAAAGAATGAATCACAATTTCACTTAGATATTAAATATCTGAATTGTGAAAAGAAAGCTTTACAAACAAAAGTTGATATGCTAAGTGCCAAGTTGGCTGAGGCAATTTCTGATAAAGAGTCAATAAAATTGAAAGTTGATGAATTGGAAAATGCTTCAAAAGGTGTTCAAAACTTAATCAAGTCTCAAATTCATGATAAATTGAAAACTGGATTAGGTTACAATCTTAATGCTGTACCCCCACCTTATAATCATACTTACTTCCCATCTAAAATTGATTTTGACTTAGAAAAACTTAAGGTAGGTGTGTCAGAGGAGGTTAAAAAGGTAGATCCAGTAGTTAATTGTGCTGATAATATAAATTTTGATAAAGTGGAAATATCTGATTGGACTGAGGAAGATGAGAGTGATAGTGATAGCTCATCTAGTGGTAATTCTATGGATGGTTGTGTTAAGTCTATTACTGGTCTAGTTTCAGAACTTAAGAGTGATAAACTAGAAGAAGGCAAGAAGTTGTTCATGGAGAAAGCTAAGGTTCAGCTTGAACAAGTGAATAGGACTAACAAATCTAGAATTGGTCTAGGTTATGTGAATAACAAGATTAATCATGAGTCCAATATAAAGGCTGAATGTGCTAAGTGTGCTAGCAAACATAATGAAAATTCTGCAAATAAAATAATCAAACCTACACCTAGAGGGAATCAAAGGAATTGGAATCAATTGGTTTCACAAAGGCTGGGTAATGGGTTTGAATGTGTGAAAAGAAAATCATGTTTTATTTGTGGTAGGTATAATCATCTTCAACAGGACTGTTACCACAATCCTAAAAATAATAGGAACAGTGGTACAGGATAAGTGTTGAGAAATCAGCCTAACAGAGGCAAGGCTGCAGCCACTGTTAATACTGCAGCAGTGCCACTGTCAGAGGCTAACAGAGGCAAGACAAGAACAGGGGAGGGTTTGACCACTGTCAGGCATGGTACCTCTGCTGGTATTAAGCATTTGCAAAGAATGTTTATACCAAGTAAAGCCACCACTACCAGGGTAATAAATACGAATTTGAAGGTGACCACTGTCAGACCATTAACCCCTGTCAGGTCTAAAACAGATTGTTTTTGTAGACATAAGAATGCACCTACATCAAAAGTGTCCAAAATCAATGGAGCATTGAGATCAATCACCTTTAAGAGGGTTGATGTCAAAAATGCTCAAGGGAAACCCAAAGCCAGATTGGTTTGTGTTCCCAAGAGAAACTAATTATTTTTCTTTTTATATGTGCAGGGCAAGCCAAGCTTATGGCATATTGATTCAGGATGCTCAAGGCACATGACTGGAGATAGGGAGAAACTGCAGGATTTTAAAGCTTTTAATGGAGGAGATGTGGCATTTGGCAGTAATCCTAAAGGAGGAAAAATCACAGGTAAAGGCAAGGTAAAAAGCAGTAAGCTCACTTTCAATGATGTTTATTATGTAGAACAATTGAGATATAATTTGCTAAGTGTGAGTCAAATCACAGATAAGCAAAATCCTGTTTATTTCACTGAAACAGAATGCATTATACTTTCTGAAAAACTCAAAATACCTGAAGATAAAATTTTAATGAGAGTTCCAAGAAAGAATAATGTATACTGTAGTGATTTAAACAAGATGAAATCTCAAAATGTTAACTGTCTAATATCTAAAGCTACTGTTTCTGAATCTGACTTATGGCATAGGAGGATGTGTCACTTGAATTTCAAATAAGTGGTCACTACATTCAAATAACTTTTCAGGTAAGCCTCTCACTAGCCTATTCCTAACAAGTTTATTCATGGTCTAATTGATGATGAGGTGTATGTGTGCCAACCATCAGGGTTTGAAGATCCAACATATCCAGATAGAGTGTGCAGATTGAAGAAAGCTTTGTATGGTTTACATCAAGCACCAAGAGCTTGGTATGATACTCTATCTGAGTATCTTCTTAAGAATGGATTCAAGAGAGGTACTATTGACAAGACTTTGTTTATCAAGAGGATTCAGAAAGATATTTTGCTGGTACAGGTCTATGTCGATGATATTATATTTGGATCTACAAGTGATTCACTTTGTAAAGATTTTGAGGAGCTAATGCATAAGAAGTTTAAGATGAGTTCAATGGGAGAACTCACTTTCTTTTTAGGATTGCAAGTTAAGCAGAAAAAGACAGATGGAATCTTTATTAACCAAGGGAAGTATGTGAAAGATATTTTGAATAAATTTGGTTATAAAGATATAAAGATAGCTAGCACTCCCATGGAGGCACACAAACATCTTAATTCTGATCCTGAGGGGGAGGAAGTAGATGTGCACTTGTACAGGTCAATGATTGGTTCTTTGATGTATTTAACTTCTTCTAGACCTGATATTATGTTTGCAGTGTGTCTTTGTGCTAGGTACCAAACTAATCCAAAGCAGTCACACATGTATGCTGTGAAAAGGATCTTTAGATACTTGAAAGGTCAACCAGATTTGGGACTTTGGTATGCTAAAGGATCAGATTTTGAGCTAAAGGCTTTCACAGACAGTGACTATGGTGGTGAGAACATGGATAGAAAATCAACTAGTGGAGGAAGTCAATTTCTTGGAAATAGGCTAGTGTCATGGCAATGCAAGAAGCAGACCACAGTTTCTACATCTACAGCAGAAGCAGAGTATGTTGCAGCATCAAGTTGTTGTGCACAGGTGCTCTGGATTCAGAATCAAATGATGGATTGTGGTTTGACTTTCATGAACACTCCTATTTACATTGATAATACATCTGCTATTAGTATCATACAAAATCCTGTTAAGCATTCAAAAACGAAACACATTGAAATCAGATATCATTTTATAAGAGATTGTTATGATAAACAATTGATTCATATTTTCAAAATTCATACTGATAATCAACTTGCAGATCTTTTTACCAAATCATTTGATGTAGGAAGGTTTACATTTTTGATATCTAATATTGGTATGATCAATCTCACTTAGTGTTTGGTCAAGATTTGATACTAACAGAGGTGAAGTATATTGTGTGTGACAGGGTCAAGTGTTGCCACTGTTAGCTTCATCATGATAACAATTGGTTCCACTGTTAGTTTACTTATGCCACTGTCAATGTAATTTCAACCTCTGCTGTATATTTGTGTAGCTTAACCCCTGCTAGTTGTTTTCCTTAGTTTAATATTGCAGGATTCAGCCACTGTCAGGAGACATCACGACAGCTGGAGTCTAATGTTATCTTTGTTGATTTTTTTTTATTGATTAAAAAAAAAATCATGTTATTTTATGAAGTCTACACCCCTGCTAGTTCTAGTGTACCCCTGCTAGTACTAGTACCCCTGTTGGCTTTATTGAGGGTTATTAATGGTTGAATTTGATTAAGTGAGGTACCCCTGTTGGGCTTAAGTGTTAGTTGTGCCCCTGTTGGTGCATATCTGACAGTGCCACTGTTAGTTCTATTTACTAGGGCTTGGCACTGTCATCACATAAGTATCCAAACACTTCACTTTTTCAATTACGCTTTCAAAATTATCAAAACTCTTTAATAACCGCTCTCGTTTGTGTTTGCTCATTGTAAATCACTCTTCTTTCTTTCATTAATTTCATTCATGGCATCGTCATCTTCATCTGATTCTGGTAATTCTAATCTGAGTGTTCATTCTGAACACAACATGAGGGCTTTCTTGGACAAAGAAATCGCAGATGAGTATTTTCACACAATTATTGATTTCTTGAGTAACTGTCCAGTTACATATGCTCTTACTGTCGCTCCAAGATTGATCAGATCACATATTCACGAATTCTGGAAGAATGCAAAGGAAGGGAATGTTAATGGCATTACTCACATTCATTCCACTGTCAAGGGAAACAAAGTAATGGTAACTGAGATTGTTCTTAGAGAACTTCTGCAGTTTGATGATGAAGGAGGAGTTCTGGAATTGTCAAGAGAGGATCTGTTTCAAGGAATAAAAGATATGGGTTATGAAGGTGCTGGAAAAGCAAGGTCTGAATATACGTTCTTGAAGTCATGGTTATGTCCTCAATGGAAATTCTACATTCATACTTTTCTGGTATGTTTATCTCAAAAGAGGACTAGTTTTAATGAATTTAGTTCTAGTATTGCATATCCTATAATCTGCTTGGCACAGGGTCTTAAATTTAATATGTCTAGGTTCATCTTAGATAATATGATCAAAAATGTAAAGGGTGATACATTTATTATGTACCCTAGATTTGTTCAACTTTTGTTGAATAAACAATTGCCAAATTTGCCAGCAGATAAAAGTGTAATAGTTAGTTCTACTCTATCTTTGAAGACTATTAGAGCCATGTACCAGTATCAAAACACTTTTTCCAAGAAGGAAACTGCATTGTTTTCTACAATGTTAGTTGCTCCTTCTGCCACTGGTGGTGTATTACCAACACCACTTGGACCAAATGATGACAGGATAACAAAACAAGTTGGTTCTGAACACACATCAGGAGGTGGCACAAAAAGAAAACAAGGGAACCAACAGCCTACCCAAAGCAAAACCAAGAAGTCCAAGAAAACTAAACAGGCTATGGAGATTCCTGTTTCTCCACAGTCTCAGTCAAATGATCAATCACAACAGGTGAACATACTTGATGAAAATGTTCATTCTGGAAGGGCTGCCACTACTGTCTCTAGCCCACTGGCAGGGCAGGACAGTGGTAACATCAATAAGACCCAACCAGAGGCAACTTTGTTTGATGAACCTATGGGTAATGAGTCAAATGAAGGTCCCAGTACCACGAATCAAGGGGCATCTGAACATCTTGCAGGGCAAGTGACAGATGTAGTCAATGATTCATCTAGGAGGTCACACTCCAATGTTGATGAGACTAGTCATATAACTAAGGAATTGACGATTGATGATTTGGTACATGATGTCAGGCTGATTTGGACAAAATTTGAGAGGGAAAGAGAGTTAAGAAGGGAGCAACAACTCAAGTTGGCTGCCCAGGATGAATTGATAAAGAAGCAGCAGGAGGAAATCAATGATTTGAAAACTAGATTGGCTGTGGTAGAGGATGTTGTCTTACAGGTCTTACAGCCTGCTGCAGAATTACAGAAATCTTCAGGCAAGGGGGAGAGAAAAGATAAAGATCAAGAGAAAGATAATGTGCCTGAAGATAAGAATGATGATAATGATGGTTCTGATTGGAATAATGATGATAATGATGGAGGTGCAGGTGGTATTAGCTTCATGGATACATCTGAGATTAATGAAAATGTTGAGGATGAATTGAATGTTTCAGATTATGTGGTTAATGAAGCAATGGATGATGAAATGGTGAATGCTGAGCTTGATAGAAGAATGGTGGTATATGTGGGTGAAAATGTGCAAACAAGTGGTTCTGAAAGTGAGATGTGAATGTTGCAGAGGATAATGCACAAAGAGGTCAAGCTTTGAATGTTTTTCCATTAAACAAAGGATTACCTTTTGAGGCTGTGGCTAATTTGTATTTCTGGGATGTTATGGGAGAAAATATTGATATGGGCAAAAGAGTGAGCTTTAGTGATAGGATGGTGATTGATAAATATGTTAAAACAGAGATGGAAGGTGGAAATGTAGAGGTTGAGGGGGAGTGTTTAGAGTCCAAACCTGAAGCTAAAGAGGAGGTAAGAGTGAAAAATTCTAATAGAAAGAAATCAATTCCATTCAGAAAGTCTACCTCTGTCAAGAATAATACTCCTGTTACATCTCAACCTATAACCACTGTTAGCAGTTTGGTTTCCACCACTGTTGAGGTATCTACCCCTGTTGGTACTTCAGCAGCAACCACTGTTATATTACCTACTCCTGTTATCACAGAGTCAACCACTGTTACATCAACCCCTGTCAATACTTCAAGTATTCCTACAACTGTCATAACAACCACTGTCACCACAACTACACCAAGAACTATCCTACCCCCTGTCATTATTGAAGAACCTTCATCATCACCCAAACCTAAGTCTGATCTTCCAAAGATTGATTCAAAGGACAAAGGTAAGGGAAAATTAAAAGAAGAAAGAAAGATTAAGAAGGTTGTAGAGCCTCAAATTGATTTAGATGAGGCCAGGAGATCTCAGGAGGAGCATGATGAGAGAATGTTAAGAAAGGCAGTTGAGTCCAAGAGACTAGAAGGTCCTGATGTTGATGTTGTATTGGAAGATATGAGTGTGGTAACCTTATCTCAGAAGGCTGCAAAGATGCTTAATGATATGGCTGTAATTGGTAAAGGGTTGTCTGCACAAAAGATTCATGATATGATCAACAAAAAGGATGGTAATGATGGTTTGAATCCAGGGTTTGCAAAGCTAAAACAAGCAAATGAAGAAAAGGCAAGAAGGAAAAGACAAGCTAAACTTGAAAAGAAAAGAAACAAACCACCAACTGCTGCTCAAAGGAAAAAGGAATTACTAAAAATTCTTGGTGGAAGATATGCACCAAGAAGTATACTAGAAGGATGGGATGTAGAGAGGTTGGAGAAAGCCTATGAAAGACATCAGAATGAGGGAAAGGTAGATTTTGAGAAAAAGCTTATGCAAGACAAATTCATTGAGAAAAAGTTGTCTGAGGATAGAAAGAGGATTGCTGAGCAGGTAAGAAAAGAGGAACAAGATAGAATTGAAAAGGAAGAGCAAGAGAAAGCAGAAGCTGAAGAAAGAGAATTAAAAAGGCTTTCTGATAGAAATCTAAAGATCAGATGGGATGGAGTTCTTGCTTGTGATAGTATAGTTCCTGATTTGGAGAAAGATGCAGCAGAATTGAGGAAATATATCAAATAGGTGAAGGATAGCAAAGAAAATATTCATATCAATCATGATAGATCATCAAGAATAGTTGAATGGGAAGGACAGAAATCAAAAGTTGCTGATGTTGTTAATGAACAGATCAAGATTGTCAGAGAGGATGGGAATGAGCAATACTTGACATCTGTAGCTGATGTGCTCAAGAATGTGAATAGGTTAGACATTCTAGATCTGTATGAGCTGAACAGTCAAAGAAACAGGCAAGCTTCACTGGTGATAATGGAAAGAGATTTGGGAAGATGTCTGAATATGCTGTTTGAGCCTGAACCATTCACTAATTTGTTCTTAAACTGCATTGAGCATGTGAATACCTGGAGACACTTTGTTAGAGCTGGAGTTCACATGATTTTGTTCAGAGATGGAATCACAATCTACATGCTTGATGAAAGACAATATGTTCTGGGAACTCAGATTTTAAGAAATGTGCTTGCATCTCAACTAAGAACTACAGTGATTTCAGATGGTGCATTCAATGCTTTATACATGGTGTTCAATCAGTTTCATAAAAGAATGGAGTTGGAAATATTAAGAGAGGAGGAGAAAAGGAGAAAACAGAATCAAGCTTCTAAAGATGAAAAGAAAGATGAAGAAACTTGATTCATTGCTGAGAATGATCAAGTTTAGGGGGAGATTGTTGAGTCCTGAGCCACTGCCAGATTTGCTCAGAAGACAAGTACTGTGCCACTGCTAGAAGAAGTCTACCACTATTAGTTAGTTTTGTATTGACAGTGCCACTGTTGACATAAGTTTGTATTTTGTATCAAGTACTTAACCACTGTTGGTAATATACGAGTACTACCCCTGTTAGTGTATAGCTCAACCACTGTTAGTAGTCGGTTAGAGAGAATTATGGAATAGATAGAATTTCCATAATAGTTTGATTCTGTAAAGGACTCTATGTGATATAAATAGAGATCCTGTAAAACCCTAGAAGAGAGACGAATTTCTAGTTATTAGCTTCAAGGTTGTAAACCCTAACACAATTGTGTGTTCGTATTGTTGATAATAATATTGAAGCTTTTGATTAATATTCTGTGTTACAAGTTTAGTTCTTCAAGTTATTAATAAACTATTCCGCAAGCTTATTAATAATTAATCAAAGTAATACATATTAAGATCCTGACTGGGATCAACATTTACTGAGTGAGCTAGATGACTATGAGATTGTCACTACTGAGATAGAGAAAACCGACAAGTTTATTGAAGGTTTACCGTCTAAGTGGGAAATGCATGGCGTGATGATTAAGGACAATGATGAGAGGTATGCAGCTATGACCTTAGAGCAGGCTATTGATAAGCTCAGAGGTTATGATTTCACCCAGAAGACTAGAGATACTGATTCTGATCAGGTTCAGGATCCGGGACTATACCATGGAAAATCAACTATCTCTACTTCTTCATCAAATTCGACCACTGCTTTGTTAGTCGGTATTGTTGATGGAAAGGGTGAAATGATTAATGATGAACTGTGTCTCCTTACATCATCTGGTAGTGAAGCAAAGGGGAAATCATTTGAGAAGTCACCTCAGGAGCATCAAAAGATGCCTATGAGTGTGAAATCTGCGGAACAACAACTGTCTGTTATTGCTTCCTTTGTTGCTTCATACGAAAACTACATTGAGGGAAAAATCAATGATCCGATTATGTTTGATGAAGACTATGATCAGATAGACCCTGATTATCTTAAAGAAATAGAGCTCCAGGATCAACTTGCTATGTTGTCTAGGAGAGTTAAAAGTTTCTTGAAGAAAACGGGTAGAAAGGTAATTGGCAATCGACCAGGGTTTGATAAGACCAAGATCAAGTGTTTTAACTGTCAAGGTTATGGACACTTCGCTCGTGAATGTCAAATACCTAAGGTTGAAAATGGCAATGGGAAACAAGGCTCGGGAAGTTCTCAAGCTTCTAAAGCCTTACTGGTAAAGCAGTTAGATGGATCTTATGATTGGAAGGCTCAGTCAGAGGAAGCTTTCATGGCTGAGATCGATGATCAAGATAAAACTGTTGAGTCCATATCCTATATGCCTACTGCTACCTATTTTCAAGTAGAGGTGCCGGAACTTCAAGTGAAAGCAAGTGATGAAGACGTGTTGTACATGGATTCAACTGTAGACATGAGTCCAGAAGACTTTGTAGCACGCATGGCTGAAATATAGGCAGACAAGAAAAGGGTATGTATTGATATGCTTACTCTTGCTGATGTTTGTTACTTAGTTACTGATTTGCAATCACAGGTTAGTGTTTTAATTGTAGAAAACAAAAACCTGTCTTCTCAAGTTAGCATATTGACTGAATCTAGTAAATGTTATTCCAAGATCGATCTAATAGACTTATTAGATTAACACAAGTTTTGAATTATTACTGAGAAGTCGCGGAATAACACTCAGTAATATTATGAAGATCAATAATAAAACAATGAACACCAAAATTACTATCAAACGCTTCAATCTTATTAATAATATAAGACGAATACACTGAAATGTATTAGGGTTACAAAACCTTGAAGCTGCGCAAAAACCTTGACCTATTCTAGGTTCATGATCTCTATTTATATCCCATAGAGTCCTGCTAAACAATCTCCTATAATCATGGAAACAGTTACATTCCATAATTATTTAAATTTCATTTTTCCGCCTATTCTATACATAAACAGTGTTAACTACCATAACTATACAAACAGTGGTAATTCCTATAGAACAGTGTTAACACTTGTACTATTTACTATACTTACCAACTAACAGTGGTAACTATCATAAACAGTGTTAACTGTTGTAAAGCAAACCAACAGTACTAACACTCTAACAGTTGAAACTATTACTAACAGTTGTAACTCTTGTCTTCACTTCAATCTTCAATCAGTTGTAATCTTCTGATAACAGTGGTAACCATCACTAACAGTGATAATCTTTGAAGACTTGAACTAACAGTTGTAACTTGTGAAGACAGTGGTAATCCTTAACACTAACAGTGTTAATACCAATAGTAACATTAACACTAACAGTGTTAATGCCTTGTGCATTCTTCAATCAACAATAGTGACAGTAGAAATCTTATTTCCCAACAGTAAAACTCTAGTATCCGACTTTGAACTTGCTAAGATTGATGTACGTAGGTTAGGGGAGGATAAACAGGCCTTAAAAGATTAGATTAAGTCTTATATTTCTGATAAAACTTCACTTAGAGATACCATTAATGAAAAATCTATAATCATAGATGGTCTCTATTTGAATCTAAAGGACTTAAATCAAATAACTGTTAATAAAGATAAGGAGTTAGCTGAGTATAAGTTAAAACTAGTTGAGCAAAATCGTAAGATAGAAAACTATAGAACATCTGAGATGGACAAAATTCTTGATGCTCAACGTACTGTAAAGGATAAGACTGGTTTAGGTTACAGTGATGTACCTCCTCCATTCAATTCAAATTACACTGTAGATATTGAGATGACTGAAGCAAATCCTGTAGATATTGAGATGACTGAAGCAAATCCTGAAATTAAGGTAGCTAATAAGTCTGAACAGTCAGAGGTACAAAAAGATGTTATTAAGAATCCTACATCTGATGATGGTAAGAAGATTCAATTCACTAAAGTACATTTTGTATCAAGTGGAATGATGAATGATACCAAGACAGATGCTGAGATTAATAAGGAACAATCTAGTGATCCTTTAGTGCCTAAGACTCCGACATCGAATGGAATAGTTGGTAAACCACGGAAACAGATGTCCTGCTTCAAATTTCACCAAAAGGGACATGTGGCTTCTTGTTGTCCAAATAAGAAGTTGGAAGCATCACATAAGTTTGTGAATACTGAACAGACACCGACCATTTCTAGTTCAATTGTAGACATGTTAGGCTCTAAACCGGGATTAGGGAGCAAACCTGTAAACATTCTGAAGAGAGATGGTAATCATAGTCTCTCCCCACCTAAGCCTAAAAGGTCTTATATTCTGAATTAAAATACTGTTAATAAGCCTAGAGATAAGACACCTTCGAGGTTTAGGACCCCTAGTAGAAACCATAGTCAATTTGAAAGTGGTTCTACTTCAAGGAAACAACTCAAGAAGAAGATAGTCCAGAGCTTATAACGAAAAGATTGCTTGATGATATTATTACTCCCTTGCGAGAGTTAAGGATATCTTCTGATAAGTTTCTACAAGAAATTGAGAATGAGGAGATTGGTACTAATCTGGATGATGATATACAGGTTGAACCGGTAACGGTAACTCGGACAAGTAAGAATCATCCAGTTGAGAACATCATGGGTGATCCGAAAATACCTATGCTAACCAGAAGTTAAGCTAAGGCTAGTACCTCAACATACCGTACTATATCTACTAGTCTGAATAATTCTCCTGATGATTTAGAGTACCCAAGCTTGTATTCTGAAATGAAAGAGACAGGGATACCCAATCAATGTCTTTATTCATGCTTTATCTCACAAGTTGAGCCTAAAAATGTTCAAATGGCTCAAAAGGAAAGTTCGTGGGTGGAAGCGATGCAAGAAGAACTATCTCAGTTCTCAAAACTACATGTATGGGAGTTGGTTGACCTTCCAAAGGGAGAGTATCCAATTGGAACTAGATGGGTATTTAAGTGTAAGAGAGATGATCAGGGAGTCATTACTCCCAATAAAGCTCGTCTAGTGGTTCAAGGGTTTAATCACCAAGAGGGTATAGATTACAATGAAGTGTTTGCACCAGTTGCTAGGCTTGAAGCAATTAGGGTATTCTTAGCATTTGCCTCATTCAAAGAGATAAAAGTTTATCAGTTGGATGTTAAGAGTGCCTTCTTGTATGGAAAAGTAGAAGAATTGGTGTATGTTTCACAACCACCAGGGTTTGCTGATCCTGATTATCCAGATAGAGTATATCGCTTGAATAAGGCTCTATATGGATTACATTAAGCACCTAGGGCATGGTATGGAACACTATCAACGTATCTACTTGAGAATGGATTTACAAGAGGATCAATTGATAGTACATTTTTTGTACAATGGAAGAAGAAAAACTTCCTTCTTGTTCAAGTATATGTTGATGACATTATCTTTGGGTCATCTAACGAAAAGATGTGTCAAGAATTTGAACAAGTAATGAGGAAAAATTCAACATGTCTGCAATGGGAGAGTTGAATTTCTTCTTAGGATTACAAGTTGATCAAAAGAAGGATGGATTTTTATTCATCAATCTAAATACACTGCTGAATTATTAGAGAGATTCAAGATGGATGAAAGTAAAATCTATCATACTCCTATTCCAGTAAATCATGGACTTGGTCCTGATACATCGAGTGATCAGGATGTGGATCCTACTCTTTATAGGGCCATGATTGGATCACTAATATATCTTACTGCCTCTCGGCCTGATATTATGTTTGCTGTTTGTATTTGCTCACTATATCAAGCAAATCCGAAAGAGTCACATATGCAAGTTGTTAAGCAAATCTTTCGTTACCTCAAAGGGAAACCTAAGTTGGGACTTTGGTATCCGACTGATGGAGACTTAGATTTAATAGCTTATACTGATTCGGATTTTAGAGGATGCAATCAAAATAGGAAATCTACAACCGGAGGATGTCAATTCTTAGGAGGTAGATTAGTATCTTGGTAGTGCAAGAAGCAAATCTCAGTAGTCATTTCTACATGTGAAGCTGAGTATGTTGCAGCTGGCAGCTGTTGCTCTCAAGTACTTTGGATTCCACAACAACTGCGATATTATGGGTTGAATATAACCAATACTCCTATGATGATTGATAATGAATCAACAATGTCGATCACCAACAATCCGGTGAAGCACAGCACAAAACTAAGCACATTGATATTCGACATCATTTTATTAGAGACTGTGCTGAGAAGAATTTGATAAAGTTAGTTAAGGTTCCATCACTGGATAACTTAGCAGGCTTATTCACGAAGGCGTTCGACAGAGCAGGAATTTAAAAGTTGATTCAACATAACGGAATGAGAAATCCAGAGTGATTAGTCTTCCAAGGGTATAATTGTAATAGTTTGGTATTATATATATAAAAAAATTAAAAATAAAAATAAAAATATAGGAGAGGGCGTATGGCATTCATTTTCTTGTTACCTAAGGGAGATCGCCTTCTTTAAAGAATATACAAATAATATTCTTTAAACTGTGTAAGTTTTTGTCTGTAAAAACTAAGGGAAATGATAGTACATTAGGAAAATAAGCTTATTAACAATAACCTTAAGTTCTAAATATGATGTGTTAGTAGATTCTCATAAGCATCATTCATATTATGATTCCTTTGCCAGGTATGTACCTATATTTATATTATTATACACCTCTTTCCACAAGTAATAATTTTCTATTTTTATTGATGTATAGATAAATTCATTATATGATATACTGGTAGGCAAATTATGCAAAAATTTCTAAAGCATTTAAGAAGTAATACTATGCTTGAGTGTTAATCTATGTGCCTATTATGTGATATATGACATAAATCCTAAATGTTGAAGGATGGTATTTCCATACACTGTTAATATGTAGCAAAAATGACAAATGGTATGAAACTTATATGGTTATTAACTTAGCTAATGATTTCTCTATTGTACGTGAGTACAGACCTAAAGCTATTAGCTAGGTCAATAATCCCAAGCTTATAGTATTCATACTAAGGGATCCTCTGTTGTATGTTAGTACAGACATGGAACCACTAGTATCTTCACTATAAGTTTGATATTTGTCTAAATTTAAAAAAATAACATAAGTGTCCTTTGGGTACCTTAGTTATTAATTCATAGTATATCATGTTATGGGAAACATAAGTTAATACTCATACTAACAATAAAATATTTGCTTAGAAATTTGAGTATAATTTGTTTATGTGGATCATAATATCGGTAATCATCTTGAAAAATATCTATGTAAAAGTTTCACTTTTGTGTCTAACTATTAAATAATTATGCTTTGTAGATAAAGGTTGATAAAGTTATAATTTTATAAATATGAGTTAATAAATGGTAAAGTGAGTAATAGTGTGTCTGCCACTTATTAGAATTTCATGAGGTATGTATACTAACAATCTGTTTAGACTTTTAATAAAATCTAAGAGATCTTATTCTTCCTAATATGATTCCTTAGCAGATAGATTCTTATTCAGTTCATTTATTTTATTTGTTTATGTATTTTATTTTATTTAAAAGTTATTAATAAAATGGTACTTGATACCACTTTTTGTTTATATGCGTTGTGTTTTATTTTATGTTTCTCTAAAGTTATTTCATTTTATTTTATTTTAATAAGTATTACCCTTTGGAATTAAATTATACCGAATATTCTTATCTATGTTGAACAATCGTAACAAATACAAGTGAAAAATAATTTATTTATTTTAGACTTGTGTTTAGATATAATACAATAAGGTATATGAGTAAATAATTTTAGCTCGAGATTTTCTTTATACAAGATTAACTTTATCACGAGTTTAGTCAGTTAATATCTAAGAAGATTATCATTGAGGAAAAATTAGACAAAAATATTTTATTTAAAATGTTTAGGCTACACAGTTACAGAGATAACTGTATAAACGTAAATGGGTTTTTAATTTATACTTTGCATTAAATTTGTATATAAATTAAATCTTGCGAGTTTGACCAAGTCAAACCTGCAGATCGAGTTTAAATTCTGCGAATCGAGTATATAGTATAAAAGACCGGGTCAAACGAGTCAAACCCACACTGTACCCACTTCATTTGCGAGTTCACTTATACGTGCGAGACAAGTGAGTGCGAACCGAAGCGAAACAGAGTTTTCATTTGATTTCGATTTTACAAGTACGACGAAGAGTTTTTGAATCCGTAGGTTATATACAACTTTAGATTGCGATCATTTTGAGGTATATTACAAACGTTTTTACCGTATAATTAACTCGAAATTAAGGTTTTTATAAACTTAGGGTTTTGGTTACTATTCACATCGATTTATGTAGATTCAATGTGTTATTTGACAAGAATCACTAGGGTTAATGTTAAACGAACCTATATAAACGTAAATCCATCGATAGATTGCTTTAAAATTGGCAAATTAATCGATTTGATGTTCAAACCGCAGCAGTAGTTCGTCCAGCGAGTTGAGTTGTAAACTCAATTCGCAGATCCAGCATTGCGAGTTGAAATTCAATTCGTTTGACTTATTGACTTGCGGATCGAGTAGGTCTGCGGATCCACTTGCGAGTCAACTTGCGGATTGACCTTGTTAGCGAGTTGAATAGTTTGCGAACCGAGTTGACTTGCGAATTGACTTGGTAGGCGAACTGAATAAGTTACGAGTTGATTTGCGAACCGAGTTGAACTCGATTCGCATATGCCTGCGAGTCTTGTACTTAGAAATATATTTTTTTTAAAAAGTATTATATATAAACGTTAAGACTTTCAAGTAATAACCTTTATATAATGGACTTGTATTTATATCAAAAGTCTACCGATTCAAAAAGTAATCAAGTGGCGTGTTCTAATTTTAAGTTAGCGGTATAATATACATATTCTTACAACGTTAACGACTCAAGTAATAACCTTTATATAATGGACTTGTATTTATATCAAAAGTCTACCGATTCAAAAAGTAATCAAGTGGCGTGTTCTAATTTTAAGTTACCGGTATAATATACATATTCTTACAACGTTAACGACTTGAGAATTTGAAATTAACAAGTAACTAACGAGAAATTAATTGTTAATAAGCTTCGAACTAAGATGTTAGATGATCGTTTCGATTCATAATCATTATAGTTTATAATTTATTAACATGTATTAATTGTCTGTTTCATTTGTGTTTTTCTACAGATATGGCTAGACATTTCGATAATGGTCACAATATTCTTGTTGATCTTGATCTTTTGGCATGCGGAGCTAGCAAAGTAGCTCAGGTGTTGACGTTCTTTGCACGTTCTCGCATTCGATATACGATTACGGAGTCTCCGCCCATATCTCAGGATATATTGACTGATTTTTGGACTGGGATCCAGTATGATGAGACCGTGAATCCTCCAGTTATCCGTACAACGGTCAACAATCGACCAGTTGTGTTTGCAGCTTCTGACTTACGTCAGATTCTACAGTTGAGTACTGTAGAACACGAGGATGGACCCACGGAGTACCAAATGGACTTCATTGACGGTGCTCTTGGACGTGTAGGTTATACGGGCGAACGACAAGGATGCCAGTTTCTCAAGGCCCTTGTTATTGGGCAATGGAGATTTTTGTGGCACATTATTGTTGCTATTTTTGGACCGAAAAAAGGCGGTCTTGATGAGTTAAGCCCTGCTCTTATATCGGTTGTACTGTCACTGGTTTATAATAAACCATACAGTTTTTGTGATTATATTTTTGGAGAGCTGGTACGCTAGATATCGGGGACTGTGAGATCTCGATTTTTGATCTACCCAAGGTTCTGCATGCTGATCATCTGTTCTCGGATTGCTGATTTTGTTATCCCCGAGCCGCATCTACGTATCGATACAATAGGGCTCAGAGGATACAACGCGATGTTTCAGCAGACTATTCGTCATGAAGAATATGTCAAGCCTGAGATTCGTGACCTTTTTTGGATATATTCTTGATGCGGCTTATGTGAGGCCACCAAATAATGGTTTGCTAGATGTTGATGCTGCTGTTGTTGCTGATGGTGGATCGCTTATTGAGCCTGTAGCTGATGTGGTTCAACCTGAAGATCCACAAGAGCTCATTGAGGAAGTTTTGGAACAGGCTGGATAGGAGGGGCAGCAGGTGAATGCCGAGGTAGCTGCACAAGTGGTGCAAGATGTGCTTGTACAGAATGATGATGCTCATGATCCGCTTCTTCAAGCGATTGATTAACAAAATTGATGTTACATCTGCACATGTACATATTCTTTATAGTTAATAAACCAATGATATAGAAACTTAGATGATAGAGCTTTAAGCTAATCATAAAGTTTTAATATTATTGTAATTAGGAAACGATGGATACAGAACCAGAGGTTGATAGACCTACAGGTTCTACGTCTGTGGCCCTACCTTCTAAGGTATTATGTGTTATTGACATATAGAACATGTATGATAGAGCGTTATGCTAATCATTAATGTTTAATATATAGGATACTGAGGCTGGTCCGTCAGGTGGACGTGATGGAGAAACTACATCAGATTCTGATTCTGATGATGTTCGACCTATTTCGCCGCCTGCTGGTATGATTCCTTATAGATCTGGACATATAAAGGATCCAAGTTTAAAAGGAAAATGCACAACTGATGATTTAGATCCTGATTTTAACGTGTTAGATGAGGATCTTGATGAGGAAGAAGAGTTTTTGGAAACTCAGAGCCGTAAAAGGGCTAAAGCTTCTACTAGACAATTGACTATTGGTCTAGGTTAGTTTATAAATAGTCAGACATTAATTATCTTGTTAGTTAATCAAGAGTTATAAACTAAGACAGATTTATCTGTGATAGTTGCTCAGGATAGACCATAGGATGAGCAGGTGTTACAACCGGTGGTTACTGAACCGATATCGGTACCTACTAAGGTAAGGGATGTAAGATTTGTTCTACATGTGTTATATAATTGATTAGAGATTGAGGCAGAGTAATCTGTAACAATTACTTATTTAATTTTATATAACTTGACAGACCGAGATTGTAGATTTAGTACATACGATACAGTTTCCAACTACTAAAGCAAGCAGATTTGCTGCTAGTCTCCTCACGGCAGCTTTATCTCAACCTATTCCACAACTTACCACTTCATCTCATATTTCTTCACTTACACCACCTGGACTATCAACAATCTCTGTTACTCCTACAACTGATGCTGAAAGGATTACATCCTTAGAGTTGCGAGTTAAGGAGTTAGAGAAGCTTACTTCAAATATTCCAGAGTTGGTAGCTCAAAACCTTCTTTTTGCACAGCAGATTACTTAATAGAGTACATCTTACAAGACACTGTTGGAGACTCATATCACTTTGCTTCAAGATTTTACTACCCAGCGACTAAAGGTTGATTCCTTAGAATGTTTAGTGTTGAGAGTGAATTCAGGACAGTCAACTCAGGGGGAGATATTGGTATATTTAGAGTCTTGCAAACAAGATGAGTTAGGAAGAAAAGAGATGATGACAAAGACGATGATCCCAGTGCACCGAAAGATGGTGAGCTAACTGGTCCTTCAAAGACTAGTGAGCAAACTATGATTCAGGGGGAGTCTGCGGGTGCAAGTGGTGATGGTGCTGGTACAAGTGCTGCGGGTACAAGTGAAGCTGGTAAGACAGCTTAGACTTGTGTAGTTATTTGTACTTAGGATTTAGTTGAATTATGATTGTAAATTATAATTGTAACTTAATATTTTTGGGTAATATATTCGGCTTGAGATTATTATTACAAGTTAAATATATTAGAAATTATTTGAGTTATATATGTTATGTAGAGTTGTGATCGAAAGTCTTCCGACTCGTTGAGTAGTCGAGTGGCGTGTCCCGATTAGTTTTGGCGGTCAAATTTCTATGTTAACATACATATTTTAGACTTGAGAGTTTGTTATAACTGACAAGTTTAATATGTAAAATCTTTAACTAGACAAAGATATATAATGTAAAGATATAATTGAAAGTTAAGTTTTTGGAAAAATAACAGTTGAATTAAGTCTTGGAGCTGTATAAGTTAATTAATTGTAAACTTAAATGTTTGGTGATTATTCACAATATATTAGAGTTTAAGTTTAATTAATATTTGTTAAGTGTTTTATTAAAGACTTAAGAAATTTTAAATTGATTCAGGGTAATCAATAAAATATTTATAAGTTAATTATTACGTTTATTATGGACCAATTACACGAAAGGATTAATAAAGAAATTCTTAGATTGATTCAGTATATCAATGAAGGAATTTAGATTATTAATATTTATTTGTATTTGTGTTTTTCTAGGGATTGAAATGCTTGATCTATCAGATTCAGAAGATGATTTTCTTGATGAGATAGATGAAGACATTAATTATGATTTGGAAGAAGGAGAGTTTCAATCACCTGAAGATTGGACTGCTGTTTCGAAGATAAATCTAGACATGAGTGTAGATCCATATGCAAAAATAGATGAACACCATGTGAGCCCATCTAAAACAGATATTGTATTTAAAGATGAAGAAGGTCCTAGAGTTATTGATGTAGATGAAGATGTCGATGACTCAACCAATTCCGAAGAAAAGATTTCTGATAAGCATAAAGACAATCTGATGTTTAGACCTTTAGAGAAAAAGAAGAAGAAAAGGGTTGAGTTTCGGAGGTTGATATCACAAGAAAACGTGAAGCGCGTAGAGGGATTATCGGTTGGTATTTTGATTCTGACCTAAAGCTTTTTGTGATTAAAAGGTTTGACGGAGTTCAATATTTTGAGTGAAAGCTTCCAGTATTTAGTTTTCTACCTAAATATGAGATTCGAGACTTGGCTCGATTACCTTTGAAGAATCCAGATAATGATTTTGCTGGTGGATATGTAGAATATGTAATCAAGACTGAGGTTCGATTAGGGAAGTTTGAGAAGATTAAGCCAAGGAATCGAAAAACGATAAAGTTAAAGGAGAGAAGTCAAAGGACTGGAAGGAGAAGGAGAAAGAAAGTGTATCCAGCTGTCAAGTGTGTTCAGCAGATTCCACTGAAGACAATGCCACAGGATATTCTGGGAAATATGAAAGTTTGCATGTGGATTCAGAGACTGGAGAGGCTGTCATGGTTGAAGCTGATGATGAAGTTGAAGGTGGTGAACGTGAGATTTTCAAAGTTTATGACCATCGTCACCTTATGAATATGTCAAATAAAGATCTATTGAAATTGAATGAGAATAGAATCTTTTGTACTGAAGGATGGGGTGATTTACCACGAGATTATCAAATGATGGTTAAAACTTGTATCAAAATGAAGATATATGCTGGAAGCAAAATTTACAAATGAAGACTAAAGACAAGCGTGAAGATAAAAATGCTAGAGCTATTGTCAAGGGGGAGTCTGTTGAGACATAGTTTGTGACAACAAATCTAGCTTGAAAATAGGACTGATGTAGTTATAATCATGTTTGTATATTGGTTTAAGATTTGAAAATAAAAGATATTAGTTTTGTTATTAATATTCGTTAAATATATTAGTGTGTTAAAGTGTTAGATGAATATCGAATATGAACTAATAAATGTTATGCGAACCAAGATCTCAAGTCGCAGGTTAGTTGACTGCGAGATGAGATCTGAGCTTGCAAGACAAATTACGAACCGAGTCTAACATGGGCTTGGGCTTGGTTGCGAGTCGAGTCAACTCGCAGGCCCAGCGGCTGCGAGTTGAGCTGCGATATTTAAATGATTTCGGTTTACAAATCAGTGACTTTTGCCATTCAAAAACTTTCATCTTCTGCGAATTGATCTAGAGAAAACAAACAATACTAAAGGCTAGGTTTTGATTGTTTATTGAATAAAGCAAAACATATTAGTTATTAATCATATTATAAACACGAATTTATTCATTATAGTAAGATAACGCAAATTAAGGAATTCCGCACCTTAATATTATAGATAACGAAGTTATCGATCCTAGAACACGGGACTTACAAAGGTAGGATTTATTTTTAAGATAAAATTTTGGTTGGTTAAATGCTAGTTGGTATGTTAGTCCCATTTTGTCGTTTACCTATTCATTTTAGTTGATAGTCTACTTGAGGACAAGTAGGATTCAAGTGGGAGATGTTTGATAAACGTCAAAATGTACTAGATTATAGTACTAATTACCCCTTCGTTCAATAGATTTTGTATGCATTTTATGTGAATAAGATACTTATTTCGTTCATATTTGCATTTAGGAGTTTAATTGGAGCTTGGATTGAAAAGAAACGGAAAATGAGCTAATCGTGAAGAAAAAAAGCTAAGAGAATGAAGATAGGCAAGATTGGATTGGAATAGGTGTATATGAAGCTTGAATCGGAAAGAGAACGAAAGATGATCGAAAATGGAAAAAAAGTGTAAAAGCTAAGTTTTCTGCTATGCGTTAGTAAGTTGGACATAACTTCCTCATACGGAGTCCAAATGAGTTGATTCAAAAGCTCAAATTTAGAGAACAGATAGGGCTACGACATATAAGAAATTCAGCCTTATTGGAGAAATATTTAGCTGGAGGCTAAAGCATTTAGCCGGCAGCTAAATCAAAAATCAGCTAAGTCGGCTATGGAACATTCTAAAAAGCTTAGAGAATACGAAAAGTAATTTTAGCCGGCGGTTAAAGCTTTTAACCGGCAGCTATATTCATGAATATACAAGTATAAATAGAGGCTTTGGCCAGATGTTTTAAATCATCATAATTCGGCTAGGGTTTGAAGAAGTCGACTAAAGCAAGTTCCAGAGGCATTTCGATGGCGATGCCAATTGATTCTACTTCGCATGGGTCATGATTCGATTTGCGTATCATCGTCCGATTTCAATTTAAACATGTCTATGTGTTTTGTTTTGAGATTATGAATATGATTTTTGTGCAATTGAATCATGAATTAGACTTTATGTATATTGTTTAGTTTAATAACCTTGGATTATGATTATTTGAAGGTTATAATTGTGTTATGCTATCTGTTGAACCTTATTTGTTGGTGATTATTAATTGCTACTTAGCGTGGTTAATATTATTGTCGAGATTGAGTTCCTTTGATACTATTGATTATTGATGATTATGAATCTAGGTTTATGATCATTGCTAAATAGATTGCGTTTGATAGGTTAAGAGCATAGTAACTAATCAATCTAAAATGAATGAGCTAATAAGAGATTATTAGGTATTGTTGAGTCATAGCTAGGATTAGTCGTAACAAGTTGTGAACACTTAATGCACAATCTAGGGAAAAGCACGCAATAGAGCAACATTCTTGCGACGTTTTATCGATGTTTAATGTGGGACTCTAGATTGTAGAAATTAATAAACCAGAACCGGAGACTAATTTACATTTAACTTGGAATCTTTGATTAGTAACTAAGTTAATATAAAAGAAATCACAATCAGACAATCAAAACACATGAACCGGATAATATGAATCTGAGTGTGAAGACTCTAAGCAATTACATGTTTATCTCCAATTGTTTATCTTTTCCTCTTTATCTTGTTTTCTGCTGTTTGGGTGAGTTATTTAGTTCATATTGAACATTCGCACGGAACTAAAACGTACCCCTTATCTTACTTCTTTATTAGCTTAGTTAATAATTCCTATTTAATTGAATAACATCATTCATGTGTTCCTCTGTTAGACCTAGACTTACCATAGCTATACTATTCCGATCGGGTATTCTTGCTTGGTTGTGTGATAGTAGTGATTGGTATATCCTGTACTTTATAAATAATAAAACTAGACGCTTTCACACGCATCATTAATGTTCGATAGACGTTAATACTTTTCGAAGTATTTTTTCAAATACTTTATTTTGAGTTTTCAAAAATATAAATTTTGACTCGTTCGGTTGTTGGGTTCGATTTGTGCATTTTTGTTGCATACGTTACGTTTTAACTAAAACGTATAAACGTTTAATTACAATCGTTATGATTTAATGTTTAGCATAATATTTCTAAGTAAATAACTACTATAAAAAATAGTTTGGTGTTATTTATAAATTTTCATATCACCAACGTACGTATTTAGTGTTGTCGAACTCCGTCTGAATCGTTATTGCGCGATTTAATTAGATCATGTACGCGTATAAATATAGTTATATAAAATGTTCCAGGTTATTAATCTAAATATAGAATTAATAGGTTTAATGATGTTTGTAGTTTAGGGTAAACAGTTACCCTAAATTTCCGGGTGTCACATTCTCCCCTTAGTTAAAAAAATTTAGTCCCGGAATATAACACGTAGTGTCGTCTAGTGTGAGGTCAGAGTGGAAGCGTAGTTATCCTTGGTGTTCGCCAAGTTTAAAAGTAGTTAGTTTGCTAAAAGGAATTTCATAGTTTTCTTATTGGCTTAAATTAGTTAGCCAATATTAAGACGCACTTGGCACTTAGGTCAACAGAAGTTATATCAAGTAATGAGTTACACCCATTGGGTGTCGCAGAAATTCAGAGTTAAGTTTTCGAAAGAGATCGTACCGGTATCTTCGTTAGGGTCTTGTCCGATTTCTCCGGTGGTGATCACGTAGGCTCTACCGCGAATGTTGTTGTTGTTGTTGTTCAATCTTGGGCAATCATTTCTGAAGTGTCTCGCAATTCCACATTCAAAGTAGACTTTTACTCTACATTTCTCAGTCTGGTGTCCATAGTTTTTACACTTGTTTTTGGGAGCGCCACAGGGTCCCTCACGGTGACTGTTGCATTGTGAGCAGAAGGGCTTGTTCCCTTTATACATACCGTTTCTCGTCAGACCTAGTAAATTCCTGGTTGGTTGTTGGCCGTGGTTGTTGTTAGGATTTTCGTCCCATTTCCTCTTGTTATCTCCAGTTGCAGGGGTCCCACGTCGGACTACCTGGGCTATAAGACTAAGGGCAACGCGAATGGCACTCTGAATAGTGCCGGGTGATGACACGCAAAAAGTCAAGTTTTTACGTGCATTATTCTCACCGTTTGTAGCCCAATTTGTGATGAAAATATCCGAAATGAACGCTTTATTACTAAAGTTCATCACATGGGCTAAAATGTAGACAACGTTTCAAAAATCAACTAAAATGGTCAAAAAACACGATAAATCCAACGAAAATGATCATAAGCATTCTCGTTCACTCATTTAAGCACTTTTTGAGCCACACTTAGAATTATGATATATAACTCTTCGTTAGGAAATTATGAACGCGTGAGCGTAAAAATCACTCAAAACGGATAAACTACGAAGAAGGTACGCTAAAACGAAGAAGAAGAACTGAAGGACCGAGATACGGGCAAACCAGGCTGTATATGGGTGGACTGAGACGTATACGTCCAAGCACAGCCCGTATACAGACTGCAGAGACCGTATACGGCCTGTTTGCCCATATACGGCCCAGTTTGCCCGTATATGGTTGGTGTTTGTCTGTATTTGCCCTAGTTTGACCGTATACGGCCAAAACGTCCCAGATCTCGTGTTTGGTCAATAAAAATGAGATTTTTATATGGGTGGACAATACGGTTGGAAAATTGAAGGTTCAAATACGGGTCAAGGATACGGCTTGACATTTTCTATATATATGGGGCTTCACCTCACAATTTTAACACATTCAAACATACTACACACTTCACTTCTCTCTCTACTATCTCTCTAGAAATAATTAGATTAGTTTTAGTTAGTTGGTAGAGTAGAAGCTTCAAGCTTGTCTGTAATGGAGGTGCTCCGAGACTGCGATTACACAAGATTTGTATTTACGCTTCATCAGGTTTTATAATAATCTCTCTTGTTATTTTTAAATATGTTGTGTTGTTGCTATGCTTATTTAGAAATGCTTGTTAGATTTATTGCCATGCTAAGCTACACAAATCTGTGTTTGCTATGATAGTCGTTATGCTAGGGTAGTTATGCTTTAATCATGCGGTTACTCTATCTGTATGTTATTAATATGTATTAATTTATGAATTGAATCTCAAATGTTTATCTATTCAACTTATATTGTATTTTGTAACCTACTACTAGATTTGGCCAATTGCTAGTGGTATGCCGCTTATTATTCTGTGTGTCTGATGATCGTTGAACTCGACATTGTTGGGAATTATTGATTTGATGATACAAAATAATTAAAGATGAGGGACTAAAGATAAACGTTTTATTTTAAATTAGTTTCCTACTACAATTAGGTCTTCTTGTAAACCCTAATATCTCTAGTATATAAAGAGATATAGGCGTATAGAATAAAGGGTGCACATAAAAGATGTAGACGTCTAGAGTTTTTGGTTAGCCTCAAGATCAAGGTTTCTTGATCCTGTTATATTTGTATAACCGTTTTATTCTGATCAAATAAAATTGGGGCTTGTTGTGATAACATTGATGTTCTTATTATTCTGCTGCAAATTATTGTTGTCTTTGTTATCATTATATCCTAGATTAGACCTAAAAAGTCTAGAGCTTAAACGATCATACATTTTCACAATTGGTATCGGAGAAATAATTCACAATTGGTATCTGATTCCCAATAGGAATCTTCTTGAAGATAAGCAACTTAAAGATTTACAACCACATGCTATATAGTACACCACTAATCCAACCTTCTAATATCTCAAATTACCCTCCATGACGCATCCTCAGAATAATGAATTTGGAAAATAGAAAATTATACTAGCAGTAGTAATATATAACTAGCAGTAATAATGAAACACTTATCCCCAAATAATGCATGAACATCTCCTGATGGTTAAACACTATGTCGATAAGCTTCCCCTCAAATCAATATGTTAACCATCTCTCGAATCTCGAACTTTGTAGGCTCTTTGTAATGATCACCGATGAAGAAAATAAAGTATAACAAACTTAATAAAGAAATTAAATCTTCCAAACTTGTACCTTATATCTTGTACTATCCACGACGTCGAACTTATAATCCTATGTATAAGTAGACCGCAATCTCTTTGACAAAAATCCTTATTTTTCATAATAAGTCACCGAGCACACCAAACTCTTCCAAGTGATAGCAAATGTGAGCATTGAGCATCATAAGTTTAATCTCACACGTTTGCTAGATTTGTCAAGTCTTCGTCGTCACCATACAAATCAAACAAGTTATCTTCAAAGCTCTTCATCCACCACTTTGAGATATGATAAGATACAAACCTGTAAAACTCAATTACAATATCAAATAAATTATAATCAATCTTCTTCGTAATCACACCTTCAAATAATCTTCAAGAACAAGCCATAAAATCAATAAAAATAAATTGTTCTGAAAACAATTCCATTCGAGATCCAAACTAGCGATTGCACCAACAGTTGTAACCAAATAGTACGAACAGTGAAAACTATTTTGTACTAACAGTGGTAATCTCCTTTCCACTAACAGTGCCAATCTTCAAAATTCACTAACAGTGGCAATCTTTAAATATCCACTAACAGTGGTAAGCTTTCAAAATCCACTAACAGTGGTAAGGATGTGCTAACAGTGGTACGCTTGTTCTAACAGTGGTAAGATTATACTAGCCGTGGAAAGTTTGTACTAACAACGGGAAGAACCTCCTAGCAGTGGCAACGTTTGTACAAACAGTGGCTGAGCAGTGGCTACACATCTAACGAGCAGTGGCAGGCAACTTCAGAATTACATATCTCCCTGATTACGAAACTGATCATGCTCAAATTTTTACACGAAGTCCATCAATGTTTCATTAACCACATATCCAAAAATCAAGTCGATCCAACGGTTAACGAATCTACAGTAATTATTTGACTTCAGCTGCACAAAAGAAACCATAAACTTACTGCAGCAGATTCGAATTTCAATATCTCTTTGTATATACATCCGATCATGATGAAATTTTTACACACTGTAGAAATATATGTCTTCTATAACATATCCAAAAATCATAAACTTTCGTTGGATAACGAAGACACAGTAACCGTTTTACTTCTGCCATTCTGAAAAACCCTAAACTTTCAGCAACCAATTTCGACAATTAATATCTCTCAATCAAAAGCTCAGATCAAAAATTCCTCCAGTCAGAATATGCGCCTGTATGTTAGGAAGCTACAGTTCAAATTTCATGACGATCTAACAGTTAACGAAGGAGATCCGAATTTTTTACCATGACTATGCAGAAAGTGACGAATTACGAGTTTTTCTTGCAATCTTCCAGGGTTTCTTCTATATGGCTTCTCTTGCTTGTAAAACTTGTAGATCCTAGATAACGAGCCACCTTGCTCTGATACCAATTGTGAAAATGTATGATCGTTTAAGCTCTAGACTTTTTATTAGAAATTTCCTCAGCCAACTTGGCACTTAGCATATCAACTTTTGTTTGTAAAGCTTTCTTTTCCCAATTTAGATATTTAATATCTAATTGAAATTGTGATTCATTCTTTTCAAAAGCTTTAATTTGTTTTTCCAGATTTTCAATAGCTAAAGTTGCATGTTGACCTTTGACCTCAAAAGCTTTTAACTCATTGCACACAACAACATTATGATCCCTATAAAATTTAACCATTTTCTTGCATTCAGGAGAACATAATTTAACTTGTACCTCATGTGGAATGTCTGAAGGTTCTGGTTCTTCTGTGACTGCCATCAATGCTTGATTCTTTACCACAAGCTCTTCTTGATCACTCCAGTCAAAACCCCCCATTCCATCTTGTGCTACCAATGAGTCTGAAGTGGTGTTCTGTACAGGTATCATTCTTCTCTGAGGACCCGAACTATTTCTCATGATTCCATTAGCAGTATTCATAGATCCTCCATCCTGTGTGTTCCTGCATTCTCTAGCAAAGTGACCCAGCTTGTGACAGTTGAAACACTCCACCTTGCTCTTGTCAAAGCCTGCTACACCATCTCTCTTGAATGTAAAGTTTCTGTTACCAGACCTCTGCATAAACCTTTTTGCTCTTATGGTAATCATAGCCATTTGCCATCTTAAATCCATCTCCTCAAGATCTTCTTCAGTGACCTGCTCTAAATCCTCTGTAGTTAATGATGAATTTATATGGCTAGCAAAGAATGCTTCTAGCACATTATCATTAGCACCAGATGTACTACTACTTCCAGTATCACCAACAGAAACAAAAGCAGTATTATTAGAACTACCAATGGATTGTTTCATAGCCAAAACCTCAGGTTCAAAGTTTCTTAGATCATTGTACAGATCCTCAATTTCCTTCTGATCAAGATCTGTACTTTGTCTAAGTCCCACAGTGTACATGTTCCATTCTGTACCAAGTGATCTTAAAAATTTCCTATTAAGATCATCCTTGTCATTCTTAACATTGTGATTTTCAAGATCTCCCACCAGTTTCTGAAACCTGTCAAAGGTTTGAGTTAAGGTTTCTGACTTTACTCCAGCAAAATTCTCAAACTGTTGTTTGAGAAGAGACCTCTTGTTCTTCTTTGTATTATCATTACCTCCAAACCTTGTAACAATAGCTTCCATGAGAACCTTAGCATCTACACATTTATCAAACTTCCTTTGATACTCATTGGGAATAAACAAAAGTAATGTACTTAATGCTTTCCACTCAGTAGCTCTTTCTTTTCTCTCAGCATCTGTTTTGGGTGGTGGTCTTTCCAATTTTTCACCATCTGGACCCTTTGGATAATTAGGTCCATTGATAACCACCTCCCACATCATATAATCTGTGAGAAGCATGTACTGCCTTATTCTTGTCTGCCATAACTCAAACTCATCAGGTTTGAGCATAGGAATCTTGGTAGCCTGTATTCCTTCCATTGTTTCAGTAGACATCTTGAAATTTGAAGAGAAAGCTGCAATCTTTTATAGAATTCTTCAAGATCAAAGCAATATCTAGCTCTGATACCACTTGTTGATCCCAATCAAGATCTTAATATGTATTACTTTGATTGATTATTAATAAGCTTGCAGAATAGTTTATTAATAACTTGAAGAACTAAACTTATAACACAGAATATTAATCAAAAGCTTCAATATTATTATCAAATAATACGAACACACAAACTGTGCTAGGGTTTACAACCTTGAAGCTAATAACTAGAAATTCGTCAATTTACTAGAGTTCTACAGGATCTCTATTTATAACATATAGAGTCCTTTACAGAATCAAACTATTATGGAAATCATATCTATTCCATAATTATCTCTAACCGACTCCTAACAGAGGTTGAGCTATACACTAACAGGGGTAGTACCCGTATATAACCAACAGTGGTCAAACACTTAATACAAAATATACTTATACCAACAGTGGCACTGTTAGACTAATTCTAACTGACAGTGGCACTGTCAATACAAAACTAACTAACAGTGGTAAAGTACTAACAGTGGCACAAGACTTGACTTCTGAGCAGATCTGGCAGTGGCTCAGGACTCAACAATCTCCCCCTAAACTTAATCAATCCTGTATTGACTTAAGTTTCTTCATTCAGCTTCAATCTGTTGTAGGAGAGTTTTATCTTTTCTTGCTTGCTTGATTTCTTTTGTAGAATTGATTCATCATCCTGTAAATAATATCTTTTCCTTTTTCAGTTTTCACAGCAACTTGCAATTTCTTTTCCATTAGTTGCCTCAACAGTACTATGCTCAGAATGTACTCTCTCTCTTCCAACATATATACATATTTTCCATTCTTGAGAGAAATACACTGTACTCCTGCTCTAGCAAAATGTCTCCAGTAAGCAATTAACTCAGCACACAAAAATATATCTCCATACATCTCAGGCTCAAACATCATCTGTATCCATTCCCACACATGCCTTTCAAGACTAGATTTAACATTTTTCAAGTCCTTTTCTAACCCAATCTTATACATATCATATACATCAAACCTTTGAACTCTTTTCAGAATATCAGGCATTGATCTGTGAAAACTTACAACACCATTTTTCCTTTCAATTCTGATTTCATAAGCCATTTCCTTGGCTGTTATCAACACTCCTTCCCATTTGATAATTTCTGAAAATTCCTCATCATTTAAGTTGATGTTTTCTGATCTATCAGGTTTTACCACAAACATCTGATCCAATATCTCCTCATCTCTATCCAAATCACAAATACCATCATCCATCTCCTGAAATTTTGCAAATGACCTCCTAACACCTTCAATTCTCAATTTCAGTTCCTTTTCTTTCTCCAATTCCTCATCAATTTGATCATATCTTTCTTGCAGTCTCCTTTGAATTTCTTCCTCATCTTTCCTCTTCTTTTCTAACCTTTCCCTTGCTGCAGGATTGACA
Source organism: Pseudognaphalium luteoalbum (assembly GCA_963422505.1). NCBI lineage: Eukaryota > Viridiplantae > Streptophyta > Magnoliopsida > Asterales > Asteraceae > Pseudognaphalium > Pseudognaphalium luteoalbum. Next base: position 133,579,836 of record OY730192.1, on the reverse strand, counting down.
TGAGGATTATTATCATACATGTTTTGCAATTGTTCCAGTGACATACTCCTCAGTCTCATTGTAGGAATCCTACCTCCTCTAAGCTTACAAATCAAATCATTTTTCAATTCAGCCTTTGTCGGTTTCCTTTCTTTCCTTTTAGCAACTTCTTTTTCCTTTTTCTCCTTCCTCTCTCTTTCAATTTTCTTCTTTAATGCCATCTCTAAAGGATTACCCTTTTTCTTTTCTTCATAGGCATGATATACAATATCATCTGCTAATCCCTTTGATTTCATCTCTGCATACACTCTGCTGGCCTCTTGTGTCATTCTTACAATTTGTCCATTCTCAAGCATTACCTCCACTTCATCTACCTCAGATTCTTTCATCTTTGTTGGCACAGATTTTTCAGATTCAGCAGCTCTCTGTTCAGCTTCAATTCTGTCCTGTTCATCCAACTCAGCCTGCAACCTCATAGCATACACCAAGTCATGCTCAACATTTTGTTGCACCTTCTTCACCTTTGGCTTTTCCACCAATTTACCCTTACCTTTGTCTTTTGGATCAATCTTTGGAAGATTAGACTCAGGTTTATCCACTCTAGATTCTTTGATAACAAATGGTACTTCTGGAGTTCTAGAAGTGGTTGATTTTGATTTAGCAGTAGTAGTGGTAGCAGCAGTGGTAGCAGTTGTAGCAGTGGTAGCCACTTTAGCAGTGGGACTACTTGACTTTGTTTTTCTAATTTCATCCATCTTTTTAGCTTTTATGCTGAACACTGGTACAGATTTCTTTCTATTATAGGTTGTCACTTTCATCTCCTTTTCAACTTCAGATCTATCAACCATCATCCTATCACTAAAACTTACTCTCTTTCCCATATCAACATGTTCTCCCATAACATCCCAGAAATACAAATTAGCCACAGCCTCAAAAGGTAATCCCTTGTTTATTGGGAAAACATTTAAAGCTGGACCTCTTTGAGCACTATTATCTGCCTCATCCTGACCTGTTTGTACATTTTCACCCTCATATATCACCATACTCCTATCAATTTCATCATCACCCATGCCCTCATTAATCACATAATCTGATACATTCAAATCATCCTCAACATTTTCACTAATACCACCTGCACCTCCATCATCATTCCCATCAGTATCATCATTATCATCTTTCTTATCTTCAGGCATATTATCTTTCTCCTGATTTTCATCATTTTTCTCCCCCTTGCCTGAAGATTTCTGTAAAGCTGCAGCAGGTTGTAAGACTTGTGTAACAACATCTTCTATCACAGCCAATCTAGCTCTTAAATCATCAATCTCCTGCTGCTGGCTTTGAAGTAACTCATCCTGAGCAGCCAACTTGATCTGTTGCTCTTTTCTCAACTCTCTTTCCTTCACAAATTTGTCCCATATCAAAATGACATCATGTGCCAAATCATCAATCGTCAATTCCTCAGTTATATTACTAGTCTCATCAACATTAGAGTGTGACCTCCTAGAAGAATCATTGACTGCATCTGGCACTTGCTCAGATGCCCCTAGATTCATGGTACTGGGACCTTCACCTGCTTCATTACCCGTAGGTTCAGCATTAGAAGTTGCCTCTGGTTGGGTCTGATTGATGTTACCACTGTCCTGTCCTGCCAGTGGGCTAGAAACAGTAGTGGCAGCCCTTCCAGAATGAACATTTTCATCAAGTATGTTCACCTGTTGTGAATGTTCCTGTGACTGAGACTGTGAAGAAACAGGAATCTCCACAGCCTGTTTAGATTTCTTGAATTTCTTGGCTTTGTTGTGGGTAGGTTGTTGGTTCCCTTGTTTTCTTTTTGTGCCACCTGTGTTCAGAAACAACTTGTGTTGTTGTCCTGTCATCATTTGGTCCAAGTGGTGTTGGTAATACACCACCAGTGGCAGAAGGAGCAACTAACATTGTAGAAAACAATGCAGTTTCCTTCTTGGAAAAAGTGTTTTGGTATTGATACATGGCTCTAATAGTTTTCAAAGATAGAGTAGAGCTAACTATTACACTTTTATCTGCTGGCAGATTTGGCAGCTGTTTATTCAACAAAAGTTGAACAAACCTAGGGTACATAATAAATGTATCACCCTTTACATTTTTAATCATATTATCTAAGATGAACCTAGACATATTAAATTTAAGACCCTGTGCCAAGCAGATTATAGGATATGCAATAGTAGAACTAAATTCATTAAAACTAGTCCTCTTCTGAGATAAACATACCAGGAAAGTATGAATATAGAACTTCCATTGAGGACAGAACCATGACTTCAAGAATGTGTATTCTGATCTTGTCTTTCCAGTACCTTCATAACCCATAGCATGTATTCCTTGAAATAGATCTCCTCTGGACAATTCCAGGACTCCTCCTTCATCATCAAACTGCAGAAGTTCCCTAAGAACAATCTCAGTTATCATCACTCTATTCCCCTTGACAGTAGAATGAATATGAGGAATGCCATTAACAGTTCCTTCCTTAGCATTCTTCCAGAATTCTTGAATGTGTGATCTGATCAATCTTGGAGCAACAGTAAGGGCATATGTAATTGGACAGTTACTCAAGAAATCAATAATTGGGTGAAAATATTCATCTGCGATTTCTTTATTCAAGAAAGCCCTCATGTTGTGTTCAGAATGAACACTCAGAATAGAATGATCAGTATCAGATGAAGATGATGATGCCATATGTGAAATTGATGAAAGAAAGAAGATTGATTGACAACTAAGAAATACAAACGAGAGCGATTTGTAGAGAGTTTTGAGAGATTTGAAAGCGTAATTGAAAAAGTGAAGTGTTTAGATATTTATATGTTGACAGCGCCAAGCCCTAGTAAAATGAACTAACAGTGGCACTGTCAGTTATGTGCCAACAGGGGCACAACTAACACATAAGCCCAACAGGGGTTACTTCACTTGATCAAATTCAAACATTAATACCACTCAATAACACCAACAGAGGTACTAGTACTAGCAGGGGTATACTAGAACTAGCAGAGGCAAATACTTCACAATTTTTTTTTTTTTTTAATCAAAAGAAAGAAAAACATTAGATTCCAGCTCTCCTAATGTCTCTTGACAGTGGCTTAATCCTGCAATATTAAACTAATAACAACCAGCAGGGGTTAAATTACAAAAATATACAGCAGAGGTGGAAAATACATTGACAGTGGCATAGGTAAACTGACAGTGGAACCAACTGTTATCATGATGAAGCTAACAGTGGTACCACTTGATCCTGTCACAATATAATTCACCTCTGTTAATATCTAATCCTGACCAAAACACTTAAGTGAGATTTATCATACCAATGTTAGATATCAAAAATGTAAATCTTCCTACATCAAATGCTTTGGTAAAAAGATCTGCAAGTTGATTATCAGTATGAATTTTGAAAATATGAATCAATCTTTTATCATAACAATCTCTTATAAAATGATATCTGATTTCAATGTGTTTGGTTTTTGAATGCTTAACAGGATTTTGTATGATACTAATAGCAGAAGTATTATCAATGTAAATAGGAGTGTTCATGAAAGTCAAACCATAGTCCATCATTTGATTCTGAATCCAGAGCACTTGGGCACAACAACTGGATGCTGCAACATACTCTGCTTCTGCTGTAGATGTGGAAACCGTGGTCTGCTTCTTGCATTGCCATGACACTAGCCTATTTCCAAGAAATTGACATCCACCACTAGTTGATTTTCTATCCATGTTTTCACCACCATAGTCACTATCTGTGAAAGCTTTGAGCTCAAAATCTGATCCTTTAGCATACCAAAGTCCCAACTCTGGTTGACCTTTCAAGTATCTAAAGATTCTTTTCACAGCATACATGTGTGACTGCTTTGGATTGGTCTGGTACCTAGCACAAAGACACACTGCAAACATAATATCAGGTCTAGATGAAGTCAAATACATCAAAGAACCAATCATTGACCTGTATAAGTGTACATCTACTTCCTCCCCCTCAGGATCAGAATTAAGATGTTTATGTGTCTCCATGGGAGTGCTAGCTATCTTTACATCTTGATAACCAAATTTAGTCAAGATATCTTTAACATACTTCCCTTGGTTAATGAAGATTCCATCTGTCTTCTGCTTAACCTGCAGCCCTAAAAAGAAGGTGAGTTCTCCCATTGAACTCATCTTAAACTTCTTATGCATTAGCACCTCAAAATCTTTACACAGTGGATCACTTGTAGATCCAAATATAATATCATCGACATAAACCTGTACCAGCAAAATATCTTTCTGAATTGTCTTGATAAACAAAGTCTTGTCAATAGTACCTCTCTTGAATCCATTCTCGAGAAGATACTCAGATAGAGTGTCATACCAAGCTCTTGGTGCTTGATGTAAACCATACAAAGCTTTCTTCAATCTGCATACTCTATCTGGATATGTTGGATCTTCAAACCCTGGAGGTTGGCACACATACACCTCATCATCAATCAGACCATGAAGAAAAGCACTCTTCACATCCATTTGATAAACCTTGAAATCCTGATAAGATGCATAAGCTAAAAATAATCTAATAGCTTCTATCCTAGCAACTGGAGCAAAAACATCATCATAATCAATGCCTTCTTCCTGTGTATACCCTTGTGCTACCAACCTGGCTTTATTCTTGATAACTATCCCTCTTTCATCTCTCTTATTCTTAAATATCCACTTGGTGCCTATAGCTCTCTTTCCTTTTGGTAAATCAACCAAATCCCATACATCTTGCAGCTTGAACTGCAGCAATTCTTCTTGCATAGCTTCAATCCAGCTGTGATCCCTGAGAGCTTCCACTGCTTTCTTTGGTTCCATCTGAGAAAGAAAACAAACATATAATGAAGTATGTAAATCTTCCTCTCTTACCTTTGACTGCTGTCTTGTCAAAACAGGTGAACTAATATCACCATTGACCAGATCCAAGGAATGATCTTTATGAACCAGATATTTAGATGTGGATGTATCAAGCAATTCCCTTTCCAAATTATGACCCAGAAGATTATCCATTTCTGATTCAGAAAAAGAATCTCTTTCCTCTTTTTCTTTTGCAGACTGTGGAGTTGTGTCAGAATCTGACAAAGAATTCCTTTCCAAGACTTGAAACGGTGAACGTTGTTCAAAGTCCTTTGGTGATCTCTGTTCTTCATATGAATCATCCTTTGCATCTGAACCAGTTGTTGCAGGAGTTGATCCTTCAGTTTCTGTTTGATCCTGTTGAAAAACTGCTGGTGGATCTGGAGTCCAAATTGGAAATAATACATACTCCAAGTCATTCTTTTTAGATTGAATGAAGTTGCTCTGTTCATCTGCACCATCACCTGCACTAGTACCTGCACTAGTAGACAAATCTGGATATCTAAAAGCATGGGTTAGTGCATCAATATCAAACAACACTTCTGGACCTGTTCCTTCTACGTTTGGTGTATGTTCATTAAAAGTCACATTCATGGTCTCTTCTATGATTCTAGTCCTTTTATTAAATACTCTATAAGCCTTGCTTTGAATAGAGTACCCAACAAAGACAGCCTCATCTACCTTACTTTGAAACTTACCTAGGTGATCCCTGGTATTTAAGACAGTACAAGGACATCCAAATGGTTTTAAAAAGCTAACCAAAGGTTTTCTCTTAAAGAATAACTCATAGGGTGTCTTGTTATGAGGTTTGACTATCAAAATCCTATTCAAAACATAACAAGCAGTGCTAACTGCCTCTGCCCAGAAAGACATTGGAAGTTTAGCATCTGCTAGCATGCTTCTAGCAGCTTCAATTAGTGTCCTATTCCTCCTTTCAGCTACTCCATTTTGTTGTGGAGTCCTAGGTGCACTAAACTGTCTTTCTATACCTTTTTCTTCACAGAACTTATTCATCTCACAATTCTTAAATTCTGTCCCATTATCACATCTGATGATCTTAACCTTCTGATTAGTTGAATTTTCAATCCTAGTTATGAAAGATCTAAGTGTTTCACTTGTCTCATCCTTTGTCCTAAGAAAGAATACCCAACTCATCCTAGAGTAGTCATCAGTTATCACCAAGCAGTAAGATTTCTTCCCTTGACTAGCTACATTGGTAGGGCCAAATAAGTCCATATGTAACAGGTGTAAGGGAGTGGTATTGGTATTAACAAGCTTGGACTTATAAGAAGTCTTGTGTTGCTTGCCTTTGAGACAAGCTACACAATGGTCACTACATTCAAATAACTTTTCAGGTAAGCCTCTCACTAGCCTATCCTTAACAAGTTTATTCATGGTCTTGTAATTCAAGTGACACATCCTCCTATGCCATAAGTCAGATTCAGAAACAGTAGCTTTAGATATAAGACAGTTGGCATTTTGAGATTTCATGTTGTTTAGATCACTACAGTATACATTGTTCTTTCTTGGAACTCTCATTAAAATTTTGTCTTCAGATATTTTGAGTTTTTCAGAAAGTATAATGCATTCTGTGTCAGTGAAATAAACAGGATTTTGCTTATCTGTGATTTGACTCACACTAAGCAAATTGTATCTCAATTGCTCAACATAATAAACATCATTGAAAGTGAGCTTACTGCTTTTTACCTTGCCTTTACCTGTGATTTTTCCTCCTTTAGGGTTACTGCCAAAAGCCACATCTCCTCCATTAAATGCTTTAAAATCCAGCAGTTTCTCCCTATCTCTAGTCATGTGCCTTGAGCATCCTGAATCAATATGCCATAAACTTGGTTTGCTCTACACATATCAAAAGAGAAATAATTAGTTTCTCTTGGGAACCCAAACCAATCTGGCTTTGGGTTTCCCTTTAGCATTTTTGACATCAACCCTCTTAAAAGTGATTGATCTCAATGCTTCATTGATTTTGGACACTTTTGATGTATATGCATTCTTATATTTCCAAAAACAATCTGTTTTAGACCTGAAAGTGGTTAATGGTCTGACAGTGGTCACTCTCAAATTTGTGTTTATTACCCTAGCAGTGGTAGCTTTACTTGGTATAAACATTTTTTTCAAATGTTTAATACCAGCAGAGGTACCATGCCTGACAATTGTCAAACCCTCCCCTGTCCTTGTCTTGCCTCTGTTAGCCTTTGACAGTGGCACTGCTGCAGTATTAACAGTGGTTTCAGCATTGCCTCTGTTAGCTTTTGACAGTGGCACTGCTGCAGTATTAACAGTGATTGCAGCATTGCCTCTGTTAGGCTTATTTCTCAACACTTGGCTTGTTCCACTGTTCCTATTATTTTTAGGATTGTGGTAGCAGTCCAGTTGAAGATGATTATACCCACCACAAATAAAACATGATTTTCTTTTCACACGTTCAAACCCACTACCCAGCCTTTGGGACACTAATTGATTCCAATTCCTCTGATTCCCTCTAGGTGTAGGTTTGTTTATTTTATTTTCAGATTTTCAAATAAACGATCATACATTTTCACAGACATGGCCGGAGTTCTCCTGGTTGAAATACACCGGAGGGAGACACGGAGCGTAGGATTAAAGATATATTAGATTCAATTCATATAACAAATGTTTTAGAGAGAACTTTCAGAACATTTGTTACTTGACCATTTATCCAGAAACTCTGCATAAAATAAACTGATCCCTGTTATGCCGCTCTACTGTATGTTCTTGTTTGATTGTTGCTATAGAGTTTGCATGCTAGTATCACTTGTGCTGTTGGATATATGATTAGGTTTTCTGAAATGAATTAATTGCATACACCAGTTCAACATATTGAAAATAGTTATGATGATTTATATGCAATAATGATGAACAATTTAACCAGCCGTTAGACCAGACCATCCCAACTTGTTCCGGTGGGAAACCCTTGTTCATGTTTTTGTTTAATCAATAATTCATGCCATGATTCGGATATCTCATATGTCCGAGATTGGGGAACAAGACTCGAGGATGGTTGTTGGTTAAATTGGTCACTACATTTGGGACAACTTCCGGTGTAGTGTACTCTCCATAGCTGTTATCCATGTGACGTGTTATTTATCTAATTGCGGACAACTCTACGTTAGATAGATAATAGGCTAGGACATGTGGCTCATTAGGAAATATATGACCAATTCCATTATAGACAACAAGGAATCTCTAATGTAGCAACTGAAATACCGTAAAACAGCTGAATACCTGGTATAGCATTGGAAACAACTCTGGTGTAGTACAAATATGTGGAAGCCATGAAAAGGTTGTAGGTAGAATACTTTTTTTTATCATTGGATGTTCTAAGTGCGTCCGTTCAATCCTGTGTCCATCATCTTAACTAATGCCCTAACCAAAATTATTACCCCTAAAATAGCGTATACGATTGTCATAGTAAATACACGCGTTTAATCTATAGTTCTCGTAGACACCTCACCACCTTATCACCTTTACTTTACTTTACTTTTAGATTAGATAAGTTAGAAAACCAAAACAAAACCCCTATCAACTCTTAAAAACCAGCTAAATTACAAAAGATAATTGAAGTCCTTAATCACATGCCCATTGTAGTTTGAAGAATGACCTTAGGTCATACCTATCGATGTACTCACCCATAGCTTTAGTATACTTAGGCCCAACATATATAAAATATAAAACTCCACTGATCGTGTCCCAGTATTGTTTCGGTTAGTCCTTCGACGACGAGGACAGTTCTCCTCCTTCACAAGGAGAGGACTTTGTAAGCTGACCTATCGGGGCGCATCAAGTTTTTAGTGCCGCTTCTGGGGACTACAATGACTGATTTTAGGAATTTAGTTATCTTAGTTATTTAGCGATCCCTTCGGAAGATCAATATCATCCAAAAGTTCCTTTTCCATTCTTTCCTTTTTCGTATCCTTTCTTTTCCAAAACTCTCTTTTCTACCAAACCCAAACTTCCATCAGCCATGACGAATCGTATCACTCTCGCTTCAACCTGCAAACCACTACTGATGGGAAGAGGAGTACCTATCGTGCTACCAGCTGACGGAAACTTCAAAATTAAACTGACGATTATCAAATTACTTAAAACCTTCTACCAATTTCATGGTTTTCTACTTGATGATCCAAACTTACATTTGGACAGATTCATCAATCTTTCTGACTCTTATGAGCAATCAGGAACTTCCAAAGACGTCGTTCGACTCTATCTTTTTCCCTACTCTTTATCTTCACGTGCTCTGGCATGGTTTGATGAACTCGAACCCAATTTGATTTATACTTGGGAGGAGTTGGCTACTAAGTTTATGGCTTAGTATTTCCCTCCTTCCAAACAAACCAAGCTTAAAGATGACATCATCAATTTCCACCAAGGAAATGATGAATCGTTATTTTCATCATGGGAAAGATTTAAGAAATTTCTTAATAGATGTCCGAATCATCAAATGGTTAAGACGAATCTTATCTGCATATTCTATAATGGTCTAGACCCTCATCATAAATCAACCCTCGATGCTCCTTCGCTAGGAAACTTCATGACACACACCTCAGAAGAAGCATGGAAGCTAGTCGAAACGATGGCGATGCATCAACATGACTGGGAGTCTGGAGTAACAACCGAGGAAGTAAAGAGTACTTCCGATCCGACCTTAGAAGCTCTGCGAACTTAAATCGACAATCTTACCAAAGTCTTAAAGGATCTATAAGACTCTTTTAAACCTCAATGGAGGAATGATCCCCAAAAATCTCCCCTTCGCAAAGCTACGGAAGAAATTCTTGTCACAACTCTAAAAAGCCCTGAACCGTGCTTTCATTCTAAATCTTTAATTCAACAGCCAACCAACACCCCACCTATTCAACGTCTGTCTACTTTTCCCTCCACTCTATCCGATTCCTCCTTAAACTCTCAACAACAATATAACGAAACTTTGACTAACTTCATGATTGAACAAATGAACGTGAACAAACAAGTAATAGATTTTCAAGATAAAATTGATGCTTTACTTAAAATCTCCGAAGATTTAATCAAAAACCCGGAAGTTAGGTTTAAACAACTATTTTCAAAAGTTGAGGAGAGCCAAAGAAAAATCGCGATTAGTAACGCTGTCTATCTTTCATCTTATGAGCATGATGACATCTTAGTTGTTACTAGAGGAGGCAAAGAAACCAGAGTTGAACAATCCTCAGATAATCCTTCAAACAAACTTCCCACTTCCACGGAACAATCTACTGATCCAGTGCCCAGTGACACCCCTGTCACTACACCAGATCCAGTATCCTCTCAAGCCCCAGAATTCATTTCGCGTACTCGAATACCCTTTCGTGGTAGACTTAAGAAGGAGAAACAGGAAGCACAGTTTGGGAAATATCTAGAGATGTTTAAAAGCCTGCACTTAAATGTTAGATTATTAGACGCTTTAGTAGAAATGCCTAGTTGTGCAAAATCCTTCAAAGAACTCATTTCAAACAAAGAAAAGTTAAGCCAGATAGTTAGTCTACCCTTAGATGCTGAATGTTCTGCAATCATGCTTCATGGCCTTCCACCAAAACTAGGAGATACTGACCATTTCACTATTCCCCGTTTTCTTCAAAATATCCAAGTTAGTAATGCCTTAGCTGACCTAGGTGCTAGTGTCAACCTTATGCCCTACTCACTCTATAAGAAACTAGGATTAGGAGAATTGTTGCCCACTCACATGACCATCCAATTAGCAGATAGATCAGTTAAACTCCCTCGAGGGATTGTTGAAGATATAATGGTCCGAGTAGGTAAACTTGTCTTCCCAGTTGACTTTGTCATTATGGATATTGAGGAAGATGCCCACGTTCCCCTCATCATTGGCAGACCTTTCCTAAACACTGCCAAGGCTATTATTGACGTAAATGAAAAATCTTTAAAACTGAGGGTCGGAATGGATGAAGCCACCTTTAATGTCGACAATTTGATGAAAAAACCTTTGGGAGAAGATCTTGGTCTTGTGGATACCATGCAGGAAATATACAACGAGCATTTGGAAGAGATTCTAGCAGTCAGCAGTCACGATCCTTTTGCCAACACAGTCATTACGACAAGGAGACTATGCCAGGACGATATCGGACTCTGCTCAGCTATCTCTGACGAAACAGCTTACTCTGGAGAGCTACTATTTCCCTTGTCTGAAATGAATTATCCTCTTGCACTGCCTAACAGTCCTTTCACGAACAAACCTTTCTTTGTTGTTGCTTTAGGCGAAGGCATTCCTATACCTCTCTTAAAGAGAAATCAACCCAATTCGTCTCCTTCAGTAGTTGAAATCTCAAATGTTTTGAGGAGATGGAATCAAGAACCTCAGTTGAGCCATAACTATCTGAAGGTTATGTGCCACAAAAAACTGAAATCACCATAAGTACATCTTCAACGGATCATTATCAGAGGTTTGCATTCACCGACAACAACGATATCATCTTTACCGAAGACAATGCAACCTCCTCATCATCTACAAGCAAATACGAACTGAAGAAGAATGCACTCTCTAATGAGACAGAATTAGTAGCGATAGCATCAGCCACTGTAGCCGACTCATCTCCAAATGAACCAGAGTTCCAAATGGAGTATGATGAATTACAGAGAGACGAGATTGCTCGAATGAAGCTTTTCATCAAAGAACCACTAGAATTAGAGCTGAAGGAACTACCCTCCCATCTGGAGTATGCTTTTCTTGAAGGAACCTCACATTTACTTGTTATAATTGCAAAAGGTCTTACACCCGAAGAGAATGCAAAACTCATCTAAGTATTGAAGTTACATAAGAAGGCAATTGCATGGAAAATCTCTGATATACAAGGGATTAGTCCAAACTACTGCACTCACAAGATACTCATGGAGAACGACTTCAGGCCTTCGGTACACAGACATAGGAGAGTCAACCCGAAAATTCAAGATGTGGTCAAGAAAGACATTATCAAACTCTTGGATGCTAGCTTGATCTATCCTATTTCAGATTCCCCATGGGTCAGCCTAGTTCAGGTTGTCCACAAGTAAAGAGAAATGACGGTTATTGCTAACGAAGATAATGAGCTTATTCCAACACGAGCCATCACCGAATGGAGGGTATGTATCTACTATCAAAAGCTGAACGAAGCCACTTTAAAAGATCAATTCCCTCTACCGTTCATCGATCAAATGTTGGATAGATTATCGGGAAACGAAATCTACTATTTCCTCGATGGGTTCTCTGGCTATTTTCAGATTCCTCTCGATCCAAAGGTTCAGGAAAAGACGACATTCACCTGTCTATATGGAACTTTTGCTTACCGACGTATGCCTTTTGGGCTATGCAATGCACCTGAAACATTCCAAAGGTGTATGGTAGCAATATTCTACGACATGATTAAACAATGCATGGAGCTATTCATGGATGACTTCGCAGTCTTTGGAGACTCTTTCACTTCTTGTCTTTCCAACCTTAAAAGAATGCTAACCCGATGCGAATAATCAAATCTCGTCTTAAACTGGGAGAAGTGCTACTTTATGGTGAAGGAAGGAATAGTTTTAGGACACCGAATATCAAAGTCTGGGATTGAAGTTGACAAAGCAAAAGTTGAGACTATTGCCAAACTTCCGCCATCTACTTCTATTAAAGCCATTCGCAGTTTTCTAGGTCACGCTGGATTCTACCGTCGTTTTATTAAGGATTTCTATAAGATATATCGACCTATGACACACCTTCTCGAGAAGGACACTCCGTTTGTCTTTTCAGATGATAACCTGAAAGCTTTCCAAACTCTGAAGGATTAGCTCACACATGCACCAATTATGGTTGCTCCTGACTGGAATCTCCCATTTGAGATCATATGCGACGCTAGTGACATTGCTATTGGAGCTGTCTTAGGGCAAAGGAAGGAAATTTCAGCTGATATACTAGGTCATGATTCTGATAAAGCCTGACATAGTGCTCAAACCTATAGTTGAGGTACCTGTTACTTGTAAGTTCTACAAAGTCAGAACTGATTACACGGGTTTGATAAAAAGCTGGAAGTTTGACGAGAATAATTCGGTGTTTATGATTAAAAGAAGTAATGGCATTCAGTACTTCAACTTAAAGTTTTATAAAATAAGTACTTTGCCAAAATGTGAGCTTCAGAGATTATCTCAAATACCCTTGATTAACCGTGCTCGAGATTCACGTGCCGATTTCTTTCAAGTGGTTATTCGTCGGGAGATTAACAGCAAAAAGTATAATCTGATTAAACCGACATTGGGTATGAGATATAAGTTTAAGAAGAAGTTGGATCCGGTTACATGACAACCAATTGTAAGGATGATCTATCCACCAGCAAAGTGCTTACAGAAGATACCTCTAGAGATCATTCCTTTGGATTTTTTGAATAGGTTGTTATACTGGGAATATGACGATATCACTGGTGAAGCTGTAATTGTTTTTATTCCAAAATCAGAACCAGCTACGGATTCGGGGTCTTTAGACGTAGATTTGGAGGTTGAAGAGAAAACAACATGGGATGCTGTTCAACCCAAAAAGAGGTCTACTTGGGGTCTGAAAAGAAATAGATTTTGCGTATTTGACCCTTTGAGTTTGATTAATCTCTCTGAACAAGATATGAAAAGACTACATCAGAACAGGATTCAGTTCAAAGAAAGAGATAGAGCTGAAGCGATAAAATTTCAGAAGATTATCGATATCTGCGTAGCCAATGGAGTACACGCTGGTGGTGTATTTCCTGCTGGCTGGAAATAAAGACTCAAAGATTTTGAAGATTTTGAAGACCAAGCTGAAGACACGGGGGAGTTTGTTGATGCATATTAGGTTGTCTGTCAGTTGGTCTATCGAGTTGTAATAAGTGTCGTTAGTTGTATAGTGAAAATATAGTTTTTGTTATATGCGACACTTAAGTTTTAGGTTAGGCGTCACTTGCCTTAGTGACGCATAGCGTCACTTAGGTAAGTGACGCATGAAGGCGGCCACATGCAACACTTCCACAAGTGACGCATGTCGGCTGACTTTTAGTATAAATACAAACCTACGGGTTTCCGGCTAGGGTTGACGAAACCCTAGCACCATTTGTCGACTAAGAAACATTGTAATCGTTCCCAATTCATATATACAAGCTGATATCTTCGTTTACATTGTTAATCATATTTGTTTCGGTTTGTGTTTATTGGTAATACACGCAATTGATTGATTCCGCCTGTCAATTGTGGTCAATTGTCATCTAGATCCACGTCAAAGGGCACTCTCACTTCGATGGATACTGCTTCTCCAAGAATTCGATATAGAAATCAAAGATAAGAAGGGGTAGAAGACGTCGCAGCAGATCCTCTCAGTCAATTGGAAAATCCATCGATGAAAAAGCTTGATGAAAAAGAAATTCAAGACCAGTTTCCTGAAGAACAACTCATGAATGTCGGAGGCTACCAGAAGGGATCGCAGTTCACTCATAACCCTTAGTACGCAGACTACACAAATTATCTGATTGGAGGAATTGTGCCAAAAGGAATGACCACCTCTAGAAAATGCAAATTCTTCAGAGACATTAAAAATTTCTATTGGGATGATCCATACTTGTTTAAAGTTTGTCCAGACCAAATCATCAGAAGATGTGCAGATGAGAGGGAGGCAAGGAACATTCTCCACCAGAGTCACCACGGACCCACCGGAGGACATCAAGGAGCAAATATGACCGCAAGAAGGTATACGATTCTAGCTTCTACTGGCCGACCATATTCAGAGACGCTCACAACCTGGTAAAACGTTGTGATGCTTGCCAAAGGTTTGGAAGTATCTCACGAAGGAGTGAAATGCCACTTGCTAACATCCAGGCCTGCGAGATCTTTGACATATGGGGATTGGATTTCATGGGACCATTCTCAAAGTCCTAATGAAAAGAATACATTCAGTAGCTGTCGATTATGTTTCTAGATGGGCCGAGCCACAAACATTTCCTACCAATGACTCCCGAGTAGTGATTAAGTTAGTAACTCTTTTCTAGTTTTGGAACTCCAAATGTGATCATCAGTGATCGGGACATGCACTTCTGTAATGCTCAGTTTATGAGGACCTTACAGTCTTATCGTTTCACCCATAAGACCTCTACGGCATACCACCCGCAAATGAATGGGCAGGACGAAGTGATGAACAGAGCACTTAAAAGAATTTTAGAATGAACCGTGGTCAATCATAGGGAAAGATGGGTCGTAAAGTTAGTCGATGCTCTGTGGGCATTCAGAATTGCATACAAGTCACCATTAGGGACCACACCTTACAGACTAGTCTATGGGAAAGCGTGTCATCTGCTGATAGAGTTGGAATACAAGGATTACTGGGCACTGAGAGACTGCAATCTAGACCCTTCTACAATAGGATCACATCGTAAGATGCAGCTAAATGAACTAGCCGAATTGAGAGACCAAGCATAGTTCTCTACATTTCAAGGAGCGAACCAAGAATAACCATGATGCCAAACTCAAGTATTCTAGATTCAAACCTGGAGATAAAGTTCTTCTTGTGAGTTCCCTAGATGTTGGACCTAAGTGATGATAGACTGCTATTGAAAGGCGGAAACAATCAATTGCACGAATCACTAATAAACGCAAACCGAAACAATTGAATTAAACAAAGTAAACGAGTTTATTAGCTTTGAATAACGTAATGGTACTGATTACAGGTAAGTTTAGTCGACAAATGGTGCTAGGGTTTCGTCAACCCTAGCCAAAAACCCGTAGGTTTGTATTTATACTAAAAATCTGGCTGACATGCGTCACTTGTGGAAGTGTCGCATGTGGCCGCCTTAATGCGTCACTTACCTAAGTGTCGCTATGCGTCACTTAGGCAAGTGTCGCCTAACCTAAAACTTAAGTGTCGCATAATACAAAATCTATATTTCTATTAAACAACTAACGACACTTTTACAACTCAATAGACCAACTGACAGACAAACTGATATGCATCAACAAACTCCCCCGTGTCTTCAGCTTGGTCTTCAAAATCTTCAAAACTTTACTCAGCACCACCCTTCTGGGAATGTTCCTCCAGCATGTATTCCCACCTTCAAACAAATCTCGACCACCCTTGTAAATTTTGAAGCTTCCTCTAAATCAACTTGATTGTACTGAAGTTTATTCTTGTAGAGAGCTTTCAAATCTTTCTTCGTCATATTTATTAGGCTGATCGGATCAAAAAATCGAATCAAAAAATCGAATAGACTTTCCCACAAACTCCTTAACTGGCCATTCTCCCCATAAATCCTGTGTTTGTACCACAGCAGTCTTTGTAGAATATTCAATTACGGCTTCTTGAGTGACAGAGTCAAACCACCAATACTTTAAATCTCGTAAGAAATCCAGTGGTAACTCTTGTAGGGGAACAGTCTTGAGACTAGCAGCTGGTGGATAATGATATTTCACAATTGGTTGTTGAGTTCTTAAATCAATCTTCTTCTTGTATGAATATCGAACTCCCAGCTCTGGTCTAATCCACATATATTTCTTGCTATAGATTTCCTTTCTCAAAATTCTCTGAAAAAGAACTCCTCAAGTATCTTCAGAGTGATTAACAATATTTAGCTGAGCAAGACGATTCAGTTCAACCTTTGGCAGTGTGCTGATATGATTGAATCTAGGTTTGAAGTATTGCACGCCATCACTTCTCTTGATCAAAATAAGAAAGTTATCAACATCAAATTTCCAGCTTCTGATCAATCCAGTCAATTCACCTTTAACAAGATAAGTTTTACAAGTCTTCAACTCAGGTGCAATTGATTTGTATACCACCTGAGGTTTTGAAGTTCCAGAAGATGTAGACACAGGAACTGATTCATCAGTATGTTGTTCCATTTCAGGTTCTGCCTCATCCTCTGAAGAATCTGTTTCAATAACCGGAGCATCAAAGTTGTATGCTTGAGCAGGTTGTCGAAACACTGGCTCCGGTTCACGTTCAGGCGCCGGTTCTTGATTTGGATTATCCATATATTCCTCATCCGAGCCTGGAACCTCTGCATCCATTTCTATATCATCGGGATCGAAAGATCTATCAACTTCATCAAATTGATTAACCAAACTCTGCAGATATGTCAGATTGACATTTGAATAATCAGCTGCAATCGGAGTCGGTTGTCCCGGAACATCAACAAAGTAATCTAAAGCGATATTTTCATTTATATCTGAAGATTGTACATTTTCTGGTTTAGGGGGAGGAGTTACATTTGTTTCTAACTCCCTGGGAATATCCTCCCCCAAAACAATTGTGACAGACTCCAACTCTAAAACCCTAGACGACATATTTGTCACCTAAAGCTGGAGATTATCAACCTCGGCAGCTTTGAGCTCCAATTCCTTTATCTGGGAAGCCTGAGCTGCAATAATAGCCTGTTGGTCGTCAAATCATTTCGCCAAAAGCTCCATCTGAGCAAGTATCATCTGAATTGATGGCATGTCAGACTGTGGTGGAGGTTGTGGTCGCTGAGAAGTAGGTTTCTCAATAACAACAGTAGTCCGCTGGCGTCTTCGAAGAGGTAAATCTGCATAAGAAGGAGAAGACCCAGCAGGACGTTTCCCTGGATTCCTCGGGACGTGGACCCTGCCAGCAGAAATCCATCTCAAGATACGCTTAAAGCGTCGAGGATTAGCTAGTTGATTCCCATCCAGAGCAGTTGGTGGGGGCACGACACCCTCAGAATCGGGTGGTGTGGGCCCACCATCATCAGAATCATCCTCAACCCGGTCAACACGATCAATATCATCTAAATCCTGAGCTATCTCAGTGTCAACCAGGTCATCCTCATTGACCGGAGGAATTACCTCATCCTCAAAACCATCATTGGGCGGCGCAACATAGTTCTCATTGACTATGTGCCCGAAAAGCTCACGGTCAGCCAAAATTTGCTCACCCTTTGGCGCGAGTTTGCAGTCATTGAAGACTCGAAGAAGCATAGGCGTCGGCACCAAGAGGGTTCGCTGATCTGGGGCTATCTCAATATTCAAATCATTTAATAATAACTGCACAAATCTTGGATATTGCAGCCATTTATCCTTACCAGCTCGGATATTCTCAACCATGTTGCCAAAAATGTAACCGCTGAAGTTGTACGGCTTGTTGTAGATGAGGGCCAACATGAGAGATAACGTCAAATGACTAGCAGCGTCATATCCTCCCTTCCTTAGAGATAAACAAACGATCACTATGTGACATAAATACCTCCAAACCCTACAGAGATATTGCTTGCGAAAATCAGAAAGCTGATTCGCCGGATAACCCATACGCTGAAGTCCCCCGTAGATAAACGTGGTTGGGAACATAGTCGGCATCGTAGAATTGTCATCAAACTGGAGAACCCGTCGAATGGAGTTCTCAGTGATCTCGATCTCTTCACCAAACATCGTTGAAACAATCCTCGGGACATCACCCTGAGTCCGTATTAACGCATGATCGTAAAATTCTTCAACTTGATTCATTTAAACCGGAGTAGAAGCAGTAATGGCGTAATGAATCCTCGAACGTCGAAGGAACTCGATCATTGGTCGAAAAGGAGCAGAATTTGCGTGTGTTGACTCCAAAAACGCCATGATATTGTGACGGGTGTTGGTGCGGCGGTAATAGTTTTGTAGGTCAGCCATCTGTAAGCTAAAATACGAAACAAAAAGAACAACAGTCGTTATTGAATTAGCACGAACACACATAACCTAAAAAATGAAATTCTGATTTAGGCGTCACTTAGGGTAAGTGACGCATAGCTACTACCGACACTTAGGAAGTGTCGCAGAAAATAGTGCTCAAAATCAGAATTAAAGTATAGCGTCACTTATGGTAAGTGACGCTATCATGCGTCACTGGTGTAAGTGACGTTGCCAGATCATGAGTCATTATATATGACACTTAAGAAGTGTCGGGTCAATATCATGCGGCATTTGATAGAGTGATGGTATCCTAAGTGAGTCACTTAGGAAGTGACGGTATAAGTGACGTTACATACATATGCGTCACTAAGGCAGTCACTTTGGGTTTGGCTTGAAAGCGTGAGCAGACAGATACCGCAAATACAATATCCGATCGAGAAGCGATCAAATACATCAAAGAACCTATCATTGATCGATAGCCCTTTTCTTTGCAATCTTCCTCATCGTCAACGAGTCTGAGATTGTGATTAAGTTCGATAGGAGTCCCATAGGTTTTACAATTGAGCAGGTCATATCGAGTCAACATGTCTTTGACATACTATGACTGATGAATATAAATACCTTTTGGAGATAGCTCAACTTGTACACCTAAAAAGAATTTGAGCTCCCCCATTGCACTCATCTCAAACTCAGATTTCATAATCTCCTCAAAATGCTTGCACATCGCTTCATTTGTAGAGCCAAATATGATATCATCTACATACACCTGCACAAGTAACATATCCTCTCGATCGCCAGTCCGTTCTTTACGGATGAACAGAGTACTGTCTATATTCCCTCGAACAAAACCATGCTTGATTAAGTGGGTAGTGAGCCTCTCATACCAAAGCCGCAGAGCTTGATGAAGACCATATAACGCCTTATTTAACTTGCAGACGTATTCTGGATGCTCAGGGTCTTCAAAACCAGGAGGCTATTTCACGTACACATCCGTATCCACTTGTCCATATAAAAAGGCGCTTTTAACATCGAGTTGGTTCACACGAAACTCTTTGAAAGAAGCGAATGCAAGAAAGATCCGAATAGACTCAAGTCTTGCAACAAGAGCGAAGACTTCATCATAGTCCAAGCCCTCGATCTGACTAAAACCTTGAACAACCAATCGGGCTTTATTTCTAATCATGATACCCCGATCATCCATCTTATTTCGAAATACCCATTGAGTGCCGGTTAAATGAGCACCTTTGGGTAACAGAACTATATCCCAAACATGCAGCTTGTTGAACTGCTGCAACTCTTCTTGCATGGCCTCGACCCAGGATGGATCTTTTAAGGCCTCATCAACTTTCTTAGGTTCAATTTGGGATAAATGACAAGAGTTTATCTGAGCAACCAAGTTTAACATTTCTTGATTTGGATTTTGCTTCACTTGGTGTCTTGTTTGAACAGCAGCATTAGGATCACCGATAATATTATCGATGGGGTGATCCCTGTGTACACATGTGACTGGGATTAACTCCGGTGCAAGTACTAACTCCAAATTGTTCATGTCCCCTTCAGTAACGGGAACAGTGTTAGTCGCAGGAGCAGTAGGACTTTCAGGTTGCACAGGAGGTTGAAGTTCCTTATCATCTTCATTAGAGAAGAGGTGAGAATGAATCAATTCTTCGTCTTCCTCATCTTCCTCTAACGGTGGCATGTTGGGATCATCTGGATGTTCTGTTGCATTAGTCGTTCCTGAAGTCAAAGGAACATCCGAAGGTGGAATAGTAGGCGATGGTGTGGGTGTAGTAGGTAGTGAAGTGGGTGTTGGAGTAGGTGGAGATGTAGGTTTTAAGGTAGATGTGTCTTGACATAGACTGATGCCATGAAGTAAGGTAACTAACTCCTCGTCTTCACCATCTTCTTCGGGTATCTCAAACGAATTAAACACATCCTTATAATTGAATAACCATTCAGGACCCGTTCCTTGAGGAGGATCCGTGTAACGCAAGCATTTTACCTCAAAATGCTCTTCCACCTGGTGTGTTGATTTGATGTAGACTCTTTTGTTCGGAGAGTTGACTGAATAGCCAAGGAAAATTCCTTCAACGGCTTTAGCTCCAAACTTCGAGACTGCAAAGTGGGCTTACGGTTATTGAAAAGTTTATAACAGGTCTTATTCTTTTTCTTAACCGTGAGCACTCGATTCAGAACGTAACAAGCAGTACTGACTGCTTCTGCCCAAAATATGATAGGAAGCTTAGAATCGGCCATCATAGTCTGAGCTGTCTCAATAATAGTCCTATTCTTACGCTCTACAACTCCATTCTGTTGAGGAGTTCTTGGGGCACTGAACTGATGATCAATACCTTTCGTGGCACAGTATAACTCAAGAGTTGAGTTCTTGGATTCAGTTCCATTGTCACTTCTGAGTCTCTTCACCTTTAAGTTGCACAGATTTGCCAACTTATCCGACAGATACACCAAAATATCTGGTGTTTCACTCTTTGCACCTAGAAAATATACCCACGAAAATCTCGAGTAGTCATCGGTGACTACTAAGCAATAAGATCTACCACCTATGCTCTTAGTTGATATAGGACCAAACAGATCCATGTGTAAGAGCTCCAGAGGTGCAGCAATGGAATTCACTATCTTTGACTTGTGGGATTTCTTGTGGAGTTTCCCTTTATGACATGCGATGCAGTCATCTTTTAGAGCAAATGACTGTTTTGGAACTCCATTTACCAAATCATTGTTTATTAAAAAATTCATTTTACGAAAATGGATGTGTCCCATTCGTCTATGCCACAATAATGATTCCTTTTCCGAAGCCTTTGACAGTAGACTGGTGTATTCATCTGTAGTCTCCACAGTTCGCATATTCATTACATAGGTGTCGTTTCTCCGTGGCGCTCTCATAAGCACCCATTCTTCAGGGATAACGAAACCTGGCTTCAGTATTACACATTCAGTCTTCGTGAAAGCAGTGGTAAAGTCCTTATCACAGACTTGTGAAACGCTCAGCAAGTTGTGAGTAAGTTGAGCCACATAATTCACATTCTCGAAGCTAACTTTCCTGTTAGTTAGCGTTCCCTTTCCCGTAATGGTTCCTCCTGTATCTCCAGCAAAAACAACATGTCCTCCGGCATGTGGTTTAACATCCGACAAAAGAGACACATCGCCAGTCATGTGTCGCGAGCAGCCACTATCCATGAACCATTCACTAACCTTAACACGTTCTGACTGCTGCAACACATAAAGTAAGGAGATTAGTGAGAAACGGTGACCCAAGCCTTTACAGACTTAGGTCTACCAAGGTCATCAACAATAATCACATCGGACAGAACTTTATTTTTTAACAAATTAGAATTTTCATCTAATGTGTTATTGTTGATGACAGAAGAGTCACTAACAGACTCCTTTCGTTTCCAAACTTTAGGTTGTTCTGAAATTGGTTTGGGAGTAATGTCGGGCTTTTGTTTTGGCAAAGGTTTTTGCCCAACATTACCCCGCCTTTCAGCAGGCTTGGGAGAGGTTGAGTAACGCCTAGGTGGAGATTTTGAAAATGAATTTTTGTAAACAGATGTCCTAGGCGTTTCTCTCCCATAGTGCTGATGAGACAGTTTGGGACATTCACGAATTAAATGTCCTTGTCTTTTACAGTAAAAGCATGATCGGGTCTCAACAACTGGTTGAGGCTGAGGACTTAACACAGGAGTAGGAGAGGCATTTCTAGAACATGAACATTTCGTGAACGTCTTAGAAAATGCTTGTTTTGGTTGAGAGGTTGAAGTGAAAGGTTTATCACAAAAATCATTTGCACGTGTAGCTTTATGTTGCAAAATCTTTACAGGTGACTGTAAAGTTTAAGATTTTTGTATTTAAAACCTTATTCTTTTCCGTTTTAGGTTGAACCTTAATTGTAGGTTCATCCTTTGAAACCATTTTGTCAGATTTTACTTCAACCTTCTTTTTAAATTCAGGATACTGCTGATAAGTAATATCCTCAATCTCAACAATCTCCTCAATTCTAACTGGAGATTCACATTCTGACTTAACAAACTGAGGCGAAGGATACTCTGACCGTTTCGTTTTCTCCTTTGCCTGTTTGTTTTGATTATTGACCTTAGACTTGACCCCATATAACAGTGCATAGTCAACTGGAATCTCTTCGGTGCCTTCCTTAACTGGCATAGGACAGTATTCAGTGGGAGGCGGTACTACAGTATAACCTAGTCCTGTCTTAGTTTTACTATCTGTCCTTTTCTTATTAAGGATTTCGTTGAAGGCAACCGTAGAAGAAGAGGAACCTAGAATCTTACTTTTATATTTTTCATATTCAACTTTCAGATCAGATAGTTCCTTTCTCAAAAGATCTATTTCAGCAAGATAGCTATTAATAGCATCCTGTTGACTAAAGACCTTAGATTTATACCTAAGCGTGTCCTGTTGATAAGCCTCAATTTTCTTATCATACAATTGTTCATTGGCCTTTAGGTATTTATTCGACTCACTAAGTTTTTCAACTTTTTTTCTTAAGTCTACGTTATCTTCTTGAAAACACCTTAAAGATTCAGTTAACTTTATGCATGAGATACAGTTCAAAGGTTCTTCTGGTTCATTGCGTACCTCATTAGAAATGTGAGCCATGAGACACTGTTGATAATTATCAGCATACACGCTCCAGTCGGTGTTGGTAGGCTCAAAGACAACTAGTGCATCAGTTGTCGCTTGCTTCACCTCATCTTTCTCTGGAGTACTGGGAGCATCAGGCTTCGTGAAACCCGATGGAGGAACTTTGGGTTTCTCACACTCTCTCGCAAAATGTCCCAGATTTTGACAGTTATAACAGCGAACCTTGCTCTTATCAAAACCAAAACTGGTTTTGCCATCTCCTTCCAAACTCTTGCGACCAGTTCGTTGCAAGAATTTCTGAACTCTCCTTGATATCATGGCAATATTCCAGTTTAAGTCCATTTGCTCAAGATCATCGTCATCTAGTTGAGCATAATCTTCTTTGGCAAGTTCTAAAGTAGAATTCGGTTGTGAAACCAAATCCTTGTAAGAGCTGAGAAAGGCTGTATAGATAGCAGCCTGCTCTTGAATAGCAGGGGACACTGGAACTTGCGGTTGTGACCCTTGTGAGGGTCCAGAAGCATACACCGGATGATGAACTCCGGTAGATTGCAATGAAGGTTAGAGTGGAGAACTTGTAGAAGAAACAAAAGACATTCCACCATAAGTCTTTCCGGTGTTGACTTTTCCTCCATATAACGTCGGGTCTTGAACAAAACCACCCGATTTACATTCTTTCTTCTTCAACTCCATCGCATGGGCTTGAAGAACACCAATTAGCTCATCTAAGTTCATCGTGGCTAATTCTTGACTTTCTTTCAGAAACTGTACTTTAACATCCCAACTGCTCGGTAGAACGTCCAACAGCTTCTTGTTTATTTCAATCTGAGGGAAATTATATCCTCCCTCAGTCAACTCACTAACCAACTGTGAGTATCTGGTAAACACACCCGAAGCTATTTCATTAGGCAGAGAATCAAACAGATCATACCGTTTCTTGATCAGTTCCAATTTAGCCTCCTTGTACTTCTGATTTCCACCACATCTCGTCTCAATAGCTTTCCAGAGATCGTATGTTATGTCATGTGTTTTGAAGAGGCGTAAGACATCTTTAGTAAGGCACATGCAGATGGCTGAATGAGCCTTCCTTTCAATATCGTACTCCTTTTTTTCTTCAGGAGACATGGCTTTGTATGTTTTGGATGGAGGGATACCACGATAGTTTCCCTCAGCTACAGGAGCTTCATATCTTTCTCTGAGCGGACCCCAAAGCTTAATCGAGGAGGTTTATTATTGGAACCAACATCATGATTTTGTTTTAGCATATCTCTAATTCCCCGAATATCCTCTTTATCAGCAACAACAGCCATTAAAAAATTAACCTGAAAATTAACTCAAAAATGAGAACTTTTAAAATAATTAGTAACAAAGGCGTCACTTGGTAAGTGACGCACTCAAGTGTCGCAACGACTAGCGTCACTTGGTAAGTGACGCTATCGAGTGACGGATGAAGTGACTGATGACACAGTAATCAAGTGTCGCTCAATCTAGCAAGTGACACACTCAAGTGTCATACTTGAGTGACGCAACAAAACAAATAGACGTCACTAGTAAAAGTGACGCAATAAATCAGAAGGCGTCACTAACAGAAGTGACGCAAGAAATCAAACAGGCGTCACTAGCAGAAGTGATGCTTGGCACTCAAGTGACGTGCTAAAGTGACGCACGTGAGTGACGGTGGATTAAAATAGACGACACTTAAGTTAAGTGTCGTATAAACCTCAAATGACGCTCCAAGTGACGCGTTCAAGTGACGGTAAAACCCTAATTTGGGATTACGAAGTGCCGCTCTAAGTGACGCGTTCAAGTGACGCAGCGAGTGTCGCAGAAACGGCTGTAAAAATCCCAAAAACCCTAAAAATCGAATTTTCGTAAACCAAACGAAAATTCCTTGAACCCTAATGAACGAAACCTGTAGTAAATGATGAATATCTTCTGGAAATCACCTTATCAACTCGAAATCCGTAGTTATTCTCGATTCTTGATCCGAACGAAACCGAAATCAATCCAAAACATCTTCAAAATGTCAATCTAATCATCTAGTGGCTCTGATACCAGTTGTGAGTTCCCTAGATGTTGGACCTAAGTGATGATAGACTGCTATTGAAAGGCGGAAACAATAAATTGCACGAATCACTAATAAACGCAAACCAAAACAATTGAATTAAACAAAGTAAACGAGTTTATTAGCTTTGAATAACGTAATGGTACTGATTACAGGTAAGTTTAGTCGACAAATGGTGCTAGGGTTTCGTCAACCCTAGCCAAAAACCCGTAGGTTTGTATTTATACTAAAAATCTGGCCGACATGCGTCACTTGTGGAAGTGTCGCATGTGGCCGCCTTAATGCATCACTTACCTAAGTGTCGCTATGCGTCACTTAGGCAAGTGTCGCCTAACCTAAAACTTAAGTGTCGCATAATACGAAATCTATATTTCTATTAAACAACTAATGACACTTTTACAACTCAATAGACCAACTGACAGACAAACTGATATGCATTAACACTTCTCTACAATTCGCGCTTTAAAAAGTTTTCAGGAAAATTCAGATCAAGGTGGAGCGGACCATTTGTGAATATAAAGGCCTTTACCTTTGGAGCAGTCGAACTAGAAGTGTAGGATGGTAATTTTAAAGTTAATGGCCACTGCTTAAAGAACTACATTGAAGACTTTCCTTCCAGTGAGGAAGTCTATATCTTTGAACCCCCTTGAGCCGACAAAGTAGGTAAAAGAGTTAAGCTAGCGACTGGTTAAATAAGCGCTCTTGGGAGGCAACCCATTGCTTATCTTAGAATAGATTTTCATATCTTAGTTTATTTTATATTTAGTATCATCATCTCTGAACTAATATTGCAGGATAAGCTAAATATCTGACAACACTGCGCTCTTTCATATACATTAGTGATAAGTTTTATTGAGCTTATACAAATGTGAACGATCAGATGACTAAAACTTTCAAATAATATAATCTTTCAAAGTCATCTGATTCTGTTGCATTTGTATAAACTTATAAACTGTAGCATTACCTGTTTTATTTTATGTTTCAGGATGGACGCTTCAGCTGAAATCTCAGGACACACTGCTCAGACTCAACTGAAGAAGAAGATGAACCACAGAGGAAAGAAGAAGACCATTGTCCCAGAGGAGCATGTGATAGACGTGTCTACCCCAGTGCTCGATTATGGAGTTACCACGGCAGATCCAACTGTGACTTGGGCTATACTCCGAGAGCTCTCCATCCAGCATGACTCCCACTCTGACATTATAGAGAGGGTTAGACTTCTGAGACTTCCCGATCAGTCTTTCAGACTTGATCGAGGTCCTGGACCATCTCGCCCTCCATGATCATTCTTCCCAGTTTCCGCCACTACAGAGCCTACTCCTCCTGCTGTTGCTGTTGCACCTCCAGTGCATTCTGAGACACCTCCTGATCTACCTGATGCATCCATGATGCCTGGTTTCACTGCTGTCATGTCACCTACTCCTGTTCCAGACAGTGACGCACTCACAACATTTGACTCAGACATGGATGATTTGCTACATGATTTTTATTTTATTTTATTTTATTTTATTACTTTATGTTTTATTTATGTTAGACGTTTATATTGTTGAACTGGTGATTGTGATTATAACTATATTTATGGTATTGCAGAACTTAGCTTCGTAAGGGATAGATGTGCTTTAAACAAGAGACTGGTCCACGAATCTAACAGATCACAAGCACCACTCCTTCACGAATCTAGTCCTAAATCCAATATTCTTTATCTGTAAGAAAGTACCTCTCCTAACTCTTCTAACTTCTATGTAACTTAGATATGCTTATGCCCACTTAAATCTCTAAGTGTGAGATCATCCATAATTAAAAGTTTTAAATTCACGTTTTTCCTAAAGTAAAACCCTAAGTGTGGGATTCTCCCTACTTAGTGTAGAAACATTGGGGACAATGTTTATTTCTAAGTGTGGGATAGCAATATATCTCTCGTCTATTTATCCAAAATTGATTTAGAAACATGAAAGTCCTCAAATAATTTTTTAATCCTTATTTTTGCCAAAATTTTCAAAATTTTTAAACCTTTTTGAGTCACAATGTATGAAAAATTGGTTAAAAACTTTGACAGTGAAATTGTCACTCATTCAGTAAAGCTTAAATTACCTTACTTCGACAGTGAAATTATCACTCATTCAGTTGGCCTAAATTTTTCTGTAAGAAAGAGTACAGATTTTTTTTACAAGTATTCAAAAGTTGGTAAAAAGAGTTCGAATCATGTCGGATTCCAAACAATTTTTAAGATGAGGATCTAAGAGAGGCATCGCATGACTGGACACATATAACCTATTTTTTTGCGGTGAGGAATTTTTGAGCCTTATAAGCATTCATTTTAAATGCTTCACTGTTCGTTTGTTGTGTGTGACCGGTGCACGCATTCTTGAATTAGAACTTGCCCCGGGTATACGTGTTGAGATCACATTGACGGGTGTCATACGTGATATAAGTGAAATTAGAGGACCTTGACATTCCTTAGGATTAAACCCCATTTCAACATATCTCTTTGAAGCCAAAATCCCTTCCAACAGTTATTTTTAGTGTTGATGATCCGCCTAGAAAACCCCGTTGAGCCTTAGCCTTTCATTTCTTTCAAACCCACAATTTAAACCCACTTATTCCCATACCAACCAAAAACGTATCTTTGAATTTTTAAATCTTTTTGAAAAATGCTATTTAGGTATTCTTTTTGTTTCTACCCCAAGATCACAAATTTCGTGTTCACTTCAAAATTCTCGCGTGTGTTTTCATGATTAATATTTAAAGAGTCGAGAATCTTGTGGTGCGAAAAATTGACACGAAGTAAAAAATTTGAAAGTGACAAAGGATTGAGAAAAAAATGAAAGAAAGGATGTCAAAAAGGCAAGAAAAAGAATAGAAGAAAAAAAAATCCCTTAGAAGAATTTCTAAGCCCAAAAATATAAATAAAGCTAAGTGCTTCAAATCTCACGAAAACTCCGATTCTTGAAAAATATAAATCTTCCGTGTGTTTTTAAAAGATAGATGTTGATGCAAAATCAACATGCTTATTGTCAACAGCTTGTATAGAATATATAGCTTGAAAATGTGGTGAAAAACACATAACTTTAAGCCTGCGACACTTAGCTAGTGTCGCAAGGGTCGGGTCACTGCGACACTTGACTAGTGCCGCAGGGTGCAGACTATATAAGTATGTTAAGGGTTTCATTTGTAATCAATCGTTCAGTTTAATGTGTGGAACGAGTTCAGAGAGAGTTCAGAAAGAGTCAGAGAGAGTTTGTATTTGGTGCCTAAAACGTTTGTTTTTGTTAATCAATAAACAAAAACAATATTTATATTCTCGTGTTTGTTTAATTCACGTTCAATACAATTGATTGTTGATTTCGGCTATTCAATCAGTTGCGATTCATCTCAGAGATCCAATCAATGGGACTATCAACTGGTATCAGAGCATTTGGTGATTTTGGATCATTTTTGGGCGTGTTTTCAGGTTAAAAACGAAGGTACGTGAGAGATTTACATGTTTTAATTCGTTTATGATCATTGGGGATAGCCCAGATCGTTTCCGAAATGATTTTCTGAGAATTTTGGTGTTTCGTTCGCCGAAAATCGTTAGGGTTTCGAATTTTTACGAAGTTTAGGGTTTTTGGGCTGCTGAAATCGCAATCAGCGACACTTACCAGCGACACTTAGCCTCTAGCATCACTTCATAGCGACACTTCATAGCGTCACTTCATAGCGGCACTTCATAGCGACACTTCATAGCTTCACTTCATAGCGACAGTTACCTAAGTGTCTCATCACTATTCATCAGCGACACTTTTTCAGCGACGCTTTTAGCGACACTTCCCTAGTGTCACTAAAAAAAATTGAAAATCTGCGAAAAATTTTCGCTTAGTAAATCTTGTATTTGGGCTTAGAAGTGCTTGCTTTTAGTTTGGGAAAAGTTTCATTTTAGTTGAGCATTTGTCGAAGTTATTGGACGAAATTTTTGAAGAAAATTCGAATATGGACTTTTTGACTCAAACCATGAGAAAAAGGTTGAAGGCTTTATTCGATCAAGATTTTGATCGACGGAAAACTGTCTTTGAAGATTTGGTTACAATACATGATCTAGATTTATGGATTTTTATTACTGAGCAGTATGATACACCGACAATCATAGAAAATGAATTTTTCCCGGACATTCCTACTAGTGTAAAAACGTTAAACCAAATGTCAGATACAGAAAGGAAGATGTTTGATTTGGAAAGGAAGACGTTTGAAACAATATTGGCGTGTTTACCAAACGGAGTAGCCTCACCTTACAAAATTCATCCTACATCATTTCATTTGTGGGACACTTAAATTTAGTTACGGAAGCAATACTTCGTGCAGTATGATAAGTTCTGAAGAAAGGATGAAAGAGGATTTGATGAAGAAAGAAAATGAAATCAATGCCCTTGAAACCCAAGTGCTCAACATGGAGAATGAACGAGAAGAATTACGTGTAAAGGTTTCCAGGATGGAAGAATGTATTCTGGAATTTGAGATCCAACAAACAGTATTAATAAGGCTACAAAAAGATCATGAGCTTGCGTTAAAGACTATTCAAGATCCTTGTGAACGACTCTCTGAATCTGAAAAGGATGTGAAGAAGGTTTATGAACATAAATCTTCTTTTGGAAAGAATAATTCTTCGTGTGGGAAGAATAATTCTTCGTGTGATAAAAAGAAATTTTCTCAGTTCACTAATTATTCTTTACAAAAAATAAGAAGTGTTTGAAGTACTCTGGGGAAATACAATCAACCAAAAAAAGTAATCATCAAAAGGTTGATTGTGGTGATAATTCCGGTAACGATCAATGTAACAAAAGTTCGGCTTCAACATCTCCAAAGAAATCAAGAAATTTTAAACCGACACTACAACCGGAATCGAGACGAACAAAGTCTTATGCTTATACTCGTGAGAAAATATTTGTGTTTGCACTACCACAGTTTCATCATATGGTGCAAAATAGACGAAAAGATTTTGTTCCTTTCTCCTGGAGGACATCGGTTCGGCGTAATGAATTCAGAAATGAAACGAGATGTTTAAATTTCAAGTGGAATTCGATGTCTTTGAACTTTATTGATGAATCATATCGGAAGGTCTCGAGGCTTTCAAGTAAAATTGGGACCGTGCTCAAATGGGTTCCGAAAGTTAGAGTTTAGTTTTTGTTTTTGTTTTTGTTTTTGTAATTGTATATAGTATACAAATATACACCTAAAAAAAATAAAAATTGTTTCTGTTATTTGAGCACGGTTGAATACTTATCAGAAGACCAAGGAGAAAGATTGAAGGGAAAGAAGAATCCAGCATCATCAACAACAAAATGTTTACATCTAACGATCCTTCAAGAGTTTGAGGAGAATCTGCTGTTCAGGGGGAGTTTGTTGATACAAGATCAACATGTTTATTGAACAGAATGAATCTTGGAGGTTTACGTGAAGTTGTTGATTAGAGAGTGGATTTGCGCTGGAAGATAATCAAGCTAAAGTTGAAGATTTAAAGATTTATCCAAGCTATTGCCAAGGGGGAGTTTGTTGATGCAAAATCAACATGCTTATTGTCAACAGCTTGTATAGAATATTTAGCTTGAAAATGTAGTGAAAAACACACAAGTTTAAGCCTGCGACACTTAGCTAGTGTCACAAGGGTCAGGTCACTGCGACACTTGACTAGTGTCGTAGGGTGCAGACTATATAAGTGTGTTTAGGGTTTCATTATAATCAATCGTTCAGTTTAGTGTGTGGAACGAGTTCAAAGAGAGTTTGTATTTGGTGCCTAAAATGTTTGTTTTTGTTAATCAATAAACAGAAACATTATTTATATTCTCGTGTTCGTTTAATTCACGTTCAATACAATTGATTGTTGAGTTCCGCTATTCAACCAGTTGTGATTCATCTCAGAGATCCAATCAACGGGACTATCAACTGGTATCAGAGCATAGCA
This sequence comes from Pseudognaphalium luteoalbum, assembly GCA_963422505.1. Lineage (NCBI taxonomy): Eukaryota > Viridiplantae > Streptophyta > Magnoliopsida > Asterales > Asteraceae > Pseudognaphalium > Pseudognaphalium luteoalbum. The sequence continues at coordinate 133,548,715 of OY730192.1, read as the reverse complement.
TTTGGTGATTTTGGATCATTTATGGACGTGTTTTCGGGTTATAAACAAAGGTACGTGAGAGATTTACATGTTTTAATTCGCTTCTGATCATTGGGGATAGCCCAGATCGTTTCTGAAATGATTTTATGAGATTTACATGTTTTACTTCCCTAGTGTCACTAATTTTTTTTTGAAAATTTGCGAAAAAATTTCGCTTAGTAAATCTTGTGTTTGGGCTTAGAAGTGCTTGCTTTTAGTTTGGGAAAAGTTTCATTTTAGTCGAGCATTTGTCGAAGTTATTGAACGAAATTTTTGAAGAAAATTCGAATATGGACTTTTTGACTCAAACCATGAGAAAAAGGTTGAAGGCTTTATTCGATCAAGATTTTGATCGATAGAAAACTGTCTTTGAAGATTTGGTTACAATACATGATCTAGATTTATGAATTTTTATTACTGAGCAGTATGAAACGCCGACAATCGCAGAAAATGAATTTTTCCCGGACATTCCTACTAATGTAAAAACGTTAAACCAAATGTCAGATACAGAAAGGAAGATGTTTGATTTGGAAAGGAAGACTTTTGAAACAATATTGGCGTGTTTACCAAATGGAGTAGCCTCACCTTACAAAATTCATCCTATATCATTTCATTTGTGGGACACTCTTAAATTTAGTTACGGAAACAATACTTCGTTCAGTATGATAAGTTCTGAAGAAAGTATGAAAGAGGATTTGATGAAGAAAGAAAATGAAATGAATGCCCTTGAAACCCAAGTGCTCAACATGGAGAATGAACGAGAAGAATTATGTGTATGTGAATAAGATACTTATTTCATTCATGTTTGCATTTAGGAGTTCAATTGGAGCTTGGATCGAAGAGAATCAGAAAACGAGCTAATATTGAAGAAAAGAAGCTAAAGATTTGAAGCTAGGAAAAAAGAGAATTGGATTGATTGAAGAAAATGAGATTTTAATATCCATCCACCGGATAAACATTCCATCCAGTGGTTGGATTGATTAATTGGGTTGACGGATACGCGCGCTGAGCCAGTAAACATTTTACATCCATTCGACGGATGGAAATTCCATCCGGAGGATGGATCAAGTCGGCAGATTAGGTTAAAACCTCATTTAGTCTCATTTTTAGGGGATGATTCCACACTTTTTACACAGCCGATTTCCACCAACAAAAACCTCATTTCTGGAGCAATTTCAAGGTAGAGGAAGCAAGTAGGATCGAAGGTTTTCGATTGCTCGTTCATTTCTTCAGTTTCTCGGTTCGAAAATGTTATTCCTTTTCATTTGATTATGATTTCAATTTCAATTTCGTTTCTGAGTTTCTGTAAAGTCATGAGTGGATAAACTATTCATGTATTTGCTTAGATGATGGTTTGATTATTGATTTTCGAAAGACATTGGATTTTATGAATGTTTATGTGTTTATTTGATGATCCTTGTTTATTCTTTGATTACTAGCGATTACCTAACGTGGTTTTCTAATCAATTGAGATTGAGTTCCTATTGAATAGGAAATTATTGATGATTGTTGATTTTGATTGGCGATTATTGCTAAATATATTGAGTTTGATAGGTTAGGGTAAATAATCGGTAATAATATTTAATGAACAAGATAGTTATAACTAGCTATAGACTTTGTTGACCCAAGTCGCAAAAGTAAATCACATAAGTGGCGTAGGTTTAATTTAGAAGACAATTCGGTGGGCAACGTTAGTTGAATGATTAGCGTGTTGCAAAAAGCCTAGTGTCTTTCGTAATTGTATTAGATTAACTTACCTCAGAAAGGAGGTTGTCTTATTAGTTATATTGCAATAAAATCCATTGTTTTAGCAAATCAATAAAGTGATAACCGGACTCTAAGAAAAGCAGTCTAAGTGAACACATTTCTTCTATCGTTTAAATCAAGTATTTTAGTTGATTAAGTGTTTTATCAATTGTTTCTTTTTATTTAAATTAAAGTACTTAATTATATTTCATATTTGTTATTCAATTATTCGATCGGAACTAAAACGCCCCCTTATTCTGTAACAATTCCCATTTTATTTGTATTAGCATCCGTTCCTCGTGTTCGACTCATGGTCGACTCGGACTTACCACACTAAATTAAAGTACTTATTTACGAATTGTGTATAGTAAGTAAGGTAATTCCCACTTTTAAAACTATAACCTCGTTTACACGACATCGAGTTTTTGGTGCCACTGCTGGGGAACGGTTTGATTCAATTAAATAAATTTGAATTTGTTTATTTGTTTTTCTGTGATTGTTAGCTATTTGATTGTTTTATTTTGTGCTTTGGACAAGTTGTTAGGAGCTGTGGTTGATAGTTTAAGAATTCAGATTTGTCTATATATGATTTGTTAAGTTAAATTTGTGAATAAATAGTTTTCGAGTTAGGTGTTTATTTAGCTTGTTTTGCTGACTTGATAAGTATATTGCAAGGAGTATATGACCCGAACATCAGAACCCCACCCAACCGTTTCATTCGCAGAGCCCAAACGCACATTTCATCAGAGAAGATCCGTTGTCTCAGCACCGCCTAATTCACCGTTACACAGCCCATTTCCTGACGAAGAGTACGAGGTGTTTAATAATAATCTTTACACCCCGTTGCATTTCGACTACCATTCGGATTTCAAGAGCGAGTACGGAGAGTATCGCACTAGACTACCAACCGAATACCCCAGCGATCAATTGGAACCAGATCATACAATGGCAGACGACATCGCTAACATGACCCTTGAGGAGTATTCAAGCAGAATGCGTAACGACCTTGGACATGGGGTAGTAAGGCCCGCAATTGCGCAAGACGTAGAGTTCGAAATCAAAGGACAATTCCTCAAGGAGCTTAAGGAGAACCCTTTTCTAGGAGAGGAAAAGGACGATGCTAACGAGCACGTGGAAAAAATCATGGAGATCGCTGAAATGTTCAACGTCCCAAACGTTACGCGCGATCAAGTCATGCTCCGAGTGTTCCCGATAACATTCAAGGGAGCCGCAAAAATATGGATTTCAAATGAACCAGCGGGATCCATCACCACATGGGAAGATCTTCGCACCAAGTTTCTAAAATGTACTGCCCACCATCGAAGATTTCGAAGATGATCGACGAGATTAGAAATTTCAAGCAAGACATCGAAGAGTTGTTGCACCAAGCTTGGGAAAGGTATAAGGACTTGATGCATAGGTGCCCACAGCACGACCTAAACCACCAACAAATCGTGATGGTTTTCTACAAGGGAGTGGATATTTCTACGAGGCAGCAACTAGGTGCACAAGGATCTATCCCAAAGAAGATTCCAAGGGATGCCTTAAAGTCCATTCGCGAACCAAGCAAAGTATTCTCAGCTTTGGGACGATGGAAACGCTCGGAGAAAGAGGTCAGTTAGCAATGATGATGGACTCGCCGCCATCACTGCCAAGCTTGACAGCATGGGAAGAGACATAAAGAAGGTAACCGAGACTGTTCATGCAATCCAAGTAGGGTGTGACAATTGTGGAGGAACACAATTTAGTCAAGGATTGCCCCGAAATGGATTATTGAGAAGCGAGCAAGGAAGTTAATTTGGAGAAGCTCAAGGAACCTACCGCCAAGGCGGTGGGAACTTTTTCCGAAGACCATACCAGGAAGGAGGTCACAAGTTTCGCCAAGCTCAGTCGGGGCTTTACTCTAAAGAACAACCTTCGACACCTTTTCCCGAGAAGAAAACCAATTTGGAGGATATAATAGGAAAGTTTTTGGTCACTAACGATCAATTTATTGCTAGTTCTGGACAACAGATGGACACTACCGAAGCGTTAGTACGTAATCAAGGTGCCGCAATCAAGCAAATCGAAGAAATTGTTTCCAACATAGCTAAGGTTCTCCAAGAGAGGTTCCCTGGAACTCTTCCCGGATTGACCGAAACCAACCCACGAGATCAAGCAAAAGCAGTAACTACCAGAAGTGGAAAGGATCATGAAAACCCTAATGTTAAAAAGAATCATGTGTCTAAGCTTTTGCCTGAAAAGGAAAAGGAAGCAGAGGTTGCCAATAGTTCAAGGGTGGACATGGAGGTCGATCAAATTGCTAGGGATAAGCAATATGCGAAGGATCATGCGCCACCCCCACCTTACCCCGCAGCTTTGAGAAGAGGAAAAGATGAACCTCATTATCATCAATTTCTAGAAAATTTGAAGCAGCTTCATATCAACATTCCGTTTGTGGAAGCCATTGCCCAAATGCCAAAGTATGCGAAATAATTGAAGGAGCTTTTGACTAATAAGAGCAAGTTGGCAGAAGCGACCACAGTAACAATGAATGATAGATACCTAACGGTAATGCAAAACAAGTTGCCACCAAAAATGAAGGATCCAGGGAGTATTACTATTCCTTGTCTAATTGGTAGCTTAGACATTGCGAATGCATTAGCAGACCTAGGGGATAGCATATCTATTATGCCTTACACTATGTATGCTAGACTTGGGTTAGGAGAACCTAAGTCTATCTGCATGTGCATCGAGTAAGCTGACCGCTCTGTTCAATACCCTAGAGGGATGGTTGAGAACGTTTTAGTAAAGGTTGATAAGTTTGAGTTCCCCTGCGACTTTGTGATTCTCGACATGGTTGAAGATCCCAAGTTGCCGATTATTCTAGGTAGACCTTTCCTAGACACTTCCAGAGCTTTGATCGATGTTTTTGATAGGAAAATCACCATGAGAGTGGGGGATGAGAAGGTTGTGTTCAATGTGAATGAATCTATGCAATATCCTGCCTCAGTGGATGATACTTGTTACTTTTCTAGCGCGAGAGAACTGTCTGACGATGACGAGCTTTTGCAAAGTTTGAAGGATGACGAAGATTTAGATCCAATGATTCTTGAAGGATGGACAGGAAGCCTCGAGGCAATCCGTGAAATCGAAGAGTTCGATAAATTGCTCGAGGAGATCGAGACAACGTGCGAGAAGGAGTTAGAGAATGAAGGTGTTAAGTTAAGGGAGAGCGAAGAGTCGATTTTGACAAATGGAATCTTGATTAAAATAGAGACGTGAATTACTATGAACGGTATCGCATGTTCAAGAGCAGAGGTTTCTGCAGTTAAATAATCATTTGAAGAGCCACCCAAGCTAAAGTTGAAAGAGCTACCAACTCATTTTGAATATGCATATTTACAGGGGAAATCTGACCTACCGGTAATCATTTCAGCACATCTTTCAACTGATGGAAAGGAAAGCCTATTGAAGGTTCTTAAAGAGCTCAAGCAGGCTATCGCATGGACAATTAGCGACATCAAGGGAATAAGCCCCTCATACTTCACTCACAAGATTCTTATGGAATCCGACTTCCAGCCAGTGGTGCAACCTTTGAGGCGTTTAAACCCAAAGGTAATGGATGTGGTAAGGAAAGAGATAATCAAGTTATTAGACTCTGGGTTGATATACCCAATTTCTGACAGTCCATGGGTAAGCCCCGTTCATGTTGTACCGAAGAAAGGAGGTATGACAGTGGTAGCTAATGAGAAGAATGAATTGATCCCCACAAGAACAGTCACCGGGTGGAGAGTTTGCATCAGCTATAGGAAATTGAATGATGCAACACGTAAGGATCACTTTCCTTTACCTTTCATTGATCAAATGCTCGAGCGTCTAGCCAGAAAGGAATATTACTATATTTAGATGGTTTTTCCGGATAGTTCCAAATCTCGATCGATGCGAATGATCAAGAAAAGACCACATTTACCTGCCCATTTGGAACATTCGAATATAGAGGAATGCCATTCGGGTTATGTAACGCACCCGCAACATTCCAACGGTGTATGATGACAATTTTTTATGACATGATTGAAGACAACATAGAGATATTTATGGATGATTTCTCCGTCTTCGGGAATTCTTTTGATGATGGCATGGAGATTTTATAAAAATCATTTGTTCATGAAAATTAACGTTTTTATAGTGAAAAATAAAGTTCAGAAAGTATGATTTCCAACTCCACAAACCCCATATTTTTCTGAGCTCGTTTACTATATTTAATAATTTTTATGAGAACACATATACAATCTGCACAAAAAGGTCAGAAACTTTAGTCTAATGGTTTTGACCATATCCAAATGACTTGAAACCACTGTCAAAATCTCACAAATTTTGTTAGCTACAAATGTCATGTTGACCACTTTTCTTGAAAACTTATAGATTTTGCCAAGAAATGTAATCTTCATGCATGTATCCAGATTGGTCAACTGTTAGACCTCAGAGGGCACATGTAATTTATAAAAATACTTAGACTTCTCTAAAATTCATGGAAAATTACTGGAAGTATTATAATATGGGGGAATAACTTGTATTTTTCTTGGTAATTAATTCGAATCATAAGATTATATAAAAATTTGACAAAGTGATGCTTTTTCTGGAAAATATAAAGTGTGGACTGATTTTTATTAACTTATAAAAACTGACACTTACAGACTTGCTATAAATGGAAAAACTAACTTTGTATGATCCATGAACATATCTAAGGTTTGGGTAAAAGTTTTGGGTCAAACCGAGAAGGTTTGACCAAGTCAACAAAAAGGGGATTCAGTTTCTAAAAATGGCAATCCTACTTTTTTGGTAAAAACGGCAACCTTACTATTTTTGGTAAAAAGGAAACGTTACTATTTTTGGCAAAAATGATAATTATAATGGTTTGGGTGTCTTATTAAGTAACTTGGACCCAAAACGAGACTAGAAAACAATCCCGAACGAAAAACCGACACTTAGAACACTTGGACCAAATATTCTAAGTCTTAAGGAGAGACACTAACCTAGTGTTGCTACAATTTGTTAATGATGCTAAAATTTGTGAAAATATTCCAAGTCTCAAGTAGAGACACTAACCTAGTGTTGCTACAATTTACTAGTGTTGCTAAAATTTGCTAGTGTTGCTACAATTTGTTAGTGATGCTAAAATTTGTGAAAATATTCTAAGTATCAAGTAGAGACACTAGCCAAGAGTCTCAAAGTCATAACTAGCGACACTAACCCTCAGTGTCGCCATAACCAACGATACTAACTCGAGTGTCGCTATTAGATTTAAATTCACAAAACTAGCAACACTAACCTCAGTGTCGCCAAACCCTAGTGTCGCTAAAAACAGAATACTTACACTAAGTGTTAGACTTGCATAACAACCAATAACCACATACGAAAGCAACTCGATAACACTTGACTTATACTATTACAAAGTATACAATGAAGCAAACCTAACAACAATGTCTTAATGAATTATTATTGCAAACTTTCACCAACGGGTCGTACACGTTTTTGATAAATAAATTTAAACAACATACTTTGAACATACTAGTTGAGTGAACTAGCATAGGTGGACATTAACCCTCCACCTACATGATTAGCCTAAGTAGACTTTAACCCTCCACTTACATAGATGTTCTTTGAGACATCTACTTATACACAACCTTATACGTTTAGGATATTAGACAGTTGCACGTGGAAACACATTGCTTGCTTACTTGATTACTTATTAGCTGTTTGCTAAACTCAGGTGAGTTTCATAGCCCCTTTTTACTATTTTCTAACAGGGGTGAGAATACATACAACTATTTTATATAAACTGCTTTTATGATCACAAGTATTGGTAACAAAGTTTTATACGGATTGCATGAGACCTGATTAACACACTAAAGTCCTCTACCCATCATAGTTCGTTAAAATTTGTGCGTGAATATTATTGGATAGATCTATCAAGGTTTGAAAAACCTTGTCCGGGCTAGTCGTGCTAGCCAACCCACGGACGCAATTATATTTGTGAATTAGAAGTGTACTGGATTATACACTTATTGGAGGCAAACAACGTTAAGCTCAAACTATGATACTCATGGCAAATGGTATACATATATTGCATTCGTGCAATACTTTTATCGTTGTAGGGGATACTTTTAAACCATCATTTTGAATGATACAACTTGAAATCTTGTGGATCGGGACTATTATCAACTGTTTTAAAATCTATGAACTCACCAACTTTATGTTGACCTTTTAGTATGTATTTTTCAGGTAACCAGCCTCAGTAGGAAGCTTTTGGATAGCTTAGCTCGAGTCGCATTGTTTTCAAACATCAAGGAACTAGATTGCATTACTATATTTTGTAGTTATAGCTATGTAATCCTACTTTACTATGCGAACTCTGGATACTTTGTAAACATTTAATTTATGGTAATGTAATTATCTTTCAAACGTCTCATGTACAGATCATTTGCTTTAATCTTGTGTTGTGATATTTAATTTGGTCGGCGCTCCCGTGACACATCCTACTTCTGCTGCCACATGTTTTGGGGGTGCGACAGAATGGTATCAGAGACTAAGGTTATAGCGAACTAGGATTGCATTAGTCACCTAGACTATAACCATTAGGTTAGTATTCCTTGTTAGGTATGACTGTTTCGGCAAATGCATCATTTAAATTTATATTAACATAGCATGATCAACTATTTACAATTAAAGGAGATTCGATGCAAGACCTGAAATGGTAATAATGAACGGGAATACAATAGAAGACATAGACTTGAGATAGAAAAGAGACTAACCCTTATATGTGCTCTATGTGCCAGGTTTTATATTTACATATATATAACCTTACGGTACTAAACTCCTTGCCATAGTAAATGACAACTACTCTCACCACAACTTCTCCCTTTTACTTTCGCTCTCGTTCGGGGTCGTGTAACTCCCGCGTGGCTAGGAGAACCTCTAACTCACCAAGAGCTAGCCCCTATCCCAACTCTGTCACCATCGATAACACCACTAATAGAGCTCGCCGTTTGGTCGATGCCCGCCGTTGGGGCTGGCTATCTGTTGCGGATCCAAAAGCATCAGTGTCATTGGTAGTAACTATTTGGGCACAATAGGGGTTTTAAATTTATATATAGCGGAGCTAAAATTATATGTAATACCTACTATGGTTAGTAAGCGGTAAGTAAAACCTAAGATCATTCTATGAATCGAAACGTGTTGTGATTAAAGCTGGTGCTTTCGGTAGGGAAGTATTTAGGATGGAACAAAGTAGGTAGGTTTGGGGGTTTTAAACGGGTTAATACACACGGAGGGGATTAAAGTATCCCAAAATGTTCAATTGGGGTACTAAAGTTTATGATTTTACAAAATGATGAGTTAACTATACGTATTGTGTTTATGGATAACTAAAGTTTATTAATATGTTTACAAGGATAACTAAAATTTATTAAAATGTTTACAAGAATAATCAAAGTTTATAAAATTGTTCAAATTGATGAATCTTTATCTGTTCATTTTCCACTTGGGGGAGGTTTTAAAAGTTGGGTTATATTTTTGTCAAATCATAAACTTTAGTACCCCAAGCGAACATTTTGGGATACTTTAATCCCCTCCATGTGTATTAACCCGTTTTAAACTAAAGACAAAGTAATTAAAGTGCAGGAAAGTAAGTTGCAGGAAATTAAAGTACATGAAAGTAAATTACAGGAAAGCATATAAAGATAAATATGTGATTGCTAAAATTTCGATAATTAATGTTTCAGGATGATAGAATAAATAGGGTTGATACTTAATATAATAATTAAACTACCAGGTGTACACTCTAGAACCCTACCAACTATTTTTCCCGTTAGTATGTCACTAGGAACTAGGTTACCGTGATTCTGATTGGAGTAATGCGCAAACTTCCAATACTTATCTTTTTGAAAGATAAGCAACTTATTTTGGTTAAAACTGAGGTGCATGAATCAGTAGCGTATCGTCTCATAGGTCCGACCGTTCTTTACCCCTAAGATAGTTTACTACTCTATTAGTATGTAGATTAATAACTTTGTATGTTTAGACTGCCAATTTTGTAAGACCTAGTGGTTTAAGTATTCTAAGTCACTTGGACGTTTACTTTCATTTCTAAGTCTTATGTATGATTAACTAGATTCCGGTTTCTTTGACTTATGACTTAAATCTCTCCTTTTCAAACAGTTATACATCCCTGGATTATTCGCAGTTTGTTAAAACATTTTTCATATGCAGACCATACCATTCAGTGATTCAACTTGTAATATGTTTAAAAGAATTTCCAAGGTTACTCACCTCTGTCATGTTTTATATTGAGTAATAAACTGGGAGGTTACACAGAAATTATATATGTACAGGCTGGTGTTCTCACAGTGTCTTACTCTTTCATGAACTAGGTACAGATAACTACTTACCTAAATTAAGATTGATCAGTTCCTATTACTAGGTTACCGTCACGTGGATAACCAGAAAGGGTACTCCATAGATTAAACTCAAGTTCATAAAGTCTTAACAATACAAACATTACTAATTCCTATTTTATATGAACGTGTTTTATGAACATTAGTTTATAATGTTCTGACTCTTGTAGGATACACCAGTTGGTTGCAAAGTTGTATTATCCTTTCGGAATTCCAACTGTTAAACCAGAGCTGATTCTAGTAATATGACTACCTTCGGTCGTTTACCGACTTCCATACATTTGTACTCTGCTTAAAAGCTTCAAATAGGGGCCGTCATATTACTTTACGATTGTCGTACACTAATTATGTAATGTCATCCCTACTTATAATTATCTACATCATCAACAATCACAATAATAAACTAGTCGCAATTCATGGCAATAAATAAATCACATACCAAGTAATAATGCATATTGAAATACGAAATAAGACAAGTATGATAAAGGTTTAGATATCACCCGGAAATAAATGCGTAGCAGCGTATTATTATGATTGACAACTCTTTTGCACGTACAAAGATTGATCTCAAAATCCCTAGCCTTCGTTCTAGCGTCTATGTTAATCCGTAGATTAATTACAATAATCCTAGAATGAGAAAGACTATAAAATACAAGAGAATTTCTAGAGTGAGAAAGTGGATTTTTTTGTTCTAAAGAGTGTGTCTTCATTTGTGAGCCAAAGACACCTATTTATACTTAAAATCCAGTGCAAGTTAGCAACTAGATGCTCAAGTTAGCAATCTTGGAGGGGAGGTACGGTACCATTCTCGAAAAGGTGTGGCACATGTACCCGAACGGTGTTCATTTACATGTTATCTTCGTTATTCGGTTAATCGTTAAAAATTTATTCGTGTAGTTTTTGTTATCGATATTTTTGAAATATTTATCGACTTTCGTTTAGTTGCCGAATTCGATTTGCGCATTTTCGTTGCGTTAGTTACGTTTTAAGCAAAACATCTAGGTTTTTCACGTATTACTATAACAAAATAAAAATAATAATGTAATAACTAATATTTAACTATAAAATGGGTTATGTTATTTATAGACATATTTTCACCAACGTTCGTGTTTAGTTGGATACCGTCCGATTGAATTTACTTTATTGAGTCACTGAAATTTCAGTTTTGCGATTCGATAAGGATTTTGTGAAGACCTAAAGAGGTAGGTTATTTTTTGTTTTATTTGTAACTTAGTAACCTAATTTAACATATCTAATGGAACTTAAAGTTCACCAAGCAATCTCTAAGACGTTCTACGACTTTGGTAAGCCTACGGAGTCATAACCTAGAATTTTCACTAGAATTTAAGGAATGTCATAAGCATAATTTAAGATTTGAGTGCGGTAGTGATCTGAGATTTTTTACGGTTGTCACATTATCCCACCGTTGAAATGAATTTCGTCCTGAAATTCAACTCGTCCTATTGGGTGACGAAGCACTCGAGAATAGGTGTGGGTACTTTCGTCTCTTGAAATCTTCCCGTTCCTATCTGAACTCAGGCCCATGTTTAGAATTCTAGTGAACCTTAACTAAGGAAATCTTGTCACGTCTCAACTGTTTGGTACCTTTATCAAGGATTTATGTCGGTACCTATTGCACCATCAGAGTGCTGAGTCTGTTGCGGTCGTTTTAAGGTGGGCACAACAGTCCTGCAAACAATGACGCAACACGTGAATGCGTTAGGTTTTAAATTTATATGAGTTGGGGCTTAAACTATAAGTACTACCTACTTTTAGGAGTAAGTAGTAAGTATAACTCGAGTTTCGTTCTAAAAATCAGAGCGAATGGAACCAAAAAGGACTTACCGTAAATGAGCTTTCTGATAGGATGAGTTTATAAAAGTAGGTAGGTTTTGGTTGGTTATCTAAGCTAGTACTAAAGAAAACAAGTAAATAAAATAGAGTGTTGGCAACAGGTAGAGCGTGATTGCTGAAACTTCGATAATTAGGGTTTTTGGATGATATTCATTATAAAGATGATTGGATACTACCTTGGGAAAATCATCATATGGACAGTCGGTGTAAACACTAGGACCCTACGTTTTAGTATCAAAGCCTAAAAACATATGTCACTGAATCCTAGGTTATCCTGATGCTGATCAGAAACAGGTTGTTTAAACCCCCTCACTTGTCTTATAAGACCAAGCGACCTCTTCGGATGATATATCCTGGGTGTAGGCATAAGGTAACAAACTGCAATTAGATATCTAACCTTTCTTAACACCTAAGTTTATATGAGTTTATCTAGGTATGTACAAATTGTATGTTGTATATGTTGAGCTGTCGGTTATGTTGACTTAAGCGTTTTAAGCATCTTGTATTACAGCCGAATACTTGCTTTCTTTCGAGAACTCTTTTATAGCAGGTTTAAGCATAATTAACCCCGTCATGAATTAGACCCTCCTTTGCTATCGGGCGTTCATCCCTAGGAATACTCACGGTGTACAGTGCATTTGGCATATCCACAGTGTTCCGGACTTAAGGTATACTCACGGTGTACAGTGCATTTGGCATATCCACAGTGTTCCAGACTCAAGGCATACTAACGGTGTACTGTACATTTAGTGTAGTTCCACGGCTGTATGTTAACCTTGGTGTACTAATGGTGTATGGTGCATCGAGCATTTCCACGGCTGTATTTTAACCATGGTGTACTAACGGTGTACGGTGCAGTGAGCATTTCCACAGCTTTATTATTCCTAGACCCATATTCTAAAAGGGTGACTTCTAGGTATTCCACGATGAGATAGACCTACGACAATTCCTTAGCTTCCACGTGTTTGTACTCCACACGAGGTGTTTCCAACACTATACGAAGTACTGTGCCACTTTTCGGAATATTCATAGCTTCATACGGTAATATGAGATAACTATATCAATGTAGTATTAGGGTTGATCAGATCCTATCCTAAGGCAATAGTCACGTGAAAGACTGGAAAGGGTAACTCAACCAGATATACAACAAAAAAATCACCAATCATAGCATGTTAAATATGAATTAAATATCATCCATAATCTAACATCTACATTTCAACAATCACAGTATCAAACTACATAAATATCATGGTGATATCACGTAAAAAGTCACGTTTTTACTACCGATATCTCTCCCATTCTGGAACAATAGTTGGCATTTAGACTCAAATAATACAAACCATTTCAACAATCACGTGTTGCTTAAGTTTCCATATCTAGTACAAACCATCCTAGTATTCTTGCATACCTGAGTAACGTTGATAATTCGTACGAATGAGTGATGACATATCATCCGACCGCCTATACCAGTTAGTCCAACCTATTCTGGTGAGGGTAAAACCTCGTTCATGAGATTGTTTATTTAACAAACTATGCCACGATTCGGACATCTTTGATGACTGAGACTGGGGAATAGGATTCGAGATTAACTGTCAGATAATATGGGTATACATTTGAGAGAACTTTCGGTGTATACTTTAATATATTATTCAACCCCCGTGACATTCTATCTGCCTGATTGTGGACACCTCCGCGTTAGCCCGATAGAAGGACTGCAGTAATAGCTCACATTAACTTACGAACTTATCCCCATTAGAACTCTACATATTCAACAACTCCTAAACCGCTTCATAGTAGACAATCGCTTTAATTGCTGAACACCTGAAGTAACCTCCACCTTTTAGTTTATCTTAATTTAATTTAGAGTAGAAAATCTAAAACCAAAACAAAAACCAACTCTTTTCTCCCCAGCTAAATACATAAAAGTTTCTAAATCCCCTAGCTTCAATTTGCCGTGCTTTGAAGAACGATCCTAGGTCATACTTGTCCTTTGCTAGCCCCTTTATTAGCATAATAGTAACCCTAGGCCCCAACCTTACAAATTTAAAACCCACTGTTGTGCTGCATCTCCATTAGAAATTCCAACGACCGGTGTGCAGCGCAACAAGTTTTTGGCGCCACTGCCGGGGAACGTCGGCAACCAATTTTAGGAATTTAACAACTTTAGTGTTTAGCGATCCTTTTGAAAGATTAACATCAATCAAAAGTTACCTTTTACCTTTAGAATTAGTTTAGTTTAACCACTCTTGACAAATCATGTCAACACCCTATTTTGATTTGAATATCCTCACAACCAATGAACCTTTAACCCAACTTTTGGCTGTTTCCTCACCTACAAACCACTTACCTTCCTCAAAACAATCTTTATCAGATTTTATGTCCGAACAAAATGTTATAAACAAAAGAGTAACCGGATTTCAAGATAAGATTGACGCCATGATAAATAATTTCAGAAAAATTAATCTCTAACATGGATTCTATTTTGAAAAATTTAAGTTTTATTGAGGAGAGTACGTCGGCAAGCACCGATGACACAACTCATCCAAGTGACGATGTGTTAATCGTGATGAGAGGAGGAAAAGTAACCAAAGTTGATCCACCACCACCTGATAACACACCCGATAACACTTCTTTGCCAAAACCTACACCTAGTGAAAATGTGTCAATTGACATCCCTGTCACAACATCTGACCCATCCAAAACTCCAGATAATGTACCTCGTACGAGAATACCTTATCCTGGTAGACTAAAGAAGGAAAAGCACGAAGCCCAATTCCATAAATATCTGGAAATACTTAAAAGCCTGCACTTAAATGTTAGATTATTAGATGCTTTAGTAGAAATGCCCTCGTGTGCCAAATTCTTTAAAGAACTCCTTTCAAACAAAGAAAAACTTAGGCAAATAGTTAGTTTACCCTTGATTGCTGAATGTTCTTCAATTGTACAACATGGTCTCCCACCTAAATTAGGCGATACAGGACGCTTTACTATACCCTGTTTTCTCCAAGGAATTCAAATTAGTAACGCCTTAGCAGACCTAGGTGCTAGTGTTAATCTTATGCCTTACTCTCTTTATAAGAAATTAGGACTAGATGACCTACTGCCTACTCGTATGACCATCCAATTAGCTGACAGATCAGTTAAGCTCCCTCGAGGAATTGCTGAAGATGTCATGGTCAAAGTTGATAAGTTCGTTTTTCCAGTAGACTTTATTATCATGGACATAGAGGAAGACACCCATATCCCGCTCATCCTTGGCAGACCATTACTAAATATTGCCAAGGCCGTAATCAACGTTAATGAAAAATCTTTAAAATTAAGAGTTGGGAAAGAGGAGGTCACCTTTAATATTGATCGATTAATGAAGCACCCTCTGAAAGAGGACCTTGGTTTGTGTGATACCATGCAGGATATTTTTGATGAACATCTCCATGAAGTACTAGCACTATCTAGCCGGGATCCGATACCTAACACCATAATCACCGTTCGGAAGCTATATAATGAAGACCCAGGGCTACATTCCGCAATCACTTCGCCAACAACATCCGATGAACTACTATTTCCCCTATTTGAAAAGAAATCCTCTCACACCAATGGCAAAGAAATCGCTATTCCATTAGGATGCGGTACACCGATACCTTGGCTAAAAAGAGATAAACCTATATTCAATAGACCAAACCCATTTTCTTCAATTGAAGAAATACTAAATTCATTCAAGGGAATGAGTGTTGAGCCACCGCCATTTGAACCACAATTAGACAACCAACCCGTACCACTACCACTTTCAAACCCTGAAATCACCATAAACCAATCTTCATCCGCTCAGTTTCAAGAATTCCAGTTCACCGACAACGGAGAAATCATTCTCACCTGAAATGATGAAGTTTCCTCATCATCAGTCAACAAATATGAGCTAAAGATGGAGGAATTCTCAAATGCAACCGAGTAGGTCGAAATAGCATCAATCTCCACATCTGAACCTGAGACAGACGGGGCACCATTCCAGGCTAAATATGAGAAATTGAATAGAGACGAGATAGCTAGAATGAAGTCGTCTATTGAAGAACCATCAAACCTGGAATTAAAAGAATTACCACCTCACCTTGAGTACGCTTACCTCCAAGGAACTTCCCAACTCCCGGTGATAATCTCAAAAGAGTTAAAACCCGAAGAGAAAGCTCAACTCATCAATGTTCTGAAATCGCACAAGAAGGCAATCGCATGGAAGATTTCTGATATACAAGGAATCGGTCCCAACTATTGCACACACAAGATACTCATGGAGAACGATTTCAAACCATCCGTACAAAGGCAGAGAAGGGTAAACCCAAATATTCAGGACGTGGTTAAGCAAGAGGTTATCAAACTCTTGGATGTTGGATTGATTTACCCAATATCCGACTCACCTTGGGTTAGCCATGTTCAAGTCGTCCGAAGAAGGGAGGAATGACGGTCATTACAAACGAAGAAAATGAGCTTATACCAACTCGAACGGTTACCGGTTGGAGGGTTTGCATCGATTATCAAAAGTTAAATGAAGCAACTCGCAAGGATCACTTCCCGCTTCCATTTATTGACTAAATGCTCAAAAGGCTATCAGGGAACGAATTCTATTGTTTCCTTGACGGTTTTTCCGGGTATTTCCAAATCCCACTCGATCCAAAGGACCAAGAAAAGACAACGTTCACATGCCCGTACGGAACATTTGCCTACCGAAGAATGCCATTTGTGTTGTGCAACGCACCTGCGACATTTCAGAGATGCATGGTTGCAATTTTCCACGACATGATAGAACAATGCATGGAGGTCTTTATGGATGATTTTTCGGTCTTTGGAGACTCTTTCACATCATGTATGTCCAACCTCGATAGAATGCTCGCCAAGTGTGAAGAATCAAATCTTGTCTTGAATTGGGAGAATTGTCACTTTATGGTAAAGGAAGGAATAGTTTTAGGACACCGAATATCAAAATCAGGAATCGAAGTAGACAAAGCAAAAGTCCAAAACATTGCCAAACTACCACCACCAACCAACGTTAAGGCCATCCGAAGCTTTCTAGGACACGCTGGGTTCTACCGCCATTTTATCAAGGATTTCTCCACGATTTCTCGACCTATCACCTACCTTCTAGGAAAGGATATCAAGTTCGTATGTGATGAGAACTGCATGAAAGCTTTCAACTACCTGAAAAAGGAGCTAACAAATGTACCAATCATGGTCGCTCCCGATTGGAATCTACCGTTTGAAATCATGTGCGACGCAAGTGATTTTGTAGTTGGGGAACTTCTAGGGCAAAGGAAGGATAATCATTTTCGACCAATCTACTACACCAGCAAAACACTCACAGACGCTCAAGAGAACTACACAACCATCGAAAAGGAGTTGTTAGTTGTAGTGTTTGCCTTTGACAAATTTCGATCCTACCTAATACTGTCCAAAACAATAGTGTACACGGATCACTCAGCTCTAAAATACCTCTTCAAAAAGCAAGACGCAAAGCCCCGATTGTTACGATGGATTCTACTCCTACAAGAATTCGACATCGAAATAAAAGATAAAAAATGAGCAGATAATGTCACCGCAGATCATTTAAGTCGACTTGAAAACCCATCAATGGAACAACTTGCAGAAAGAGATATTAAAGATTGATTTCCAGAGGAGCAGTTAATGAGTTTAGGAGAACAAATGCAAGGTTCGCAATTCACTGACGATCCTTGGTTTGCATACATCGCCAATTTCGTAGTTGGAGGGATCACAAGAAAGGGGATGATATCATCGCAAAGACAAAAGTTCTTCCGCAACGTCAAACATTATTTTTGGGATGATCCATATTTGTTCAAAGTCTGTCCCGACCAAATTGTGAAAAGATGTGTCGATGGGAAAGAAGCCGAACATATACTCCACCAAAGCCATCACGGACCTACCAGAGGACATCACGCAGCCAATTTGACAGCAAAGAAAGTTTACGACTCAGGATTCTATTGGCCTACTCTTTTCAGAGATGCACAAGACTTGGTAAAACACTGCGATATTTGCCAAAGGTTTGGAAATATTACAACGCGTAACGAAATGCCGTTAACGAATATCCAAGCATGTGAAATATTTGACATATGGGGATTAGATTTCATGGGACCATTTCCAAAATCATACGGAAAAGAATACATTCTAGTAGCTGTCGACTACATATCCAGATGGGCTAAAGCTCAACCTTTTCCAACAAATGACTCAAGGGTCGTAACCAAGTTCTTAAAACAGCTATTCTGTCGGTTTGGAACCCCTCGGGTGATCATCAGTGATCGAGGTACACACTTTTGCAACACCCAATTTATGAAACTTTTGCAACAATACGGTGTTACCCACAAGACGTCTACGGCCTACCACCCACAGACAAACGGGCAAGCATAAATTACAAACCGTGCTCTAAAAGGGATCTTGGAATGAACAGTTGGTCAACACAAGGAGAGATGGGTAGATAAGCTAGACGATGCTTTATGGGCATTCCGGACAGCTTATAAAACACCATTAGGAACAACCCCCTATAGGCTCGTTTATGGAAAGGCATGTCATCTCCCGATTGAACTTGAATACAAAGCTTACTGGGCACTGAAAAACTATAGCTTGGATCTTACGATAACGGGAACGCACCGGAAAATGCAACTGAACGAGCTAGCAGAATTAAGAGATCAAGCCTATGAAAGCTCCTACAAATTTAAAGAAAGAACCAAGTTGCTCCACGATTCGAAGCTTCGCCCTACACGCTTCAATCCAGGTGATAAAGTTCTACTCTTTAACTCACCATTTAAAAAGTTTTCTGGCAAATTCAAAACACGGTGGAGCGGTCCATTCACAATCTCTAAAGTATTTCCTTATGGTGCCATCGAGCTCGAGGCCCCAGACGGGAATTTCAAAGTAAACAGTCACCGTTTAAAACACTACGTAGAAGACTTTCCCACAACCAAGGAAGTCTATAACTACGAACCACCCTAATAGAATAGTAGGTATGAATGAGTCAAGCTACGAGACTCGATAAACAAAGTGCTCTTGGGAGGCATCCCAAGCCTATCTTATATTTTCAAGCATTAATTTTACTTTTGTGTTTGATCTAATCCATTCTTATGCAGTACCTCGCCTTATGAAAGGCTAATGATTATGTTTAGATCAATGACCTTTTGTATTTTTCAGGATGAATTCGCATCTAGCTAGAGCACCCAGTCAGAGACGCTCACGTGCCATGTATCACTCCCGGAGTTCATCACCGGGTAGTAGCATGAGGACCATCAGGGGATCACAGTCACCGCCCCCTCGATTGGACGTGTAACACCCGCCAAATTAGGACTAGTGATTAGTGCCTAATCAACTGTTAATACATGTAATTAGTTCCGTGTTAGACTAATTAATGTATTGGATTTTATATTGATGAATATATACAATTTTTGCGATTTGATTTAATCGTACGCAATTTAAATCGAATGTATTTCGGTTCAAGTAAAATACGGACGTTGGTGATCAATTTTATTGAATAATATAAAAATTATTTATTGACAATACGTACCAAAAATATTATTTTGATAATATTTCAAGTTCACTTCATATCGTATTATAGGTGTCTGCACGACTTAGATATTAAACGCGTAAACAAACGAGGCCAATTGAATTATTAAGTAATTGATAAAATACTCCAATAAATTTATTTAATTAACTTTCGTCTTCTTTAAAACTTGCATTTTAAACACTTAAAATAATTATTTAACGATTAACGATCGGGGAAACGAACACCGCACGGAGCACGAATACACGGAGCTAAAAGTGGAGACCCACACATGGGTGGGCCCCCACCCAAAAATCTGCCAAAGGGTGAGGTCATCACCTCCCCACCCTCACTTTACTCTTTCTCTTTTCTCCCTCTTCTCTTTTTCTTTCAAAATTCCACCATTTCCACCACCATCTTCCACCACAAAATAACACCACAAAAACGCCTCAAATCACCTCGCTCGTTTGGAGAAAAAGACTCATCTCGCAAGGATCTACATTTCTATCTTTCCGGATCCTCCGCGAGACGATTTGTAAGTTTCCGACAAATCTCGAAACTCTTCGATTTCGTTTATTTTTACATAAAAATTGTTTATATAAGCTCAAAATGTCCAAATAAGGGTTGGGTAAAAGATTTGGACCGAACGGTGGCCGGAAAACTCGTTTTCGACACAAATTCCGGCCATCAGACCGTAACGTCGCTTTCGGACCAGACTTTATGCGACGTCAGCTACTACGTCGCAGAACCTCTCACAATGTCGCATGGTGCGACATCAACATCAACGTCGCACTAAATTGCGACGTCGCACATAGCGACATCGACCCCTACGTCGCAAAGACCAACAACGTCGCACATAGCGACATCAGACTCAACGTCGCACTAAATTGCGACGTCGCACTTAGCGACGTCATGACCAATGTCGCAGTCAAGACCTGCGAGATAACCACCTACGTCGCACACAATGTCGCAGATAACAGAACCAAGAAAACACAAATTTTACTAAGGGCCGAGACCAAAATTTTATCACCTGATTTCACCCAAATTCAAGTCCAGGTGCGTTTTTTCACCAAAGCAATATAGTAGAAATAAAAAAATTTTCACCAGCCAGGGGCTCTGCCCCTTGGACCCCGCCAGGGGCTGCCGCCCCTTGGACCCCGCTACCAGGGGCGCTGCCCCCGGACCCCCGTCATTAACGGGCTTCGCCCTTACCCTAGAGTCACGAGTAACAGTGTTACATCTAAATTTTCACACAAAGTGTTAAACTTGTATAACATCAAACACGAATGCGACATAACTTCTAAAACACTTTGGAACACGTTTTTCAAAGATAATGATAATATTATTATTACCAACAATCACCAACGGGCCGTACACATTTTCAAACACTTAAACAATCAACCAAATTGTAATCATTTGGACATTCTAGTTGGAGAAACTACTACAAGGTAGTCTTATGAGATGCCTTCATATGTTTATAACCATCGCGTGTCGTGGACACCCTCAGGTTACAAGTCTTTGGACTTCGATTCCCGACTCATCAATCTCAGTTTATTGATATAAACTCTAAAGACTCAGGTGAGTCTCATAGCCCCTCTTTTACTATTTTTACTTAGGGGTGTGATATATTGCTTGTTTTAACGCGTGAACGCAAGTACAACTTTTACATGTACTACATGAGTTTTACACAACTAATCTTTTAAAGCCCTCCATCAGCATAGTTGTTAATACATTTGTAGCGTGAATATTAGTATATGGTACCATATAGGATTGACCCACCTCGTCCGGGTTAGCAAGCACTAACCGGGTAAACGGACGTACTAATATTTAAGGAAGACGGATGTTGATTAGGCATCCGTGGAGGCGAAAACGCTCAGGCTGTGTCCTGACCCACGAGTTAAGCTCAACTATGTGCTCATGGCTGTATACTGTTACCACTATCATTTGCTGGATGCAAATTAACTATTTAAATCTTGCGGTTCACACAACTTATTTGATACTCAAACCTGTGAGCTCACCAGCGTTAGCTGACCCATTTTAGCATGTATCGCAGGTACAAAGCAGTAGGCAGGATTGCCCCAGGAAACTATAGCTCGAGTCAGCATGCAGACAATTGAGATTTTCTTGCATTAATATATTTTGTAAAAGTATTTATGTATTGAAATCTCTCATTTTAAACGAACACGAGCTATATGTAGCTTCAACCTTGTAAACATTTTGTTATTAATACATTCTGTTAAAACGACGCATATAGAGTCGTTTACTATAAATCTCTGTGCTTTGAATATTGATTAGTAACACCCAAATCTTGCTTCCGCTAAACAATAAATTTGGGGGTGTTACAGGACGAGACCTTGGCAGACTTGGTGGAGGTGAACGTTCAGGAGACCTTCCTTTTGCATTCCATCCATGCCAGGTTACCTTCGTCTCACCAATCCGAGGGACAGACCGCAGGGCCCTCCCGAGTACCCACCTTTCAACATGGGGTGACTACCGCGGAACCTGCTGTCACTTGGTCGATATTGAGAGCCCTCGAGGTCCAGCACGCCGCCATCACTGAGATCCATACTGCTCTGGGCCTTCCTTCCACACCTGTGTGCCCTTTTCAGATGGGACCTGATCCCGCTCCGCACATTCCACCATGGGACCTATTCCCACCTTAGAACCTGACTGCGCAGGATCACCCCTCACTATTACGGACCCACTAGAGGAGGAGATCGCTGCAGTAGATGCTTGGATTCAGGACCCAGAGGATGGCACTGCATCTCCAGTCTATACCATCATGGAGTCAGCATCTCCTACATCGGTCGTGGAAAACACGATCTTTATGGATGATGACTTCACTAACTGGGAGGCGCTCTATGCTGACATGGATTAGTTATTATTAGTTATATTATTTCTATTTAGTATTAACTTGTATTGACATTTGTGTTTCCTGAAGGACATTTATTATGCAGAACTTGACGTGGAAATTATGGAACAAGTTCATTTCTAATGAGCCTGGTCCATTTGTAGCAAATTCACACACTCGAACCTGGTCCATAAAATCCAGTGGAAATGCACGCAACATGAGGAAGTATCTCTTCTAACCTTACTTTGCTTGACAAACACACTAAAACTCTAAGTGAAACTCTAAAGTGTGGGATTATGACTCACAAACAGAGAATGACTTCGAAAATTGACCCTCATTCAAAGTTCTAAGTGTGGGATTAACCTAACTTAGAAATGGAACATTAGGGACAATGTTATTTTAAGTGTGGGATAACAGTAGTATTCACTACTGGCATGCAACATAAAACTTTTTGATCAATCTTTTTAGAAAACTCAGATTCTCAGCAAAATTTTCAAAATTTTTCAAGAAAAGTCCAAAAAGGGTATTTCTGGTCAACGAAATTTCAAAGGTTTGGAAATCGATAATAACGGGCAAAACTCTTTTGAAAATCTTCCAAACTAAGTTTCAAAATAAGCGATCGCATGACTAGGCACTAAACCACCAAAACAAGTGAGGAATCTTGAGCCATATAAAAGAACTTATCTTTAATGCTTCACTTTTCAATTGAGAGTGTGTCGATGTATGCCTTTTAAGTTAAAACTTGCTTGAGCAATACATTTCGAAACTACAAAGATGGGCGTCACACGTGACGAAGGTGCAATTAGAGGATCTTGACATTTCCTAGGATAAAACTCTCTCCTAAAAACCCCTATTTTCAAGCTTAACCAAACCAATGCTCACTTTCAGCATTGAAGATCAAGTAACTCTCTCCTAAAAACTCTCTCCTAAAAACTCCTAGCCTTTTCATTTCGAAAATTCACTTCAAGAAACCAACCCTTCATTTACATCTCTTGGCCGTAGCTTAAGTTTCTGTTCTGTCAAAAAGAATTACTGCAATAAACACATTGAAATCCCCAAAGGATAAAAAAATACCATCCAAAAAGAGAAGGGGAACTCTGAAGAAAAGCAAAACTTAGCAATGACAAAGCTGCCAGGAGGAACCAAAGAACTAAAAGACCCAAGGATCATTTAATGCCAAGGGGAAGGTTCCTCAAATGAAAACATGAAAAGAAGGCTCTCAAAGAGAGAAATCCAAAAAGAGGTATCACTAAATGTCAAAGATAAGTCATCACAGACAAACTCTTAGGCTATATCAAAACCCCACTAAACCACCTACAACCAAGCTTATAACGACAAAAGAGCTACATGACTAGCCCCTGAGTGAATTAGAAATTAGGAAACCCGATACACTTGAGTGAATTGAGTGACCACCTGTGAGGGCCCCAATCATGTATATCTTACATCACAAAGATTGAAAAGAAAGCTTGTCCGAACCAGTAGTTTGGGAAAGCATCAAAGGTTAAAACCCCGTTTAAAATCTTTTCACCTAGCCTGCAGGAATCAAAGCTCTCCAGGATACGAAGACACCCTTCCAGACTTTCAAAGCAGTTTTTCTGACAACTTGCTTGAGAAAAGCAAAACTTTAAGTGTGGGATACTTGATATCGCGTAAAAAGTCACATTTTTACTACCGATATCTCTCTCATTCTGGAACGATTCTTGGCATTTGAACTCAAATAACACTCAAATCAATGAGAATCTGCCAAGAAGGTCAAAACAAGGTTGCACGATAAAAATCAAGCAAAACGGATGAAAAACGAAGATTCCACGCACGTTTGAAGATGCAAGACATCAAAACAATATTTAAAGACTAAAGTACCAATCATTAACATCCATCTTATCCAAGATGTTCATTTTCAAAATATGAGTCTAACAGAAGAAAAATCAACAAAAACGGATAAAGAATGAGGATTCTACGCCCGCCGGAAGATTCAAATGATTCGTATGCAATATCTTGACATAGGAAGCTCAATTTTGGGATTAATTTTCATCAAAGTCTTCGTTTTTGAAAAACGAATCCAACGAAAAAAGAATCGACAAAAACAGACGCATAACGAAGAAAACACACGCGAATTAAGAAACGAAGCAGAAGACGGTGAACCGGGGCGGGTGGCAGCCATCCGCCGCCGGCCACCACCATGCCACTGACAGACACCATTCTGGCGGCGCCGGCCACCCCTTCCCCGTCTCGTTTCCGCTTTTTGGTCCTTTCGTGTACCCGGTGCCACACCTTTACGCGATTGTACGTACCCGGTGCCACACCGTTGCGCGATTGTACGTACTTGGTGCACAACCTTTTCTACCTTTTGCTAAAGTGCTCCTCAAGTTGCTAACATAATCCGGATTTCTACTATAAATAGGAGGGCTTTGGTTCATTTGGAAGATACACCTTGGATACACCAAAAACACCTACAACACACACCTTCCATACTTTGGAAAACACACTTTTACTTTTTTATTTGTAATTCTTCCTTAGTTAATTAGATTAGCTAGTTAACTAATCTAGGAAGACTTGTACGGAGGTGCTCCGGGACACATTTGTAGCTACGAGTTATTGTACGCCTATTTCAGGTTTTAATCTATCTTCCATATTTAATTATGTTTGTTCTTTCTTTAATAAATTTAAATATGCATGCTAGAATTGTCATGATTTATTAGATAACTCAATTGTCTGCTATGATAGTCGTTTAGAAATTTTAAATATGTAATTAAGTTGTATGTTATGAGATTGCAGATAATTTATATTACAAATAGATGTAGGAATTAAATCTTTATCGTTTATCTGCCCAACTCATGTTGTGACTAAAACCTTATCCAAAAATGAACGTCGCTAACTCATAGGATATAGGTCACTTAGTTATACTATTTTAGATTGAATCATTGAGCTTGGCATGACCAGTGTTCTCTAGACCAAAATAGGATCCAAGAGACACGGAATATGGGAATAGAGGTAGATTAAGATTAAATTCATATAGACGATATTTTTGAGACAACTTTCGGAATATCCTCGACTTAAATAACACCTTTGCATGCTTATACTGAACTATTGCTTTGATCGTCTTATTGCATGTTCTTGTTTCATTGTTGCCTTAGGATTATCATAATAGTGAAATACATACGGCATTAAATACCATGAAGTAATATGACGGCCCCTATTCGACTGTTCTCTGATATAGTACCGGAAACGCCTACGGTGGAGTACAAATGTATGGAAGTCGAGAACGACCGAAGGTAGTTGTATTATGAATCGAATAACAAACGTGTAGCTTAATTTTCCATTTGTAGTACAAACGATCCCAGTATTCTTGCATAACTGAGTAATGTTGATAATTCATACGAATGAGTGATGACATATTATCCGACCGCCTAGACCAGTTAGTCCAACCTATTCTGGTGAGGGTAAAACCTCGTTCATGAGATTGTTTATTCAACAAACTATGCCACGATTCGGACATCTTTGATGACTGAGACTGGGGAATAGGATTCGAGATTAACTGTCAGATAATATGGGTATACATTTGAGAGAACTTTCGGTGTATACTTTAATATATTATGCAACCCCCATGATATTCTATTTGCCTGATTGTGGACACCTCCGTGTTAGCCCGATAGAAGGAATGCAGTAATAGCTCACGTTAACTTACGAACTTATCCCCATTAGAACTCTATATATTCAACAACTCCTAAACCACTTCATAGTAGACAATCGCTTTAATTGTTGAACGCCTGAAGTAACCTCCACCTTTTAGTTTATCTTAATTTAATTTAGAGTAGAAAATCTAAAACCAAAACAAAAACCAACTCTTTTCTCCCCAGCTAAATACATAAAAGTTTCTAAATCCCCTAGCTTCAATTTGCCGCGCTTTGAAGAACGATCCTAGGTCATACTTGTCCTTTGCTAGCCCCTTGATTAGCATAATAGCACCCCTAGGCCCCAGCCTTACAAATTTAAAACCCACTGCTATGCTGCATCTCCATTAGAAATTCCAACGACCGGTGTGCAGCGCAACACCCACTTTCAATATTCTTTTGTTATTATTCATACAAATCGTAACCGTGGTTTAATCATCTCGTTCGATAGATGGCACCGAAAAGGAAAGGAATGTGCGAGGAGGAGGTAGCCACCAAGATCAACGAAACTCTCGCGAATAAGTAATCAAATATTGTGGCTCATTCTATTGACGCTATCCGTAATCAAGGAATCTTTGGTGGCGATTATAAAAAGAGTGGATACGATGATGTGTATGTGGAGGACAAAGCTGGAACTGTGGATGCTATTCATGTTTGGTTAGGATGATTTCAAAAACAACGTCCTTTGTCATTCAGCACCGCTAGCACTCCTGTGGAAGCCGAGAATTGGATCACTCATATTGAGAAGATATTTCGGGTGCTTGGTTGTGATGAGAGGTACTGGGTGCCACTGGTCGTGTATAAGCTAAAGGGGGATGCTCAGCGTTGGTGTATCGCTTTAAGACAAGCGAAGGGGGGTATTGATTTCGAGAATGGGTTGGATTGGATTGCGTTCAAAGAGTTGTATTTCCGTCAGTATTTTTTTGAGGCGGAAAAGGAGGTTGTGATTCGGGAATATGCGAATATTAAGCAACGGAATGACGAGTCCGTCGGTGATTTCACGAAGAGGTTTTTGAGACTCATGGGTTTGATTGGGACCACTGCTGGGTCTGCTGAGGATCAAGCTCATAAGTACAAATGGGCTATTCATGGGCGTTACCGCTCTAAATTGATTAATCTGAGATGTTTAGACATGGCTGAGGCAGCTGACTTTGCTCAGAATTTGGAGATGGAATGAGCTGAGTTTTTGGATACTAAAAATGATGATGGTAAAAACAAGAGGTCTAAGACTGCACAACCATTACGTTTTGTGCCTCCACTGAATAACAGGCAAGGTCAGCAATATGGGAACCAAGGATATCATGGTATTAATGGAGGAAATCAACTAAGGATTGATAATGGGCCAAATAATAATACCCGTGGTCAATTGCAAGTGTACCATCCCCAAGGTTAGCATAGGGGTAACAGAAATGGTGGTGTTAATGCTAGTGCACTGTGTAGGTCTTGTGGAAAAACTCATCCTGGAAGAGTTTGTTTTCGTCGTGCTGGATCATGCTTTGCTTGTGGAGAAAATGGTCATATGGCTAGGGATTGCAAGAATCCTAGGTTGGGGTTTGTTCCGAGGATTCCTCCGCCAGCTCTCGGTGGACGCGTTTTTGCCATGACTGCTACTCAGGCTACTGACACGGCAGGTATATTTTGATCCTATTTCGTTTTGACAATGTTACCTTTGAATTATTTGGTCATACATTTTTGGTGTTGTTAGGTACTATTACTGGCCATGTGTTTATAGACTTCCGTGCCTTCTTTGTTTTGTTTGATACTGGCTCTACGCACTCGATAGTGTCCGTTAAGAGCTTGAAATATTTGAAATTCTCTCCAACTTTGTTGGCTTCCCCTTTATCGATTTCTACGCCAATGGGTAGTGTTGAAATTATTGATCGTGTCATCCAAAACTATTGTTTGGAATTCAATGACTTTATGTTTCCAGCAAATCTTTTTCCTATGACCATGCATGACTTTGATATTATTCTTGCATGGATTGGCTATCTCATCATAAAGCGAATATCGATTGTTCTTCTAAGCGGATTTTGTTTGGAAATTGTTTTAGAATCGAATGTGTTTATAATGGTGATCTTCCAGTAAAATCTATCAAGGTTATTTATCTGCTTATAATGCAAATGCTCATTTCACATGGTTGTGTGGGTTATTTGGCTTCAGTTCAGAATTTGTCCATTGAAAGTCCCTCGATTGAAAATATCGATGTTGTTCGTGAGTTTGCCGATGTGTTTCCTGATGAATTGTAGGGTTTGCCACCAATTCGTGAGTTCGAATTTTCTATTGATTTAATTCCTGGTTCTCAATCGATATCGAAGGCTCCTTATCGTATGGCACCACTTGAGTTGCTAGAACTCAAAGAGCAATTGCGTGAATTGGTAGATTGTGGTTTTATTTGGCTGAGTGTATCATTGTGGGGTGCACTGGTATTTATTGTTAAGGAAGAAGGATGGTAGCATGAGACTTTGCATTGATTATCATGAGTTAAATCGCATTACTATCCGAAATTGTTATCCTCTTCCGCGTATTGATGATTTGTTTGATCAGTTGCAAGGTTCAAAGTATTTTTCTAAAATTGATCTTCAGTCTGGATATCATCAGCTCCATATTAAAGAAGAAGATATCCCTAAGACTGTTTTCCGCACTCGTTATGGGCACTATGAGTTTTTGGTGATGCCGTTTGGGTTGACTAATGCTCCTGCGGTATTCATGAATTTGATGAACCGTGTGTTCCATGAGTATTTAGATAAGTTTCTGATCGTATTCATTGATGATATTCTAGTATACTCAGAGAGTAAAGAAGATCATGAGAAACATCTTCGCATCGTACTTGAAACCCTCTGAAGTAAGAAATTGTAGGCGAAGTTCTCTAAGTGCGAATTTTGGTTGCAGCGAGTTACATTTCTGGGTCATGTTATATCAGCTGATGGTATAATGATATATCCAACAAAAATTGAAGCGATTACCTTTTGGACAAGACCTACTTCTGTCATTGAGATTCGGAGTTTCCTTGGCTTAGATGGTTATTATCGACGCTTTGTCGAGGGTTTATCAGTGATTGCTTTGCCACTGACCTAGTTGATGAGAAAAGGGGTAAAATTTGAGTGGACCGAAGAACGACAAAAGAGTTTCGATGAATTAAAGAGGAGACTTGTATCAGCTCCTATACTTGTGTTACCGTCGGGAACCGGGGGTTTTCAAATCTATAGTGATGCATCTAAGCATGGTTTGGGTTGTGTTTTGATGCAGCATGGTAAGGTAATTGCTTAAGCCTTGAGGAAATTAAAACCCTATGAGGTAAATTACCCTACTCATGACTTGGAGTTAGCTGCTGTAATTTTTGCGTTGAAAATTTGGAGGCACTATCTTTATGGAGAAACTTGTGATATTTTCTCCGATCACAAGAGTCTCAAATTCATATTCACGTAAAAGGAATTAAATATGAGACAACGAAGGTGGCTTGATTTATTGAAGGACTATGATGCGAAAATTCAATACCATCCAGGAAAAGCGAATGTAGTAGCCGACGCACTGAGTAGAAAGACAATTGGTAGTATCTCTTGTTTGCTTACTCACATTCAAGAATTCGAAAGACTTGTAATGGGATTGAGTAAAAAGGGAGCATAAGGATTGTTGGCGAATTTGAAATTCAAGTCCGATTTGATTTCAAGGATAAAAGAGGCTCAATTGGATAATGAGGATTTGTGGACAGTGTTTCAAAATTTGGATGAGGGTAAATTAAAAGACTTCAGGGAAGATGATGATGATGGAGTTATTTGGTGTGGGACCCGATTATGCATTCCTAATGATGATGTTATTTGTGAGGCTCTATTGTCCGAGGCTCATAACTCGCCTTTTGCTATACATCCTGGTTCGACCAAAATGTATCAGGATTTAAAGCAGCACTTTTTGTGGAGTGGCATGAAGAAAGATGTTGCTAGATATGTTACGAGGTGCCTTACCTGTCAACAAGTAAAAATCGAGCACCAACGGGCTAGTGGTTTGTTGCAGCCGTTGGACATTCCCGTGTGGAAATGGGATGACATCTCTATGGATTTCGTGTGTGGGTTACCCAAGACTTTTAAAAAGCATAATTCTATTTGGGTTGTGGTTGATAGATTGACTAAATCCGCTCATTTCTTGCCCATTCGGATGGATTATTCAGTAAGTAAGCTATCCGAGCTTTTTCGGCAGGAAATTGTGAGATTGCATGGTGTTCCTTCATCTATCATATATGATCATGATCCCTGGTTTACATTTAGATTTTGGAAGGGATTACATAAATCTTAGGGTACGCGATTGAAGCTTAGCACTGCTTTTCATCCACAAACTGATGGACAGTCTGAGCGTACGATACAAACTTTGGAAGATATGCTTCGAGCTTGCGCCTTAGATTGGAAGGGCAATTGGGACGAATACTTATGTTTGGTGGAATTTGTCTAAAATAATAGTTGGCAGTCTAGTATTCGTATGGCGCCATTTGAGATGCTTTATGGTCGGAAGTGTAGAGCGCGGATCTGTTGGAGTGAGGTAGGAGAGAAATTGATTGAAGGACCCGTGTTGGTTAGAGTGACTAATGAAAAGGTTGCTATAGCTATGAATAGACTGAAGGAGGCTCAGTTGAGACAGAAAGTGTATGCCGATAAACACTGACGTCTATTAGAGTTTGTCGTGGGTGTTAAGGTGTTTCTGAAAGTGTCACCGTAGAAAGGTATACGACGATTTGGTTTGAAAGGAAAGCTTAGTCCTCGATATATTGGACCATTTGAGATATTGGATCGAGTTGGTGAAGTATCTTATCGTTTAGCGTTGCCTCCGCAGTTGTCTCATGTTCATAACGTATTTCACATTTCTCAATTGCGGGGCTACAACTATCATCCATTGCACGTGATTCAATATCCTTTTGCCGACATTAGACCGGATATTTCTTATGTCGAGGAGCCTGAGGCTATTATAGACCGCGAGGAGCGAGTTACTCGTAGAAGCTCTATTCCTTTCGTTAAAGTTTAATGGAAAAACCTTTCCGATATTGAGGCCACTTGGGAACTCGAGGAAACCATGCGGGCCGAGCACCCTCATTTGTTCGCTATCTAGCGCGTTTCAAATTCATAATTTCTTTCAATTTCGAGGACAAATTTTTTTTAGTAGGTAGAGTTGTAATATCCTATAAAATTAAACACTATAAAAATGAGAATTTGTAAAACGTATGAATTGAGGAGGGTAATCATTAATAAATAACTAGTTATATATTATCCTAAGTTGTTAAATAATTAAGGTTAACATAGTTAAATACAAATTAATTTGTCACATGATTAATGAATACTTAAACCATGTACTACTTATTAAATTTACTTTAAAGTCTAGAATTTTCATCATTGGATTTTTTCTTTGACCATAAGCTTAAAGTCTAACTAACTAGATACAATGTATTATTAACTTTGCATCTAAAATATGTCTAGATTCATAAGAAAACCTTTGGATACCATATGGTTGTAACCATTATTCTCTAAACTAATGACACATTAACATGAGACCACCCACTACACTTAATCTTATGAAATTCTTGAGTTTTCTCCCTTTCTCCCATCATTTTCTAACCCAAAAATTCTGCTATCTTTTTCTTTCTAATTTTCTAAGTCTTTGATGCATTTTGGTGGAAAAACAAGGTTGTTTTAGTGTCCAAGTGTTAAGGTAATGTTTCTATCTTTTGTTCCACATTCTTATGAGTATATTATCATTTTACAAACTCTAAAATTCTGAAAAGAAACCACATAAAAATCATGTCTTAACAAAGTTTAACATTTCATACTTTTGGTGATTAAAATACAAGAAAATGGATGGGTTTTAATCACACTCTTAACTTTGGAATAATGGGAATAAACACATGGAAATAATATATTAATCTCATAAAATAAAGGATATTACATACTCCCTATTTGAATGTGTTTTGTGCTCATATGTTTTGTATTTACTAGATTCGGTTTGGTGATCGCATTCCTTTGGTGGTAATTTCGTTCTTGCTATTGTTGTGATCGGCAATAAGGTACGGATATTCTAGGTGGAACTAGGATCATTTATCTAAAACTTTCCTCTCAAAACTTTGTTTGAATTGTGTATAAACATTATTGGTATGACATGCTTATTGAAATTTTGTTTATATGTTAAGTCTTCGAAGTGTGTTATGATTTCCTTGAATATTAATCTACTAACGAATTTGATAATCATAATTTGTGGATTTGGAAATCATATTATTTTTCTCTTTAATTGTGTCAAAACCGTCTCTTGAAACCCGATCCAAAATAAGTTCCAAAAGAGGTGTGTTTGGGTGTTACATTGTATGAGGTGATTCGTACGAGTGTTCCCCAATGCTTACGCTCATTTATGTCGCTCGAGTATTCGTTGGCCCTAAAAATTTAATACAATAACAGATTATGAGTTATGATGACTCAGTTAAAATTTCGTGAAAATTGGATGGTCGGAGACGTGATTTTTAAGTCGAAACGTAAAACCAAAAAATTTAGATTTTAAACAAGCTTTTAGTTCTTTTCAAGTGTCTGAGTCTCGTTATCATAATAAAACTCTAAAGTCAGTATTTTTAAATATTTTTAATAGTTCTAAAGGTCCAAGAATCCTGTTTAAACTTTGGAAACATATTCTTATATTTTTAACATATAAATCGGCTAAAACGGTTTCTTAAAATATGCCTAAGAGTAACCTACCCATGGAGGTCCCATAGGCACATTATTGTGACACCGATAATGTGGCATCGACCGTAGCGGTGTATTTTTTTTATATCTATGGCGTCTCCTTTTGATTAACCCTTAGTTGGTACGAGCTCTTTATTATTACATTATTATAGGAGGCGTATGGATCGGTCCTAACTATTTTGTTTTGTTTGGTGGTGGACATTTATCGTAGTGTCATACGAAACGTTTGGCACATAGATGGATGATTAGTGGAGTAGCTACCCTATGATTTCATTTGATACTTTGTTATTTATTTGCTCACTCTTAGTGTACTATTTTATGAAATTTGACTTTATAACATGTTGATATATGTTGGTAACACTTTGATATAACGTATTAGGTATTGTGGAATTATATACCTTTATTTGAAATAAGTTTGTTTTAAAAATAAATTTGTGTTGAAATAACTCTTTGCATGTCATACTATACTCGTGTCTTTGTTATATCCGCTCACTGGGTTTTGGCTCAGTCGTATTCCTTTTATTTTTTCCTATACAACAGGTGATCAAGTGGGCATTGGGAATGAGGGAAGAGTGTAGAGTGAATTGGACTTAGCATCTTTTTCTTAGATTTTTTCAAGATTTAGTACTTTATTTTTGGTATATTAGTACTTTTTTTTTAATATTGCGGTTGACTTTGACTTGACTTTGTTTTGACTTTGAATAAGAATAATACCCTTTTATCTTTTAAGTTCCTTTTGATATCATTTTGTTTGAATACTATGATAGGGGTGTAACATTTTAAAAGTGCAAGTGTATATAATACTTGCCACTAAGAGAAGTTATGATGATATGTGATGGCACCCGAAAGCGTCGGTGTCGTTGATGGTAACTAATCGGGCGCCAACAGGGGTTTTAAAATTTATAATTAGCAGGGCTTAAATTACATGTACTACCTACTCTGGTTAGTAAGCGGTAAGTATAACCTAAGATCGTTCTATGATTCCAAACGTGTGGACAATTAAAGTTGGCACTTTCCAGTAGGGAAGTATCTAGGATGGAACAAAGTAGGTAGGTTTGGGGGTTTTAAACTAAAGACAAGTAATTAAAATGCAGGAAATTAAAGTACAGGAAAGCAGATAAAGATAAATATGTGATTGTTGAGATTTCGATAATTAATATTTCGGGATGATAGAATAAATAGGGATGATACTAATGTGGCAACCAAACTACTAGGCGTAAACTCTAGAACCCTACCAACTCGATTTCCCATTGGCATGTCACTAGGAACTAGGTTATCATGATTCTGGTTGGAGCAATACGCAAACTTCCAATGCTTATCTAGTTGAAAGGTAAGCAACCTATTTTGGTTCTATACCGAGGTTCATGAATCAGTAGCGTATCGTCTCATAGGTCCGACCGTTCTTAACTCCTAAGGTAGTTTACTGTTCTATTAGCATGCAGATTAATAACTTTGTATGTTTAGACCGCCGATTTTATAAGATTCGGTGTTTTAAAGATTACGACTATGATCTTATTCCGAAATCCTGTTATCATTCATTTAAGCTCTAGTTACTTCGACTTATGCTTCAAATCTCTCCTTTTCAAATAGTTATACATCCCCGGATTATTCGCAGTTTGTTAAAACGTGTTTCATATGCGGACCATGCCTTTCAATGATAGACAATGTACTTTACGTAGTAGTTCCACAGTTTCTCACATCAACAAGCGGTCGAGAGTAATTGACAGTGAATAACCAGAAAGTCTTGACGCTACAAGGGTTACTAATTCCTATTTTATCTGAACGTATTTCACGAACATCATTTTATAGTGTTTTGACTTTCGTAGGATATACCAGTTAGTTGTGAAGTTGTATTACCCCTTCGGGATTCCAACTATTAAACCAGAGCTGATTCCAGAGATATAACTACCTTCGGTTGTTTACCGACTTCCATACATTTGTACTCTGCCTTAAAGCGTTTCCAGTATTATATCGGATAAACAGTCGAATAGGGGCCGTCATATCTCTTTACGATTGTCATACATTAATTATATAATGTCATCCTTACTTATAATTATCTACATCATCAACAACCACAATAATAAACTACTCGTAATTCATGGCAACAAATATATCACATACCAAGCAATAACACATAATGAAAATATGGAATAAAACAAGTATGATAAAGGTTTAGATATCACCCGGAAATAAATGCGCAGCAGCGTATTATTATGATTGACAATTCGTTTACATGTACAAAGATGAATCTTCAAACCTTCTAACGTTGGTTCTAGCCTCTATACTAATCCGAAGATTAATTACCATAATCCTAGACTATAGGAGAATTTCTAAAATGAGAAAGTGAAAATGGAAAAGGAGTATGTGAGTGTATTAGAATGTAGGAGTGTATTTGAGTGTGTGTTCAAATGAGGTCTAAGGGATGCTATTTATAGGTGAAAAGTGGCTCACATTAGCATCCCTAGGCTCACATTAGAAAAAGAGTGAAAGGTGGTGCACCGGGAACGAAAAAGTAGCGAAAGGTGGTGCACCGGGTAGGGAAAAGTAGCAAAAGGTGGTGCACCGGGTACACGCAAGGACGGAAAAGCGGAAAAGAGACGGGGGGAGGGAGGCCGGCGGTGGCTGGCGGCTGGCTGCCACCCGTCCCGGTCCGTCGTCTTTCGCTACGTTGCTTAATTCATGCGTATCTTCTTCGTTATGCGTCCATTTGCATTGATTCTTTTTGCATTGGATTCGTAATTCAAAAACGAAGACTTTGATGTAAAGATATCCCAAAAATATGTCTCTTATCTCCAGATGTTGCGTACGAATCATTTAGATCTTCCAGCGGGCGTAGAATCTTCATTCTTTATCCGTTTTTGTTGATTCTTCTTCTGTTGGATTCGTAATTTGAAAACGAACATTTTGGGTGAGATGGATGTTGATGATGGGCACTTTTGTCTTGAAATCTCGTTTTGATGCCTTGAATCTTCAAACGTGTGTGGAATCTTCATTTTTTACCCGTTTTGCTTGATTTTTATCGTGCAACCTTGTTTTGACCATCTTGGCATAATATCATTGATTTGTATTGGTTTTGAGTTTAAAATGCCAAGAATCATTCCAGAATGAGAGAGATATCGGTAGTAAAAACATGACTTTTTACGCGATATCAAGTATCCCACACTTAGAACTTTGCTTGTCCTCAAGCAAACTTATTCTTAAAAAGCTTCTGGAAGGATTCTAATCTCATTAGTTTTTAGAGACACCATTTCAAAAGAATATAAAGTTACAGTGATGAAAGAGTTTTTACCTGAAACTAAGGGTTTATAGAATTTGATACCTTCTTCGAGCAACATATATGATGATCATGACTAGGCAATCCTCACAAGTGGGTCACTTAAATCACTCAAGTGTTTAGGGTTTCTACTTACTAGTGTCAATCACTCAGATAGCCTGTCATGCAGCATTTTCATCATAGGTTTGATCGAGAATCAAATCTCTATCACTCTTGATGAGG
Organism: Pseudognaphalium luteoalbum; assembly: GCA_963422505.1. Classification (NCBI taxonomy): domain Eukaryota; kingdom Viridiplantae; phylum Streptophyta; class Magnoliopsida; order Asterales; family Asteraceae; genus Pseudognaphalium; species Pseudognaphalium luteoalbum. The sequence continues at coordinate 133,512,412 of OY730192.1, read as the reverse complement.
ACGGTACTAACCTTTCGAGATATCTTGGAAGGAATCGGATTGTTTGGTTTGAAGAAAGTGTGATGGTTTCCTTTGTATTTTCTCGAAACTTTTCTTGAGAGAGTTTCTTTGGAATTTCTCAGATTTTGAAAGGACTACATAGCCTTTTTCTTCCCTTTTCTTTGGGATTTTTCTATTCTTGGCCCTTTTCTTGGTTGTGTCGGCATAATCTTTTTGATTTCTTTTTCTTTTGTTTTCTTTTTCTATGCCGACCCCACCGATATATTTTATGGCCTGTTAATAAGTTGCAGAAGTCTTGGGAAATCAAGAGTGTCTTTGAGAGTTTGTTGGAAGATGAAACTTCTGTAGGTTCGGGATGAGTAATAGGAGGTTTTGATTGGGTGTGAAGAGTGAATGTTGAGTGGGTGGATGTTTGATGGTGGAAGGGTGTTTGGATTCCTTAGAATTTATCAAGATGGGTTGTACCTATGCCACGTATGGCACTCATCGGTGTGATCTCGAAATACATTACAAGAGCAAGTTCTAATTCAAATGCATACATCGGTGCACACATGAAATGAAAAGTGAAGCATTTTAGAGATGAATGCTAATGATGGGCTCAATCCTCACGAATCGAATGTTTTGGTCAATGTGTGCCTAGCCATGTGTTGCCTTTTTTGTTCATATCTTATTCTAAAACAGTTTTGTTTCATTGTCAACACTCGTTTCTTGCTGTGATTTATAATTTTGAAAGATAGGATTTCTAAAGAATGATGTTTTTGAATCTAAAAATTTTGAAATTTTATCCAATTTTTGGCCTTTTAATGAAAATATTGTTTGACTTACGGACAAGAGGTAAAAACTTGCGGTTGAAGGCCATATATCCCACACTTAGAGGAACATTGTCCCTAATGTTCGAATCTATTTGTTGAGTACCTCTTGTTGAAGTATCCCACACTTAGAGATTCTACTTATTTTTGGGTTGTTTCGTAAGTGTAGTGTGGTTTTGATGATCCCACACTTAGTTTTTGGAATATCGGATGAGATAATCAATTCTTTAAACGGGTAGAGGGTTTTGGAATGGTGTACCACTTTTGTTGTGCACGTTGCTGGTTATTCGTTAGAAGTCTGCTGGTCCGCGGCTTGTAGCTTATGGCTCTCGGCATTCTTCATCATGTGGTCCACAACTTCCCTTGTCTTGGTCTTCTATAGATAGTTTCTCAAACAAACCACTCAATTCAATCAAGTAATAGCTGCTGATAAGAAAAGTAAAGTAATAATAAAGTAATAACTGGATAGATGTGATGTCTATGCATCCACTGTACATCAATTACACACAATAATAAGGTCTTGATAGAAAATAGAAGGAGTTCGAAAGCGGAGCAATCTATTGCTCGGCTGGTGGTGATACTGCAGCTGAAGATACTATAGGTCCAGGGGATGTCTCATCTGATGAAGAATCATCATGCTGATAGTGGGTGTCTTTGTCTGATGCATGTCGATCAGCCTCTGCATCTGGTGTACCTATGGTGAATACTCCATCCTGTATCAAATGATCAACAAATTCCCCTGCGGGCATGTCGAAGCTGTCAAGTGGAATCTCAGGTGTCCTCTGCTGAGAGTGTCCTCTAAATAAATCAGTCTGTCTATGAGAGGATACTGGATCAATCGGTGCAGCTGCAGGGCTGGTGCTCCTGAGAATCCTGTGACTCTGAACAATGGTGGCTCGTGTAGGGACTTTGGATATCCTACTGCCTCTAGAAGTCTTCCCTCTAGCCGAACCGACAACAGAAGGAACATGTTGTCTTTGAATAGGAACCTGTGCTGGTGGTGCTTGTGGCCTAGGTGGGACTGTGCGAGGTGGTAAACCATGGCCACAGTCAAGAACTGGATGTCGCTGAGGTGCTGGAGTAGGAACTGCAGGGGGATATAAGTGTGGTGGTGCTCGGCCCAATCCACATGGTAAGTCAGGAAGTGGGCTCACTAGTATCCCTGATGTTTGCTGTCTCATAGCCTTATAACATCGGACCTGCATCTGCATCAGCCAGTACCAATAGTCTGGCCCTGGTGGTGTCCCATAGTGGTATATGTAAGGGGGCACCTGAGATCTAGGAGCTAGGGTGGAAGGTCCTGCCCTAGTAGGCTGTGGCACTACTGGTGGTGGGGCAACTGGGTCGTCATAATCATCCTTATCTTCGTCTGAATCTGAGTCTGAATCTGAGTTATTTGGCTCTTTTGGTTGTTGCCTCTTTTCTTCCCTCTCTTGGTAAAATTAGACCTGGTACCAATTCATCCATACTTTCTGTGTCTGATGATCGTGCCCTGATGTAAATGGTGTCGTCTCTCATAATCTTGAGTATATCCATGCTTCTAAGGAATTCATAATCTATAGGGTGGGCACTCCATACTGGCAGGATTTTGAATTTTTCTACCTCTGTCGTCTTAAGCAATCCCATTCTGCGAATCAGCCTTGTAATTATTGGACCCATATATGATCTCCTTGCACCAAAATCCTTTTCTTCCAGAATCCGATGGGCAACTAAATGGGCAACCTGAATATTCCTCTTCTCGAGGATGCATGTCATCATAGCAATATCAAATCTGGCAACTCGACCGCTTGTCGTGTATTTTCTGTCAAATGAACAAGCTATCAGCTTATGTAGGATTTGTAAGACTGGATCTCTGAGTCTGGTAGCCTTTATACCCAAGAAATATCTTGCTGATGATAACCTACTCCATGCTTTGGATGGTGTGATCGAGATGGATATCGAAGTGGCTCCATTAGTGAACAGAGGGAGAATGTATTTCCTCAGGTGTGTATAGATCCAAGTGTTGTGCGAACTGAGCCAGTGACAAGGTGAATGAACTTCCCATGTATCGAAATGTGATCAAACTATCTCCAACTCTACTCCTTGTCTCAAATGTGTATGTGGTCATGAACTCGGTAACCATTTCCATGTATACCGGTTCATCAATGCTGAACAGTCTCTTGAAGGACTCGAACTGCTGACCCTCAACTGGATAACTGAGTAGGTTCTCTAGTCTTTGTCTGAATCCCAATACTAGCAACTTTTCCCAGTCCACATATCTAAAACGCCCGAACTTCTTGTCTCTCCAAATGCGTGCCATCTGGTCGTGATCGGGTGATGCACTAAGATAGGCGAGAGATCCTGTAAGTGGTCATGCTGGGTTTAGTTTTTTCTTCTTCGGTGACATAATACCTGAGAACATGAGAGATTTAAATTAATGGATTCTTAAGAAGGAGAAAATTTAAAACACTTATTGAAATTTCCAATGGAAGATTTGAAATGAGGGCTTTAAATTTTTGACAGTCCAAAGATTAAAGTAAATATTAAATGCCCCCAAGTGACCAATAATTAGTTTAAACAAACAATAAGGAAATCATTAATATGTGAAAATATATAGTCATGAAATGGCAATAGCTTTATTGTGAAGTAATGTAATTTACAAAGTTTGGTGTTACCCAAATTTGAAATGTCATTATTTCACAATTTATAGTTATCGGTAGGCTTTGACTTTTTAAAAATCTAAGTTGAAGTAAGGTTTTCAATTAATTTGTTTTAAGAATGCAATACTTCAAGTTGACTTTTTAGGTCAAAGCTTACTTCGAATGATAACTTCAAGTATCCGTATGCCGAAATTATACCCTATACATGTAAATATGACCTAAACCATTTCAAGCATTTCCTAATTGGTAAATAAGCTAGGTCATGCAATAAGAGTTATGTCATCCATGTGTTTGATTTTATTCAACACTTTTATTTTCACAATAATGATTTTCTAGTTATTTTGCATACTTTGACTAGTCAAGCAAGTACAAGATTCTAGTGAGCAAGAATTGTCAAGTGATCTTAGTTTACTATTCTATTCAAGCAAGCTAGCTAATCTTTTGTAGACTTTCAAAAGTCAACTTGCTATTCCTAATTCATTCGCATTGTGCAATTAACATAGAGTAATCATTCAAATTACCATGATCATTTAAATACCTAACAACTACACTTAATCACACAAAATTATAGACTTAATTAATAGGTCAAAGTTCATCCTTTTAATAAAGTCAAACATGTGTGAATTAGCATGGGTAAGTGGTAGTGTTATGTAATTTCTAAGCATCTAACCAAGAAAAGTAGTAATTCCTAGTTACTAACTTGGCTAATTTCATAAAAGAGGATATTCAAAGTTCAAAGTAGGTTTCTCATGATCATACCTTTATTGTAGTGCGTAAAACTTCAAAACAAATGTACAACCGAGAATAATATGCAACGAGGAGTTCAAAAGGATGCAAAATTATAGAGTTTGATGGAGATTTAATGGTGGTTCATGGTGGTGTGGGTTGGGTGTGGAGGTGTGGCCGGCCATGGGGGATCAAAGGGGAGGAAGAAAGTGTTTTTGTTTTTGAATTATGAGAGTGCGTGGAAGTCTTAATGGTCCCCTAGGAATATATGTCCTAGTTCCAAGTACCATATTCCTTACATGGTCCCTAATGTACTTTTAAGCTAATAATCTAAGTTAACTTCTAATGTCTTGTTAATAATGATCACGAATCCTAAGTGTATTTATTGTGACTTGTTACTTGTTAGTTTCTTGTCACGTTATATATAATTTAGGGAACGCGCACATTTTTTTTTTTTTGCGGGACGATTATAACCAACCTAAAATATTGAACTTAAGTTATTTATTATATATATATTTTTTTAACATAAACTTTCAAAAATTATATATTAAAAATAAGTTCGTTTAAAGTTGCGAGACTTGACCTTTTAGGAAAGAATTGTTTTATGATTCGTTCTGATCTCTCCGTAGGGAAAGGGTCAAGATTTGTTCCCTTAGACGAATGTTTTTAGGCACAAAACATTTTGAAAGCTCCCAGATGACGTTATAAATTAAATAATGACTGTTCTCTATGTCCCCTAGGGTTTCTCTTTCTTCATATCCTAAATTGACAAAATCACTAATTAACTTATTATATGCCTTTCTTATCTTCTTAGGGTTTGACAATCCGTCGCGAGGTCCTTGATCTTTGTAATTTAGATCGTGATTGAGTTTATCCATGACTTCCAGGAATGCTTTATCTTCTTGCGAATCAGGTTCTCCGGTTGTAGAATTGACTATTCTTACGAGTTTACTGATTAGGGCTTTTTGTGTGGAAGTGAAGGGGTATTTGGTATAAGCGAAGATTTGAACAATCTTAACATGAAGGTCTTTCCGTTTAGCGAAGAAAGCGGTGTCATGTCTTTTGGTGGAATCAGGAAAAACGTCTCGCAATTTTGAGATCAAGTAAGAAGCGGGGTCAACAAAGAATGAAATTTTACCAGGCATGATGATAGGAATCATTGGGTCCCGTTTTCCCTAAACTCAAGTTCATTGATCATTCCAGCAACATTATGATTTATTAATATCATAGATATTGGATGGAAATCCATGTCGGCAAGTGATTCAAAAAGTAGATCCAAATCTGCTATAAACTTTAGTCCTTGGTCTCTGAAATTGGTGGAACTGCTTTCGCATTCATGATTTGACAGGCGAGATGAGAAATTGAGTTGTTCGTCAAGATTGGTAATCTTTTCTCGTTGGTCATATGAAAAAGGAAAGTCGGAGGAGTCTAATTTCCTAACGAATGCCCTATAAACATCTATTCTGCGAGAAGGATTAAAGGATGTGCCGAAGTGGCGTTCTTCAGAACAAGGTTTTTCTGGCTCAACTGATGGAACTTTATCCACCACTCGATAGATGGTGTATTTGTGTTCTTGTGAAAGGAATGGAAAGATATCGTCATTACGAGAATTTGACAGAGTATTACCATACACTGACGTTTCAGGAATGAGGGTGATTAAGTCACATAATTTTGGAGGTTTTTCTTCATAATCTTCTTCGGAAGGACTATCGAAGTGGACAGAATTTGGTATTTGAGGTGAATACAAAGTTGGAAAGTGATCTTCTGGAGATGATGCAAGGTCAGGCAACTGATCCATGTCATCAAAGTCCAGGCAATGTTTTAGAATAGAAAGTGAGGTCCTAAATTCTTCTAGGGTTTCAGATGTTTCTTTAACTTTAAAGGAAGAGGGTAAAAAGAAATCAGATCCTATTTCTCCTACTAAATAGTCAAAGAATTCCGTATCGTCCATTGTCGTCAGTTCGTCTTTTGAAATGAGGTAAGAAGTGGGTTTTCGAGTTGTCATTTTAAACTAATACTATCCTAATTAACTAATACTAAACTAATACTAAATTAATAATTAATACTAAATTACTCAAATTAACTTCCGAAAGATACCTAGAAAGGTTTCGTTCGGAAGGATCTCCTAAATACTACTACTTAAGGTGGCTTTAAATTGTACGTTTGTAATTCCCCGGCAGCGGCGCCAAAAACTTGATGGCACCCAAAAGCGTCGGTGTCGTTGATGGTAACTAATCGGGCGCCAACCGGGGTTTTAAAATTTATAATTAGCGGGGCTTAAATTACATGTACTACCTACTCTGGTTAGTAAGCGGTAAGTATAACCTAAGATCGTTCTATGAATCCAAACGTGTGGACAATTAAAGTTGGCACTTTCAGTAGGGAAGTATCTAGGATGGAACAAAGTAGGTAGGTTTAGGGGTTTTAAACTAAAGACAAGTAATTAAAATGCAGGAAATTAAAGTACAGGAAAGCAGATAAAGATAAATATGTGATTGTTGAGATTTCGATAATTAATATTTCGGGATGACAGAATAAATAGGGATGATACTAATGTGGCAACCAAACTACTAGGCGTAAACTCTAGAACCCTACCAACTCGATTTCCCATTGGCATGTCACTAGGAACTAGGTTATCATGATTCTGGTCGGAGCAATACGTAAACTTCCAATGCTTATCTAGTTGAAAGGTAAGCAACCTATTTTGGTTCTATACCGAGGTTCATGAATCAGTAGCGTATCGTCTCATAGGTCCGACCGTTCTTAACTCCTAAGGTAGTTTACTGTTCTATTAGCATGCAGATTAATAACTTTGTATGTTTAGACCGCCGATTTTATAAGATTCGGTGTTTTAAAGATTACGACTATGATCTTATTCCGAAATCCTGTTATCATTCATTTAAGCTCTAGTTACTTCGACTTATGATTCAAATCTCTCCTTTTCAAATAGTTATACATCCCCGGATTATTCGCAGTTTGTTAAAACGTGTTTCATATGCGGACCATGCCTTTCAATGATAGATAGTGTACTTTACGTAGTAGTTCCACAGTTTCTCACATCAACATGCGGTCGAGAGTAATTGACAGTGAATAACCAGAAAGTCTTGACGCTACAAGGGTTACTAATTCCTATTTTATCTGAACGTATTTCACGAACATCATTTTATAGTGTTTTGACTTTCGTAGGATATACCAGTTAGTTGTGAAGTTGTATTACCCCTTCGGGATTCCAACTATTAAACCAGAGCTGATTCCAGAGATATAACTACCTTCAGTCGTTTACCGACTTCCATACATTTGTACTCCGCCTTAAAGCGTTTCCAGTACTATATCGGATAAATAGTCGATAAGCGTTTCCAGTACTAAAACGAAGATTTCACGCACGTTTGAAGATTCAAGACATCAAAATGAGATTTCAAGACAAAAGAGCCCATCACCAACATCTATCTCATCCAAGATGTTCGTTTTCAAATTACGAATCCAACAGAAGAAGAATTAACAAAAACAGACGAAGAATGAAGATTCTACGTACGCCGGAAGATCCAAATGATTCGTACGACACATCTAAAGTTCAGAGATATATTTTTAGGATTTCTTTTCATCAAAAGCTTCGTTTTTGAATTACAAATCCAACGCAAAAATAATCAACGCAAACGGACGCATAACGAAGGAAACACGCACGAATCGAGAAACGAGGCAACAGGCGACGAACCGGTGCGGGGGGGGGGGGGGGTGCCAGCCGCCGCCGGCCAGCCACCCCACCGCCTCCGGCAACAACCTAGCTGCCACCGGCCACCACTCACCCGCACGGATTGCGCTTTTTTGTCCTTTCATGTACCCGGTGCTAGACCTTTACGTGCTTTTCGTACCTGGTGCCACCACCTTTTCCACCTTTTCGTACCTGGTGCCACCACCTTTTCCACCTTTTGCTATTGTGAACTTTGGGATGCTAACTTGAGCCAAGCCTCTCCTATAAATAGCAGCCCCTAGCTCTCATTTCAATACACTCTCATATTCACACTCATTATTATACTCTCACTCTTCCATTTCCACTTTCTCACTCTAAAATTCTCTTATATTTTAGTCTAGGATTATTGTAATTAATCTACGGATTAACATAGAGGTTAGAGTGAACGTTAGGAGTTTGGAGATTCATCTTTGTACGTGTGAACGAGTTGTCAATCATAATAATACGCTGCTACGCATTTATTTCCAGGTGATATCGAAACCTTTATCATACTTGCTTTATTCCATACTTTAATTATGTATTATTGCCTTGAATGTGATTTGTCTATTGCCATGAATTGCGAGTAGTTTATTATTGTGATTGTTGATGATGTAGATAATTATAAGTAAGGATGACATTATATAATTAAGTGTACGACAATTGTAAAAGTGATGTAACGGCCCCTATTCGACAGTTTATTTGATATAGTACTGGAAACGTTTTACACGGAGTACAAATGTATGAAAGTCGATAAACGACCAAAGGTAGTTACATCACTGGAATCAGCTCTGGTTTAACAGTTGGAATTCCGAAAGGATAATACAACTTCACAACTAACTGGTATATCCTACGAAAGTCAATGCACAATGAAATGATGTTAGAAAACGTGTTCAGATAAAATAGGAATTAATGACCTTTGTATCGTTAAGACTTTATGAACTTGAGTTTAATTTATGGAGTACCCTTTCTAGTTATCCACGTGACTGCAACCTAGTAATTAGGACTTGATCAACCTTAATTATGGTAAGTAGTTATCTGTGCCCATAACATGCAACAAGTAAGACACAGTGAACCCACTCGTTGTACATATTAGGTTTACATTTCTGCATCGCTTTACATTTAGTTAGTTTAGAGTGCACGTTCACCGTCAATTACTCCTGACCGCATGTCTGATGTAAGAAGCAGTTGAACTATCATGTAAAGTACACTGTCCGATTACTGAAAGGCATGGTCTGCATATGAAACACGTTTTTATAAACTGCGAATAATCCAGGGATGTATAACTGTTTGAAAAGGAGAACTCAAGTCATAAGTTGAAGTAACCAATCCTTAATGCACAAAACAAGACTTAGGAATAAGAATAACATCCTAGTGACCTAGAATCCTTAAAACACTATGTCTTACATAATCAGCGGTCAAAACATACAAAGTTATTAATCTACATGCTAATGAAATACTAAACTATTTTAGGGGTTAAGAAAGGTCAGACCTATGAGACGATACGCTACTGATTCATGCACCTTGGCGTTAAGCCAAGATAGGATGTTTATCTTTCAACTAGATAAGTATTGGAAGTTTGCGTATTGCTCCGATCAGAATCACGATAACCTAGTTCCTAGTGACATGCCAATGGGAAATTTAGTTGGTAGGGTTCTAGAGTTTACACTTGATAGTTTAAATCATTACACTTAGCATTGTCCCTGTTTAATCTGTCATCCTGAAACATTAATTATCGAAATCTCAGCAATCACATATTTATTTTTACCTGTTTTCCTGCACTTTAAATTCCTGCAATTTACTTTTCTGCACTTTAATTACTTGTCTTTAGTTTAAAACCCCCAAACCTACCTACTTTGTTCCATCCTAAATATTTTCTACCAAAAGCACCAGCTTTAATCGCCCACACGTTTGGATTCATAGAACGATCTTAGGTCATACTTACCGCTTACTAACCAGAGTAGGTAGTACGTATAATTTAAGCCCAGCTAAATATAAATTTTAAAAACCCTGCTGCGCCCGCACTACCATCAGAAATCACAACGACGCCGAACCGACGGTTGCGGGTGCAACAAGAATGTAGGAGTGTATTTGAGTGTGTGTTCAAATGAGGTCTAAGGGCTTCTATTTTTAGGTGAAAAGTGGCTCACGTTAGCATCCCTAGGCTCACATTAGAAAAAGAGTGAAAGGTGGTGCACCGGGTACGAAAAAGTAGCGAAAGGTGGTGCACCGGGTAGGGAAAAGTGGCGAAAGATGGTGCACCGGGTACACGCAAGGATGGAAATCTGGAAAAGAGACAGGGGGAGGGAGTCCGGCACCGCCCACCACCTGGCCGGCGGCGGCTGGCTGCCACCCGTCCCGGTCCGTCGTCGTTTGCTGCATTGCTTAATTCGTGCGTATCTTCTTCGTTATGCGTCCGTTTGCGTTAATTCTTTTTGCTTTGGATTCGTAATTCAAAAATGAAGACTTTGATGTAAAGATATCCCCAAAATATGTCTCCTATCTCCAGATATTGCGTACGAATCATTTGGATCTTCCGGCGGGCGTAGAATCTTCATTCTTTATCCGTTTTTGTTGATTCTTCTTCTGTTAGATTTGTAATTTGAAAACGAACATCTTGGGTGAGATGGATGTTGATGATGGGCACTTTTTTCTTGAAACCTCGTTTTGATGCCTTGAATCTTCAAACATGTGTGGAATCTTTGTTTTTCACCCGTTTTGCTTAATTTTTATCGTGCAACCTTGTTTTGACCATCTTGGCATAATATCATTGATTTGTATTAGTTTTGAGTTTAAAATACCAAGAATCGTTCCAGAATGAGAGAGATATCGGTAGTAAAAACATGACCTTTTACGCGATATCAATATGTATATATGATAAGTGAATTAGTTATTAAACAGGCCATATAGTGTCCAAACGGAATACTAATATGATTTTGGTTTATAAGGAGTTAAAGTTAAGATGTGTGGGTTCCATTATTGTTTATTGGGCCAATGGTGTGGTTGAATATTGTTTATGAATAAGAATATGAATTGAAGTTAAACCTAAAAATATAGTGTTAATATGGTGGTATGTTGACTATGAAATTCAAACCATGAATAAAGAGTCTCATGTATGTGTATGAAAAGGGTATGAAATCATTTGAGTATGATTGGTCTTATTTCGGGTCAAACCTGTGTAAAAACGGTTAGAAGTTACTATTGATTGGTTGGTTGAGTTTGAATATAACAAATAATCAACATTGTTGAAATAGTCAAACATGAGTAAAAGTTAGTAGTATTTTGTTTGAAATATGGTTGAATTTCCAAACGGGTCAAAAAGTGTTAATATGAATTATTTATGACCCAAATGAGTTAAATGAGTTAGTCAAAGGTTATGGAACCTTAGTTAATTGCCTTAAAGTTTGCCTTGGTGCGTTGAAAGAGTGTGCAAAAGATATAAACTCATAAGCAAGTGGTTTGTGATATGATTGTTAACAAAAAGTGCTTAAAATGGACAAAATTGAGTCACACGTCTAAATCAAGTGATATTGTAAAAATAGAAAAAGGGTAAAAAGGGAAATTCTTTATTATTATATTATGGATGTGTAAGTAAGATTTCAAGTCATAACTCTCACGGAGTTAACGGATATGCGCGTCTAAAATTTGTATTATAATCTGAGTTGTGCAGGTTCTGAATAGCGACACGATCCTATAAGGTCACGATGCGAAATGTATTGGATCACGACGCGATTCTGGGATAATCGCGACATGAGTTGATGTTGGTCAGAATGTTGATTTTAGTTTTTTTGTGGTTTAGTCACATCTCGTTATGTTTACTTATGTTAAAATTGAGTAGTGCACAAATTGTGTGCAAGTCTCATTGTTAAGTGTAATTACGGATGTCAAGATTTTGAAAGTAATAAATAACTGAATAAGTAAGTGGTAATTAATGTGGTATATCTATATATTGTCTAAAAAGGAGTAGTGAAACAAGTCAAAGTGGTGTTTAAAATTTCAAATTTGATTAAGTGTTAATTAGTTGCAAAAAGTTAAGATTTCTAGCATTTTGCTAGTTAAAGTGACATGTGGATGCTAGCTTGGTGGCTAGTTATAAATTGAATTTAAATCTACATTTTTAATACGTGTATTGTGGTTTTCATAACCACTGTCGTTGTTGTTCAAAAAAGATGTAAGTAGTTATAATAGCTTAAAGATTCTAGCATATTGCTAGTTTCTGAGTGTAAAAATATTATAAGGGGTATATGTTTCAATTATTTTATGTGGTTATGTGTTCTAAGGTGTTTACGTGGCAAATTATGAATGATTCAAGTAAGTGATCATTTTATATATGAGGATAGGATTTATGCACATTACATATGCAGGGGTGAAAATAGAAGCATGTACATATTTAGATATGTGTATGTGAAAAGATATGAAGACATGTATATATATTATAAGTTGCTCAAGAGGATGGTGTACGTTATATGTATTAGTTATGATTAAGCAGTTGGTGATACTGCACATGGTGTTGGGCATTGTACTCTGTGCTAGGAAGTTGAACAAAATTAAATGCACAATTTATATGCTTATGACTGATCAAGTTGAAATGCATACTGGTTGTGCGTAAAATGATGAAATAAACTATATGTATGTTTAAGTGAAATTACTATGTATGTATATTTCATGCTTATGTGATATATATATATATATATATATATATATATATATATATATATATATATATAATAGTTATAAGTGTATGTGTCTAAGATATATGTTTAGTTGCAAGGCTGCTAAGATTGATGAGACATGTTAAGTTAATGGTAATGTGCGTATTGTTTTAATGAAACTAAGGTGGAAATTGCAGACCTTTGGTGAGTGCTGTTAATAGCATATGTAAAATTCTACCAAACAAATAGAGTTGACCAGTATATGTTTATGTCCATACGGACTAAGTTGTTAATGCGTTTAATGTTTGAGACAGAGTATGGACATACTTGAAAATCTTTAAAGTGTTAAACCCTAATATATTAAATGTATTGACAGATGAAGTAATTGAAAATGAGTGACATATACTTATATCATAAACTAGATGATTATGTATAGTGTATGTATGTAAACGCTTTTGCCTAAATAGAAAGTCTTAAGGTTAAATAAATACGAATGACATTCTTGAGGACACGAATTTCGGCACCAAAATGGTCCATTTGGGTATTAATCACTTTCACACCTATTTAGCAACAAATACCATATGGTTTACTTCCAATTTACTACTCTACAAAATTTGACAATTTTCTACCATTCATATTTGACCCGACTCATAACTTTACTATATTACATCAACAATCTACAAAGACTCAAAGAGGTCCAAAACATACAAAAACTACAACTACATACCCAAACAATTTTCCTTTGACTCACAAGGGGCTTTCTTAGCTATACCAAGAGCATGATTTCTTTACAAGGAATTTAACTTACTAACTTGTAGCAAGTTTCAATACTAGTTGATTCTCGGCTCCTTTCCCCAAATAAACACTTTAAGTGCTTTCACCTACACAATAACAATACAACTATAGGTTAAGCAAAACATACTTAGTAAGTAAAGGAAATAAGACTACAATTATAAATTACTACAAAATGGTCATACTCATATGATCCCATTTACTATCAATCATAGAACATACATGTTCTATCTACCCTACTACTAGGTGATCATTTTCACATGAACCACCTACTACGTAGACCATTCTCGTATGATCTACCTACCATGAATAAGGATCCTTCACAAAGTTGCTTCTATTCACGGAAATAATCTCTAATACATTGCTCCAACTCAATGAAACACTACAATGGAGCCAAGACATGGACAGTGCCATACTTGAACCCTTCATTTCTTAATTGCACAAATAACATACAATACATTACATCTACAACAAACTACACAAATAACATACAAGATACTACATCTACCTTAACTACACAATTGACTTACAATAAACTACAACTACACAATTAACATATAATATACTATATATACAACAACTACTCAAATAACATACAATAATACAACCACGCGCTTGACATACTCGTATGTCATATCTACAACAAGCTACTTCATCACCAAATAACACTTATCTGATCATCACTAAGTATTCACAAACAAGCTTAATCAATGAACTACAATTCCTACTACTTACCTTCGCCAATTGGTAGCTCCATGATTTGCTCAATACTTCTTCTTGTCATCTAACACATAATTATAAAAACAAGATTATTCACTTCTCAAAATAACAACCTTCTACATAACCATTTCTCACTTCTACTAAACTCTTCTCTTTAATTTATACAAACTAATTCTTATGTTCATTCGAGAACATAATTTCAATATTAAGCTCTACTCATTCAAACTACATAATTTATCAAGTATTATTGCTACATAATCACAGCTAACATTTAAATAATATTCATCATCATCCACATCATCATTATCATATAAATTACTTAATTTAGCTAAACTCATAAGAATTTAACTATCATTTATCAGGGTTATCACTACATGATCATTCAATTCACTCACTACAATTTCTCATTATCATCATCATCATCATGTAGAACTTCTCTACTTTTGCTAAATTTAACACGCTTTAAGTTCTAAAATAAAACACATCATCAAACACTTATACAATTTCTCTTATTCATAATAACCATTATCATCTAACACCCTTACTAATTAAATCACCACTTTTTCAAAACCCAAAAATTAGGGTTCATCACAAGATTATTAAATCATCAAATTGAAAGGATTGGAGTGTTGCTTTTACCTCATAGATAAAGATTATGTAAGAATTAAACTCAAAACTTCCAAATTTAACTCCAATTTGATGGAATTTGACACTATTTTTTGCTCCCCTTCATCTCTCTCTCTCTCTCATACTAATAATACGCACACATACACTCTTTTTAAATTCCAGAATTTTAATGAAATGAAATTAAATAAAACTGTAACACCCCCAAATTCGTTGATTGTGGTTAGCGGAAGCATCTAGTTAAGTATGAGGAGTGCCACAATACACAGTACATGCATATGTATCAGAGCATATGATTACAACAGAACATATATTAAGATGCCAAAAGTAATAGTTACAAAGTTTACGATTCATTGAATCGTATAAGTTGAAAAGTAATTAAGTTACAAAAGTAGATTTCGTAAATGTGACTAAACAGTTTAGTTATATAAAAGAAATCCTGTTGTCAAAAGTTGGCATCTATTCCTTCGTGGGTCGCCTATGTTCCCTGTATGCTGGAGGTTCTTACGTGCAGCTAATTCCCTGAAAAACATAGTAAAAGTCAACAACGAGGTTGAGTGAATTTACAGGTTTTATGTTCACAATAATAGTTGGTTGTTTCAAAGCGTTCACAAATAGTTATCATCATCACGATCAAATAAAGTTTCATGAAATGTTATCCAAAGTGTACGTTTAGTGAAATGTAGCCCAAAGATGTAGTTACGTGGGATGTTACCCAAAATATAGTTTAAGATTCGTAGGAAAGCGGTATCCTATTAGTATTTGTAGGATTGTAAGTATCCTAATGGTTGTTCGTAGGAATGTCAATATCCTAATAGTTGTTCGTAGGAATGTCAGTATCCTAATAGTTGTTAACGGATCCATGTCAGTAGGATAGAGTACCCATGTCAGTAGGGTTCACCTAGTGGGGAGTGTCAGTGTCCCTTGATCCATGTCAGTAGGATCTGGTCCATGTCAGAAGGACCCATTAGTTACCCAATCAGTTTCGTAGAAGCGTTGTTGGTCGTTCTCCAGCGTTTCCAAAACAAGTTTAATACGTTTACAGTGCTTGTAGTATGAAAACATTAATTCATAAATATCAGTTTGTGTAACAGTTTAACAGTTCAATGTACTCTAATCGCTCGAGTAAAATTAGTATACAATCATGTATTTAAAATGTTTGACTATGTTTTCCAACCCTAGTTGAAAGCAGTAAAACAGTTAAAATGTAGGGGCTGTGAACTCACATGTTGAGCTAAATAAAGTTGCGAGTGCTAGCAAAGCCTAAATCCAAGTAGGTCATTAACGTCCTAAACGTAGGAATAATCATATAAGAGGTTGGCTATCAGTCTAACCATGTTACTCGTTTATTCATGAAAGATCCTTGTTTATTTTGTAAGTTCGACACGAGACGTTGGTGGTATTTTGTGTAACATTTCAAGGTGTAATTTATTGTTTCATGGTGTTTCATAAGGTATGAATTTATGTACGGGGGTCCGGGGGCAGCACCCCTGGTAGCGGGGTCCAAGGGGTGGCAACCCCTGGCGGGGTCTAAGGGGTAGGGCCCCTGGCTAGGGTCGAGCTGTCAGGTCAGCTTGGAAAATTTTTATTTCTACTATGTTGCTGTAGTGAAAACGCATCCGAATTCCAAATTCGGAGTAAAATCAAGTGGTAAAATCTGGTTCCGACACTTAGTGAAAAATATGTGTTTTTAAGGTTCTGAGTTTTGCGACATAAGTACTGTGTCGCTAAAACGGTTCTGCGACACAAGGGTTTGTGTCGCATTCCTGCGACATCCGCAAATAAATGCGACATAGGCATTTGTGTCGCAAATGCTGCAACATAAGTAGTTGTGTCGCAAGTATGCGACATAGGATAATTTATGCGACACAAGGCGTTGTGTCGCATAATGCGACGTAAAAATGGTACTGTGACACAAAAGCTTGTGTCGCACTACTGTTTTCGGTCCCGTGCGACATAACGCGCTGTTAGACGAAAATCTTAATTTTTCAACCCAAAAACGTTTAGATCTTTCATATAATGACATGTAACATGTTTTTATACTATAATAACAAAGGAAAAGTGAAAGAAAAGTGATTTTTCATACCAAATCGAGTGAAATCCAAAACTTAGGTGAGTGGATGTGTAACACCCCTGTAATTCGTTGATTGAGTTTAGCGGAAGCATTTAGTTAAGTATGGGGAGTGCCACAATACACAGTACATGCATACGTATCAGAGCTTATGATTACAACATAACATAACATATTAAGATGCCAAAAGTAATAGTTACAAAGTTTACGGTTCATCGAATCGTATAAGTTGAAAAGTAATTAAGTTACAAAAGTAGATTTCGTAAATATGACTAAAATCGCTTTAGTTATACAAAAGAAATCCAAAAGTTTCAAATGTTGGTATCCTAAAGCTTCGCGGGTCGCCCTAGTTCGTATGTGTAGGCGGTTCTTACATGCGCAGCTAATTCCCTGAAAAACATAGTAAAAGTCAACAACGAGGTTGAGTGAATTCACAGGTTTTATGTTTACAATTATAGTTGGTTGTTTCAAAGCGTTCACAAATAGTTATCGTCATCACGATCAAATAAAGTTTCGTGGAGTGTTATCCATTGTGTACGTTTAGTGGAATGTAGCCCAAAGATGTAGTTACGTGGGATGTTACCCAAAATATAGTTTAAGATTCGTAGGAAAGTGGTATCCTATTTTTAATTGTAGGAATGTCAGTATCCTGATAGTTAATTGTAGGAATGTCAGTATCCTAATAGTTGTTCGTAGGAAGGTCAGTATCCTAATAGTTGTTCGTAGGAATGTCAGTATCCTAATAGTTGTTCGTAGGAATGTCAGTATCGTAATAGTTGTTAATGGATCCATGTCAGTAGGATCGAGTACCCATGTCAGTAGGGTTCACCTAGTGGGGAGTGTCAGTGTCCCCTGTTCAACAAGTATAACGGATCCGTGTCAGAAGGATCTAGTACCCATGTCAGTAGGGTTCAAATAGTAGGGAGTGTCAGTGTCCCTTGATCCATGTCAGTAGGATCCAGTCCATGTCAGAAGGACCTAGTACCCATGTCAGTAGGGTTCAAATAGTAGGGAGTGTCAGTGTCCCTTGATCCATGTCAGTATGATCTGGTCCATGTCAGAAGGACCCATTAGTTACCCAATCAGTTTCGTAGAAGCGTTGCTGGTCGTTCTCTGGCATTTCCAAGACAAGTTTAATACGTTTGCAGTGTTTGTAGTATGAAAACGTTTATTCGTAAACGTCAGTTTGTGTAACAGTTTAACAGTTCAAGGTACTCTAATTGTTCGAGTAAATCAGTATACAATCATGTATTCAAAACGTTTGTCTATGTTTTCCACCCCTGTTCAAAAGCATGTAAAATAGTTAAAATGTAGGGGCTGTGAACTCACCTGTTGAGTTAAGTATGTGCGAGTGCTAGCAAAACCTAAAGCCCGAGTCTAATTCGAAATCTCCTAATGCCCTATACGTATGAGATTTAATAAGTATGTGGATGTCTAGTTTGACCATCCATGCTAGTGTTCGTTCAACCAAATTATGTCCAAAGTGTTTGTTTGTCGTTTGAGTTTGTAGTTTTAGAAATGTATACTACTTGTTGGTAGCGGTTTGTAATAATAATTTCTGAAAACATTATTATATTCGTTTCGTTTTATGCTTAGCAAAAGTATATACTTTTGTATGTCAATCATCGTTGTAAAAAGTATAGTTGTCGTTACGTGAAATATGATATCGTTGGGTAAAAACTCAGTTCGCAGGGCAGAACCTCAGTTCGCAGGCCAGGTCAGTTCGGCTCGCTCGTTCGACTCGCAAGCTCGGCTCGCAAGGATTCAATTCTCATCTCGGTTCGGTTTGCAGCTCGATTCAGTTCGTAGCTCGGTTCGGATCGCAGCTCGGTTCGGTTCGCATCTCGGTTCAGTTCGCATCGCGAGCTCGGTTCGCAGCTCGGTTCAGTTCGCATCGCGAGCTCGGTTCGCAGGAAGAACAGATCTCAGTTCGCAGAACGAGCTGATCGTATTTTGGAATTTTAAAAACGCATTTTAAGTCATTTTTGGACATAATAAGTTGATATAACACTAAAACATGGTACATTAATCATTATAAACATGAAATAACAAAGAAAATATCGAAATCTAGGAGTTTTCGAAAAGTGTCGGAAACTTACGCGTGTCGGTTTTGAATTCCGAAAAGATAGAAGTGTAGATCGTGATCTCGTGAGTGTTTTATTCCAAAGAAGCTAAGTGATTCGAGTCGTTTTTGTGGTAGTTTTTAGTGATTTTTGGTGGTTTTTAGAGAGAGGTTTGAGAGAGAATGAAAGTAGAGAGAGAGAAGGTGAAATGAAAATGAGGGTGGGAGGTGGGAGGTGGAGCCGGTTTTGGTGGTTCCAAAAGGAGAGGGGACTTTGTCCCTAATTTGCGGTATTTGGCCCGTGTTTGTTTACCCGATCGTTAAATGTTCAAATATTTTAATTTGGTAACTTTTTAAATACGTATTCGAATTTATTTTTAGATGAGATATTTTATAAAGATATTTTAGTTAAGTTATACAAATTTAAGAATTTATTCTGTTTTGTTTTGTCAGAGATATTTCGAGTTGTTTTCAGTTTGCAAAATACTTTGTAAATATTATCGACATAATAGTTAATAGTTAATAACGTTATTTAATAATTTCGTTTTATTAAATAATTTTGTTCACCAACTGTCGTATATTTTTATCGCGTTTGTTTCTATTGTTTTGTACGTACTTACAACTAATTACAAAACGTAATACTACGCGTATTAACTAGTTGGGCTTTGCTAGACTTACCTCTAAAATGTGTTGTGAATTCACTCAAGTAGGGAATTAGCCTAATAATGCAAGTGTTTAGCGTATGTAATCGTGTTTAAATTT
This sequence comes from Pseudognaphalium luteoalbum, assembly GCA_963422505.1. Taxonomy (NCBI): domain Eukaryota; kingdom Viridiplantae; phylum Streptophyta; class Magnoliopsida; order Asterales; family Asteraceae; genus Pseudognaphalium; species Pseudognaphalium luteoalbum. The sequence goes on along the minus strand of OY730192.1, from coordinate 133,492,831 downwards.
GAGGGGTGTCACAGGATGAAGATGGTGATGAAAATGGTGTTCTTGAGCTTGGATCTTGAAGATGAAGTTGATGATGACTTTTGTTGTTGTTGTTATTCCGAAAATCCAAAGAAAATGGTGGTGATTTGGTGATTTTTGGTGAGTTTTAGAGAGAGAATTGAGAGAGAATGGGAATGGAGTGAGAGAAAGGGAAGATGAAAATGAAAATGAGGGTGGGGTGGGGTGGTGTTGGCAGATTTTTGGGGTCAAAAGTGAGGGGTTTTTGTCCCAAATTTACGATATTTAGCCCGTGTTCGTTTACCCGATCGTTAAATGTTAAAATATTTTTTTTAAACGATAGATTTTTAAATATGTTTTCGATTATACTATTAGTTGAAATATTTTATTTAAAATAATTTAGTTGAGTTATAAAATTATAACTTTGTTTTATTTTAGTTTTACTTATATGGTTCAAGTCGTTTCCGTTTACGAAATAAACATTTATTTGACACAAAATGCTTTGTAAATATTAACAACATAATAATTAATATACGTTAATGTAAATTAATAATTTCATATTATTAATTAATTTTATTCACCAACAGTCGTATATTTTTGTCGCATTGTTTAAATCGTTCTGTACACAATTACAACTAATTATGAATAAGTAATACCACGCGTACTATCTAATTGGGCTTTGCTAGACTTATCTCTAAAATGTGTTGTGAATTCACTCTAAGTTAGGGAATTAGCCTAAAAATGCGTGCAATTTACGTTTATGAATATGTTGAAATTGCGGGGTGTTACAAAAACTATTTTTGATTTTCACCCTCTTGTTTGCTTTCTTTCTTTATTGGCCACAAACTAACTTATCAAGTTTAGAAACTTCTACTTTGGCCACTACTAGTTTCTTACAAATGTCAATATAATATTTAATAAAACTTTAACTCTGAAATATATACTTACAAAATTGGGGTGTTACAACTTTCACCCACTTAATGAGATTGTGTCCTCACAATCTATACTTACTGTACTACTTGATAATACTGAATCATTCTACAATAAATTCAGAATTTCTACCGTGTCTCTAACATACTTTCAACATCTTAACCTTTTATGTTCTTAGTTGCTTAACCTTTACCTCAAGAATAGCTATCGGTTTCTAAATACCATTTTGTCAACTAAAATCACATAATGATTAACTCTTTGATCATTAACTACACATTATAATAACTACATCCATATCAACTACTTTCGAATAATGACCATTTACAATGATCAACAACTACACATATATACAACTACATTGATGATAAATTTAATGATTAACAACTACGTAACAATGACTATAACAATCTTAACTAAAACTAATTAGAGATCAACTTAATGATCCATAACTACGCATATCTACAACTTACCACAATATTAACTACTATTATTCATTGATTAGTTTCTACACAAAACAACACTTTGTTAATGCCAACTACCATCAAACGATCAACTAAAAATAGTCAATAACTACACTCTTCAATGACTGCAACAATATAAACTTGTAAACTAGATTTATTGCTGATCATCTACTAAACACTACAATAATCATACTCTTTCTCCCACTAAAGGAGTACAAATACTCACGATTAAACGTAGTCACTACAATATTATTACAAAGGACAATTAACCCATTAACCAATCTCTGCATATAGTAATAACTACAAATAATAATAACTACCTTACTGATTAATTACTAACAATTTATGATCACTTATTGATCAATATCTATGCATAACTACAACTACAACAATTGCACTACGATTAAATATGATCAATACATTGATCCATAACTACACATATCATCAACTACAGCAATTGTAACTACAATCAATTATAACTACCATGTATATTATAGGTTTCTACATGACAATTACTCATTCATATCAATATTTTAACTACAATGAGGTAATGATCATACTCGAATGATCATTTCTACATATAGCAACACAACATTAATAATCAACTACATGTTTAAATGATCATTTATCACTGACCTTGCTATCTATAAATATTGGTCATTACTCATACTACAATTTCTCATCTATATACACCTTTATTACTACTCATCAAGTTAGTGTTCAGTTTCCCTATAACACTACTTGGCTAAATATTCAACAAATCTACTTGATCAAGTTAGTGACCATTCTCGCAATGACACTACTTAGCTACAAAATCTAAATATCTACATCATCAAACATTACTACCACAATTAACTACAATTTGAGTGAACCATCACTTACTTAATTAAGAAACACAAAAGTGTTATAAAATATCACTAACTGTTCAGATTACTCAAACCAATAGGCTATTGTTCTTACTTTTGCACATCTCGGAATGGTTCAATAAATGTTTGACTAACTAACATGGATGATTTCTTTCTACAATGCATAAACAATTCTACTATTTTCTACAATTACACCTTTCATGTCTTCAGTTACTCATCTTTAACTGGCATTTCGGATACACACTTACTACATAAACTACATTAATTTGATTGGGGCAATTACAACTGAAATATCCTTACTTCTCCTCTCTCTTTGTCATCACCACTATCATGTCACTACTTTATCACTTCTACTATTACTACCCTTATTCTTTCAATGCCATTGTTGCTACCAGTGCTACTACCAATACTACTTCCAATACTACTATCACTACTACTGCTACTACTAGAGTATTACTACACCTACTACTACCACTAATATTGTTACTACTCTTATTACTATTAATACAACTATTACTGGTACTGCTACTATAACTACTACTAGTAGTGCTATTACCACTATTACAAATTTTAAATTTCTTAGAAAGCTCTAAAGACTACTCTACTTTTCTCTTGATAAAACCATCATCATTTCTACAATGACATCTCAATCTTTCAAGCCTCATTCACTAAATCCTCAAATTTAGTCCACTTAACCAGGTCACTATACCACACTCTTTCTAACAAAATTTTAACTCATTCACTACTTTGAAATATACGATCGTAGATAATATGTGAAGCAAATAACTTCTAGTTATATCTCTTATAATTTGAACTAGCAACATGAGGGATCTTTACACTACAACAACTACCTTTTTTTCGCAGTTGGTTATCAACTAATTTACTACAACTGATTATATTCTATAATGCTCAAGTAGTTGTTTACATTATTTTTAAGTACTACTCAGCTACTAATACTACTCTTGAAGTTTCTACTGCTTTTCACATTAGTATAATGCTACAAAATTAGCTAACCTTTACATTTGCTCACTTCACATTTTAAACTCTACCAGCTATAATTTAACTATCCTATTTCACACTTGCTTCTACTATCAAATGGGTATTAATACATCTTTCTCCTCCAATAACGACATCATTGTCACAACCTTATTCTCTACGGTTAACATTCATAGCATTTTACTACTTTATCATCACTAGTTTTAAATTATTCTTATACTAATTTCCTTCTCTGATTGAAACAACATTATTGATGTTCAAAATTAGACTACTCAGACCATTTACAGTTCATAATTATCTTTTACTACCATTATAACTTCCTCCCCCACTTGAATTCGTATTATTACTCCTTTACTACATAATTTACATCAGAACAATAATTAAGTGGATTATAATTATTTTACCTCAACCATCATCTACCTCTTCAAAAATCAACCCTCTTTAATCGTTTATCATGTAACTACTTGTCTGTACCGGTAACTATGTTTTATATGTAATTGTTCCTGGCATAATTAACCCTTTGATTCCTACTACAATGAATACAGTTAAAGGGTTAGTATAGTTCAATATCTCAACTACATATTTACAAACACACACATAGCTACCCACAATTCAGGTTCGTCATAACTTAATCGTTTCAACATTATGTGACTTCCATAACTCAATACAACATCATATGATAATTATTACATTTCCACGAATAATTATCTCATCACATTGTACTTTGTTATAGTCATCACATTACGTCTTGATTCATAAGTATTCGACAATTTAATAACTACTTTACACATACAAATTACAATCACTTGTCATACACGAATGCAATTAAATACTTGGCACATACAAAATGCAATTTACTACTTTAAATCATGCTCTACTAACAATCAACTAGGTCTAAGTCCAAGTAATCACAAACGGTGAATACTCGAATCCCTTAAACCATAGCTCTGATACCAACTTGAAAAGCCCCGATTTCCTTTTTTAGAATACTAACGAATTATAAAGAATACTAACGACTTCTAAAGAATACTAATGAATTATAAAGAATACTAACATATTCTAAAGTATACTAATGAATTACAAAAAATACTAACATATTCAGAATACTAATGAATTATAAAGAACACTAATATATTCTAAAGAATACTAACCAATTTTTAGATACCAACTCTCACACATCTTGACACGTTGACCCGTTTGAACACCCAAATGGTCCAACGACATTTTAACACTTTAGTGACCCATTTGGGCACCAAAATGAACCATTTGGGTATTAATCACTTTCACAACTATTTAGCAACAAACAACATATGGTTAACTTCGAATATACTACTCTACAAACTTTGACAATTTTCTACCATTCATATTTGACCCTACTCATAACTTTACCATATTACGTCAAAAATCTATAAACTGGTCTAAAACATACAAAAACTGGCTTTCTTAGCTATACCAAGAGCAAGATTTCTATACAAGGAATTTAACTTACTAACTTGTAGCAAGTTTCAATAGTAGTTGATTCTCGGCTCCTTTCCCAAATAATCACTTTAAGTGCTTTCACCTACACAATAACAATACAACTACAAGGTAAGCAAAACATACTTAGTAAGTAAACGAAATAAGACTACAATTATAAATTACTACAAAATATTCATACTCATATGATCCATTTACTGTTGATGCATTTCAGTTTGTCTGTCAGTTGGTCTATTGAGTTGTAAAAGTGTCGTTAGTCGTTTAATAGAAATATAGATTTTGTATGATGCGACACTTAAGTTTTAGTTTAGGCGACACTTGCCTTAGTGACGCATAGCGACACTTAGGTGAGTGACGCATGAAGGCGGCCACATGCGTCACTGGCCAAGTGACGCATGTCTGCCGATTGTGTTTTAGTATAAATAGAACCTACGGGTTTTTGGCTAGGGTTGACGAAACCCTAGCACCATTTGTCGACTAAACTCATCTGTAATCAAGTTCCAATACGTTATTCAAGATAATAAACTCGTTTACTTTGTTCAATTGATCGTTTCGGTTTAGGTTTATTAGTGATTTGTGTAATTGATTGTTTCCACCATTCAATTGTTGTCTATCATCACTTAGATCCATCACATAGGACACTCACAACTGGTATCAGAGCCACTAGGTGATTCGATTGGCATCTTGAAGACGTTTTGGATTGATTTCGGTTTCGTTCGGATAAAGAATCGAGAATAATCACGGATTTAGGGTTGATTAGGTGCTTTCCAGACGAGATTAATCATTTATTACAGGTTTCGTTCATTAGGGTTTGAGGAATTTTCATTAGGTTTACGGAAATTCGATTTTTAGGGTTTTTGGGACATTACAGCCGTTTCTGCGACACTCGTTGCGTCACTTGTACGCGTCACTTCTTGCGGCACTTCGTAAGTCCAAATTAGGGTTTTACCGACACTCTAGTGCGTCACTTTGGTGCGTCACTTGGAGCATCATTTGGGGTTAACACGACACTTAACTCAAGTGTCGTCTAATTTAATCCACCGTCACTCACGTGCGTCACTTTAGCACGTCACTTGAGTGCCAAGCGTCACTTCTGCTAGTGACGCCTGTTTGATTTCTTGCGTCACTTCTGTTAGTGACGCCTTTTGATTTCTTGCGTCACTTTTACTAGTGACGCCTGTTTATTTTATTGCGTCACTCAAGTACGACACTTGAGTGCGTCACTTGCTAGATTGAGCGACACTTGCTTACAGTATCCTCAGTCACTTCATCCGTCACTCGATAGCGTCACTTATCAAGTGCCGCTAGTCGTTGCGACACTTGAGTGCGTCACTTACCAAGTGACGCCTTTGGTACTAATTAGTTTGCAAGTTTTTGTTTTTGAGTTAATTTTTAGGTTAATCTTTAATGGCTGCTGCTGCTGATAAAGAGGATATTCGGGGAATCAGGGATATGATTAAACAAAATCATGATGTCGGTTCTAATAATAAACCTCCTCTATTCACTGCTGATATGGATTACGCATATTGGCGTGACCGATTTGAACAATATGTTGATTTCCACTGTCCAGAGCTCTGGGGTCCGCTCAGAGAAAGATATGAAGCTCCAGTAGCTGAGGGAGACTATTGTGGTATCCCTCCATCCAAAACTTACAAAGCTATGTCTCCTGAAGAGAAGAAGGAGTATGATATTGAAAGAAAGGCTCATTCGGCCATCTGTATGTGCCTTACTAAAGATGTCTTACGCCTCTTCAAAACACATGACATAACATACAATCTTTGGAAGGCTATTGAGACGAGATGTGGTGGAAATCAGAAGTACAAGGAGGCTAAATTAGAACTGATCAAGAAACAATATGATCTGTTTTATTCTCTTCCTAATGAAACAGCTTCGGGTATGTTTACAAGATACTCACAGTTAGTGAGTTGACCGAGGGAGGCTACAATTTCCCTCAGATTGAAGTAAATAAGAAGATGTTGGACGTACTACCCAGTAGCTGGGACGTTAAAATGCAATTTTTTAAAGAGAGTCAAGAATTAGCTACAATGAATTTGGATGAGCTAATTGGTGTTCTTCAAGCTCATGCGATGGAGTTGAAGAAGAAGGAATGCAAATCGGGTGGTTTTGTTCAAGACCCGACACTATATGGAGGAAAAGTCAACACGGGGAAGACTTATGGTGGAATGGCTTTCGTTTCCTCTACAAGTTCTCCATTACAACCTTCATTGCAATCTACCGGTGTTCATCATCCGGTGTATGCTTCTGGACCCTCACAAGGGTCACAACAGCAAGTTCCAGTTTCCCCTGCTATTCAAGAATAGGCTGCTATCTATACAGCCTTTCTTAGCTCCTACAAGGATTTGGTTTCACAACCAAATTCTACTTTAGAACTTGCTAAAGAAGATTATGCTCAATTAGATGACGATGATCTTGAGCAAATGGACTTAAACTGGAATATTGCCATGATCTCAAGGAGAGTTCAGAAATTCTTGCAACGGACTGGTCGCAAGAGTTTGGAAGGAGATGGCAAAACCATTTTTGGTTTTGATAAGAGCAAGGTTCGCTGTTATAACTGTCAGAATTTGGGACATTTTGCGAGAGAATGTGAAAACCCAAAGTTCCTCCATCGGGTTTCACGAAGCCTGATGCTCCCAGAACTCCAGAGAAAGATGAAGTGAAGCAAGCGACAGCTGATGCACTAGTTGTCTTTGAGCCTACCAACACCGACTGGAGCATGTATGCTGATAAGTATCAACAGTGTCTCATGGCTCACATTTCTAATGAGGTACGCAATGAACCAGAAGAACCTTTGAACTGTATTTCGTGCATTAAGTTAACTGAATCTTTAAAGTGCTTTCAAGAAGATAACGTAGACTTAAGGAAAAAGGTTGAAAAACTTAAATGAGTCAAATAAGTACCTAAAGGCCAATGAACAATTGTATGATAAGAAAATTGAGGCTTATCAACAGGACACTCTTAGGTACAAATCTAAGGTTTTTAGTCAATAGGATGCTATTAATAGCTATCTTGCTGAAATAGAACTTTTGAGAAAGGAACTATCTGATTTGAAAGTTGAATATGACAAGTATAAAAATAAGATTCTAGGTTCCTCTTCTTCTATGGTTGCCTTCAACGAAATCCTTAACAAGCAAAGGACAGATAATAAAACTAAGACAGGACTAGGTTATACTGTAGTCCTGCCTCCCACTAAATACTGTCCTATGCCTGTTAAGGAAGGCACCGAAGAGATTCCAGTTGACTATGCATTGTTATATGGGGTCAAATCAAAGGTCAATAATCAAAACAAACAGGCAAAGGAGAAAACCAAGCGGCCAGAGTATCCTTCGCCTCAGTTTGTTAAGTCTAAATGTGAATTTCCAGTTAGTATTGAGGAGATTGTTGAGATTGAGGATATTACTGACCAGGAGTATCCTGAATTTAAAAAGAAGGTTGAAGTATAATCTGACAAAGTGGTTTTAAAGGTTGAACCTACAATTAAGGTTCAACCTAAAAAGGAAAAGGACAATGCAAAATCTCAAACTTTACAGTCACCTGTAAAGATTTTGCAACATAAAGCTACACGTGAAAAAGATTTTTGTGATAAACCTTCCACTTCAACCTCTCAACCAAAACAAGCATCTTCTAAGACGTGCATGAAATGTTCATGTTTTAGAAATGCTTCCCCTCCTCCTGTGGTAAGTCCTCAGCCTCAACTATTTGTTGAGACTCGCTCATGCTTTTAATGTAAAAGACAAGGACATTTAATTCGTGAATGTCTCAAATTGTCTCATCAGCACTATGGGAGAGAGATGCCTAGGACATCAGTTTACAGAAATTCATTTTCAAAATCTCCACCTAGGCATTATTCAATCTCTCCCAAGCCTGCTGAAAGGCCAAGTAATGTTGGGCAAAAACCTTTGCCAAAACAAAAGCCCGACATTACTCCCAAACCAATTTCCAAACAAACTAAAGTTTGGAAATGAAAGGAGTCTGTTAGTGACTCTTCTGTCATCAACAATAACACATTAGATGAAAATTCTGATTTGTTAAAAAAAAAAAGTTTTATCCGATGTGATTATTGTTGATGACCTTGGTAGACCTAAGTCTGTAAAGGCTTGGGTCACCGTTTCTCACTAATCTCCTTACCTTTATGTGTTACAGCAGTCAGAATGTGTTAAAGATAGTGAATGGTTCATGGATAGTGGCTGCTCGCGACATATGAGTGGCGATGTGTCTCTTTTGACGGATGTTAAACCACACGCCGGAGGACATGTTGCTTTTGCTGGAGATACAGGAGGAACTATTACGGGAAAGGGAACGCTAACTAACGGGAAAGTTAGCTTTGAGAATGTGAACTATGTGGCTCAACTTACTCACAACTTGCTGAGCATTTCACAAGTCTGTGATAAGGACTTTACCACTGCTTTCACAAAGACGGAATGTGTGATACTGAAGCCTGGTTTCGTTATCCCTGAAGAATGGGTGCTTATAAGGGCGCCACAGAGAAACGACACCTACGTAATGAATATGCGAACTGTGGAGACTACAGATGAGTACACCTGTCTCCTGTCAAAGGCTTCGGAAAAGGAGTCACTTCTTTGGCATAGACGAATGGGACACATTCACTTTCGCAAGATGAATTTTCTAATAAACAATGATTTGGTAAATGGAGTTCCAAAACAGTCATTTGCTCTAAAAGATGACTGCATTGCATGCCATAAAGGGAAACTCCACAAAAAGTCCCATAAGTCGAAGGTAGTGAATTCCATTGTTGCACCACTGGAGCTCTTACATATGGATCTGTTTGGTCTTATTTCCACTAAGAGCATCGGTGGTAGATCTTACTGCTTAGTAGTCACCGATGACTACTCGAGATTTTCATGGGTATACTTTCTAGGTGCGAATAGTGAAACACCAGATATTTTGGTGTATCTGTTGGATAAGTTGGCAAATCTGTGCAACTTAAAGGTGAAGAGACTGAGAAGTGACAATGAAACTGAATTCAAGAACTCAACTCTTGAGTTATATTGTGCTACGAAAGGTATTGATCATCAGTTCAGTGCCCCAAGAACTCCTCAACAGAATGGAGTTGCAGAGCGTAAGAATAGGACTATTATCGAGACAGCTCGGACTGTGCTGGCCGATTCTAAGCTTCCTATTATATTTTGGGCAGAAGCAGTCAGTACTGCTTGTTACGTTTTGAATCGCGTGCTCACGGTTAAGAAAAAGAACAAGACCTGTTATGAACTTTTCAATAACCGTAAGCCCACTTTGCAGTTTCTAGAGCCATTTGGGTGTCCGTGTTTGATTATGATCTCAAAAGAAAAGGTCTCGAAGTTTGGAGCTAAAGCTGTTGAAGGGATTTTCCTTGGCTATTCAGTCAACTCTCCGAACAAAAGAGTCTACATTAAATCAACACACCAGGTGGAAGAGCATTTTGAGGTAAAATGCCTGGTTACACGGATCCTCCTCAAGGAACGGGTCCGAAATGGTTGTTTAACTATAAGGATGTGTTTAACTCGTTTGACATACCCGAAGAAGATGATGAAAAGGAGGAGTTAGTTACCTTACTTCATGGCATCAGTTTGTGTCAAGACACATCTACCTCAAAACCTACATCCACACCTACTCCAACACCCACACCATCACCTCCAACACCTACTCCAACACCCACACCACTACCTACTACATCCACACCATCTCCTACTATCCCACCTTCGGATGTTCCTTCGACTTCAAGAACGACTAATGCAACAGAACATCCAGATGATCCTAATATGCCTCCTTTAGAGGAAGACGAGGAAGAAGAAGAATTGGTTCATTCTCACCTCTTCTCTAATGAAGATGATACGGAACTTCAACCACCTGTGCAATCTGAAAGTTCTACTGCTCCTGAGACTAACACTGTTCCCGTCACTGAAGGGGATATGAACAATTTTGAGTTAGTACTTGCATCGGATTTAATCCCAGTCACACGTGTACATAGGGATCACCCCATCGATAATATTATCGGTGATCCTAATGCTGCGGTTCAAACAAGGCAACAAGTGAAACAAAATCCAAATCAAGAAATGTTAAATTTGGTTGCTCGGATAAATTCTTGTCATTTATCCCAAATTGAACCCAAGAAAGTTGATGTGGCCTTAAAAGATCCATCCTGGGTCGAGGCCATGCAAGAAGAGTTACAGCAGTTTAACAAGCTGCATGTTTGGGATATAGTTCCGTTACCCAAAGGTGCTCATTTAACCAGTACTCGATGGGTATTTCGAAATAAGATGGATGATCGGGGTATAGTGATTCGGAATAAAGCTCGATTGGTTGTTCAAGGTTTTAGTCAAATCGAGGGCTTGGATTATGATGAAGTCTTCGCTCCTGTGGCAAGACTTGAGTCTATTCGGATCTTTCTTGCGTTCGCTTCTTTCAAAGAGTTTCGTGTTAACCAACTCGATGTTAAAAGCGCCTTTCTATATGGTCAAGTGGATACGGATGTGTACGTTAAATAGCCTCCAGGTTTTGAAGACCCTGAGCATCCTGAATACGTCTGCAAGTTGAACAAGGCGTTATATGGTCTTCATCAAGCTCTGCGGCTTTGGTATGAGAGGCTCACTACCCACTTAATCAAGCATGTATTTGTTCGAGGAAATATCGATAGTACTCTGTTCATTCGTAAGGAACAGACTGGAGATCGAGAAGATATGTTACTTGTGCAGGTGTATGTGGACGATATTATCTTTGGCTCTACAAATGAAGCGATGTGCAAGCATTTTGAGGAGATTATGAAATCTGAGTTTGAGATGAGTGCGATGGGGGAGCTCAAATTCTTTTTAGGTGTACAAGTTGAGCAATCTCCAAAAGGTATTTATATTCATCAGTCAAAGTATGTCAAAGACATGTTGACTAGATATGACCTGCTCAATTGTAAAACCTATGGGACTCCTATCGAACTTAATCACAATCTTAGACTTGCTGAAGATGAGGAAGATTGCAAAGAAAAGGACTATCGATCAATGATAGGTTCTTTGATGTATTTGACCGCTTCTCGACCGGATATTGTGTTTGCGGTATCCGTCTGCTCACGCTTTCAAGCCAAACCCAAGGTGTCTCACATGAAGGCGGTAAAGCGAATCTTTGGTTATCTCAAACATAGACCCAATCTTGGTCTATGGTATTCAAACGAGAAATCATTCGCTCTTTCTGCCTATTCGGATTCGGATCATGGCGGCTGCAGCATAGACAAGAAATCTACCACTGGTGGATGCCAATTCCTCGGATCTCGATTGGTCTCATGGCAATGCAAGAAACAGACTATAGTTTCTCTTTCAACTGCAGAAGCTGAGTACGTTGCTGCTGCGAGTTGCTGCTCTCAGGTTCTATGGATTCAGCATCAACTGCGTGATTACGGGTTACTTCTTTCTATGACTCCTATTCACATAGATAATACTGCTGCTATTTCTATCACACGCAATCCCGTACAGCACTCTAAGACTAAACACATTGAACTTAGGTTCCACTTTATACGGGATTGCTATTAAAAACACCTGATAGACCTTGTCCAGATAGACACCCTAAAGCAGAATGCCGACCTTTTCACAAAAGTTTTTTCACGTACTCGATTTGATGAACTAATCAACATGATTGGTTTAAGGTTCTTTATCGCCAAAAAGTAATTAGTAACTTGGAACGTAATTTATTTCTTTTATGTGTGTTAAAAAAAAAAAAAAAAAAACCGCAACAGCCACTCTTTATACTTTTTAGTATTAAAGAAATGTACCGTTGCTACATTTTAAAATAGACGTTGAAGTTGTGTCTGTAAACAACTTGGGATATGATAGTACATCGGGTGACATGCATAAAATGGAATTTTAAGGTTTATCTTGGATGTGTCAGTAGATTTATCTGACGTGTTGAGAACAGTTTTATAAACATTGTCTTCATCATACGATATATTAGTAGGCATGTTATGCACAACTCTTTGAGATCTCTTAAGAAGCCTAATAATTAATTGTCTATTTCAAGTGGTACAACATCATTAGATGTATGACAAAAGTCTTAATTTCTTCCTTATGCTAGACATGTTTTCGTGAAAGAGGTTTATTTGATATCATTCGGGGGTATATATTGACAGTTTCCTCTGTTATACGTAAGTATAGACCTGATTTCTGTTAATATATACTTAAAAATTAAGCAAACACAAGTCAAAGAACTTGCAAAATCTTTAAAATTAAGATACCTTACAAGGTCGCCAAAATGGTTTGACCAAGTCTGGTTTTGATTAAACTTGAATCAAGCTATGTCGCTCTGTTGTACGTAAGTACAGACCTGTCACCGCTGACTTGATTCTTAAATTTGATTTTCTTATATTCTATCTGTAAATGAAAACATGGTCTATGTCTTAAGTTAAGATGTATATCTATGGTGGGGACCACAGCGAAATGTACATACCAATAATAATCAAATTAGCTCCTAGATGTGAGTATAACATGTTTAAAGTGGACAAATACACTAATAATCGTTTTGAAATAATTTTTATAAAAAGTGTTCTTAGCATGTCAAGTAAATTTAAAGTGGATAAATATACTGATGATCGAAATAACACTTACTGTTCCTAATAAATGCATGTTACTCCGATATGATCCCTAACCAGATTATATCAACTCCGTCACCAAAAAGAATGTGTTAATTTTCTATTTGTAAATTTGCATTCCTTTATGTGCTCTTATTTTTCTCTAAGTCAGTTTAATTTTCTGATTTTATCCAAGTTACAGTTACCTTTTCAAATTTGAGTACCGAAATCACAACGCAAAAATCGATAAAATCGCAAACTTTTCACTAAAAGTGACCTGTTGCCTCACTTCATAAGTGACGCTACCAGTGACGCATACGATATTGCGTCACTTCCACTAGTGACGCTGTAAGTGTCGGGGTAAGCTACGCTATAAGTGCTGAGTTGAGTGATGCATACTAGGTTTTTCGTATAAATACCCTTTCAAACGACACTCAACCTCACCACTTTTCAAACTCATATAGCGTCACTTTCTCTGACATACCGTCACTTACTGTGTCTCTGCGTCACTTAGTCTCTGCGTTTTTCTTCGATCTATTTGTGATTTCTCGAGCTTGGTTGCGCATTCCAGTGTGATATTCTTATTCTCCTCATTCATACGACTCGATTGGTACTAACTTTAACCTTTATCTATCTGTATTCATGTTTTAATCACTTAATGGTGTGTTTCACTCGTTTTTATCATGAGAACATTGTGGTAACATCGATTTTCAAAACCCCCAAATTTGGTTTCTGGGTATGAACAGTGACACGATGATCTTCATCGTTGCGTCACTTCATGCGTCACTTACCTCAAGTGACGCTCCTTGGTAATTTAGAACCCATACCGTCACTTCATCAGTGATGCTTATTACTGCGTCACTTCTTAAGTGACTCTCTAAGTGACGCATGTGCATTTAATATTGGTTAGCCCGTCACTCATTTAAGTGACGCTCATTTATGCGTCACTCTCTTAAGTGACTCACTTAGTGACGCTATTGTCTATACCGACACTTATACCGTCACTTCACAAGTGACTCACTGGATTACCGTCACTTTGCCTAATGCCGCATACTGTTGACCCGACACTTCTTAAGTGTCGTATACAATGACGCATGAGTTGGCAACGTCACTTACACCAGTGACGCATGATAGCGTCACTTACCATAAGTGACGCTATACTTAATTTCTGATTTTAAGCACTATTTTCTGCGACACTTCCTAAGTGTCGGTAGTGGTTATGCGTCACTTCCTAAGTGACGCCTAAATCAGAATTTCGTTTTTTAGGTTATGCGTGTTCGTGCTAATTCTATAACGTTTGTGGTTATTTTTGTTTCGTATTTTAGCTTACAGATGACTGATCTACAAAATTATTATCGTCGCACCAACACACGTCACAATATCACAGTGTTCTTGGAGTCCACACACACCAACTCGGCTCCGTTTCGGCCTATGATAGAGTTCCTCCGACGTTCGAGAATTCATTATGCTATTACTGCATCTACTCCGGTTTATATGAATCAGGTTGAGGAGTTCTACGATCATGCTTTCATTCGGACTCAGGGTGATGTCCCGAGAATTGTCTCCAAGATGTTTGGTGAGGAAATTGAGATCACCGAGAACTCTATTCGACAGGTTCTCCAGTTCAATGACAACGACACAATGCCGACTATGTTCCCGACAACGTTTATCTACGGGGGACTTCAACGCATGGGTTATCCGGCGAATCAGCTTTCTGATTTCCGCAAGCAATATCTCTGCCGGGTTTGGAGGTATTTATGTCATATTGTGATTGTTTGCTTATCTCCGAGGAAGGGAGGATACGACGCCGCAAGTCATCTGACGTTATCTCTTATGTTGGCCCTAATCTACAACAAGCCGTATAACTTCAGCGGTTATATATTTGGCAACATGGTAGAGAATATCCGAGCTGGAAAGGATAAGTGGCTGCAATATCCAAGGTTTGTGCAACTGTTATTAAATGATTTGAATCTTGAGATTGCCCCTGATCAACGTTCCCTCTTGGTGCCGACGCCAATGCTTCTTCGAGTCTTCAATGACTGCAAATTAGCGCCAAAGGGTTAACAAATTTTGGCGGATCGTGAACTATTTGGGCACATAGTCAATGAAAACTATGTTGCGCCGATCAATGATGGTTTTGAGGATGATGTGATTCCTCCGGTCAATGAGGATGACCTGGTTGACACCGAGATAGCTCAGGATTTGGACGATATTGATCGTGTTGACCGGGTTGATGATGATTCTGATGATGGTGGGCCCACTCCACCCGATTCTGAGGGTGACGTGCCCCCACAAACTGCTTTGGACGGGATTCAACTTGCTGATCCTCAACGCTTTAAGCGTATTTTGAGATGGATTTCTGCTGGCAGGGTCCACGTCCCGAGGAATCCAGGTAAACGTCCTGTTGGGTCTTCTCCTTCGTATGCTGATTTACCTCATCGAAGAAGCCATAGGTCCACTGTTGTGATCGAGGAACCAACTCAACATACTTCTCAGCGACCACAACCTCCACCACAGTCTGACATGCCATCGATTCAGATGCTACTGGCTCAGATGGAGCTTTTGACAAAAAGATTTGACGATCAACAGGCTATTATTGCAGCTCAGGCCTCCCAGATAAAGGATTTAGAGCTCAAAGCTGCTGAGGTGGACAATCTACAGCTACAAGTGACGAATCTGTCGTCTAGGGTGTTAGAATTGGAGTCAGTCACAATTGTTTTGGGGGAGGATATTCCCAGGGAGTTAGAAACAAATGTAACTCCTCCCCCAGAACCAGAAAATGTACAAAGTTCAGATATTAATGAAAATATTGCTTTAGATTACTTCGTTGATGTTCCGGGACAACCAACTCCGATTGCAGCTGACTATTCAAATGTCAATCTGACATATCTGCAGAGTTTGGTTAATCAATTTGATGAAGTAGATAGATCTTTTGATCCCGATGATATAGAAATGGATGCAGAGGTTCCAGGGTCGGATGAGGTATATATGGATAATCCAAATCAAGAACCGGCACCTGAACGTGAACCGGAGCCAGTGTTACGACAACCTGCTCAAGCATATAATTTTGATGCTCCGGTTATTGAGACAGATTCTTCTGAAGATGAGGCAGAACCTGCAATGGAACAACCTACTGATGAATCAGTTCCTGTGTCTACATCTTCAGGAAGTTCAAGAACACAAGTGGTATACAAATCAATTGCACCTGATTTGAAGATTTGTAAAACTTATCTAGTTAAAGGTGAATTGACTGGTTTGATCAGAATTTGGAAATTCGATGTTGACAACTTTCTTATTTTGATCAAGAGAAGCGATGGCGTGCAATACTTCAAGCCTAGATTCAATCATATCAGCACATTGCCAAAGGTCGAACTTAATCGTCTTGCTCAGTTAAATATTGTAAATCATTCTGAAGATACTCGAGGAGTTCTCTTTCAGAAAATTTTGAGAAAAGAAATCTACAGCAAGAAATATATGTGGATTAGACCAGAGCTGGGAGTTCGGTATTCGTACAAGAAAAAGATTGATCTGAGAACTCAACAACCGATTGTGAAATATCATTATCCACCAGCTGCTAGTCTCAAGACTGTTCCCTTACAGGAGTTACCATTGGATTTCTTACGAGATTTAAAATATTGGTGGTTTGATTCTGTCACTCAAGAAGCGGTAATTGAATATTCTACCAAGACTGTTGTGGTACAGACACAGGATAAATGGGGAGAATGGCCAATTAAGGAGTTTGTGGGAAAGTCTGCTCGAGTTTTTGATCCGATCAGCCTAATAAATTTGACAAAGAAAGATTTGAAAGCTCTCTACAAGAATAAACTTCTGTATAATCAAGTTGATTTAGAGGAAGCTTCAAAGTTTACAAGGGTGGTCGAGATTTGTTTGAAAGTGGGAATCCATGCAGGAGGAACATTCCCAGAAGGTTGGTGCTGATTAAAGTTTTGAAGTTTAAAGATATTAAAGACCAAGCTGAAGACACGGGGGTGTTTGTTGATGCATTTCAGTTTGTCTGTCAGTTGGTCTATTGAGTTGTAAAAGTGTCGTTAGTCATTTAATAGAAATATAGATTTTGTATGATGCGACACTTAAGTTTTAGTTTAGGCGACACTTGCCTTAGTGACGCATAGCGACACTTAGGTAAGTGACGCATGAAGGCGGCCACATGTGTCACTGGCCAAGTGACGCATGTCTGCCGATTGTGTTTTAGTATAAATAGAACCTACGGGTTTTTGGCTAGGGTTGACAAAACCCTAGCACCATTTATCGACAAAACTCATATGTAATCAAGTTCCAATACGTTATTTAAGCTAATAAACTCGTTTACTTTGTTCAATTGATCGTTTCGGTTTAGGTTTATTAGTGATTTGTGTAATTGATTGTTTCCGCCATTCAGTTGCTGTCTATCATCACTTAGATCCATCACATAGGGCACTCACATTTACTACCAATCATAGAACAAGTTATACTTGTATGTTCAATGTACCATACTACTAGGTGATCATTTTCGCATAAACCACCAACTACATAGACCATTCTCTGATGGTCTATCTACCATGAAAAGGATCCTTTACTACATTGCTTCTATTCACGGAAACAATCTCTACTACCTTGTTCCAACTCAATGGAACACTACAATGGAGCCAAAACATGGATAATGCCATACTTGAACCCTCCATTTTCTTACTTACACAAATAACATACAATACATTACATCTACAACAAACTATACAAATAACATACAAGATACTATAACTACATTGACTACATAATTGACTTACAATATACTACAACCACACAATTAACATACAATATAATACATACACAACTACTTCTCAAATAACAAACAATACTACAACTATGCACTTGACATACTCGTATGTCATATCTACAACAAGCTGCTTCATCACCAAATAACACTTATCTTATCATCACTAAGGATTCACAAACAAGCTTAATCAATGAACTACAATTCCTACTACTTACCTTTTCCAATTGGTAGCTCCATGATTTGCTCAATACTTCTTCTTCTAATCTAATCACATAATTATACAAACAAGATTATTCACTTCTCAAAATAACAACCTTCTACATAACCATTTCTCACTTCTGCTAAACTCTTCTCTTTAATTTATACAAACTAACTATTATGTTTATTCAAGAACATAATCTCAATATTAAGCTCAACTCATTCAAACTATATAATTTATCAAGTATTATAGCTACATAATCACAACTAACATTTAACTACTATTCATCATCATCTACATCATAATACATACTAACTAATTAAACTACAATCTATTACAATACCTTGATAACACTAAATCATCATTATCATATAAATTACTTAATTTAGCTAAAGTCATAAGAATTTAACTATCGTTTATCAAGGTATTCACTACATGATCATTCAATTCACTCACTACAGTTTCTCATTATCATCATCATCATGTAGAACGTCTCTACTTTAGCTAAATTTAACATGCTTTAAGTTCAACAATAAAGCACATCATTAAACACTTATACAATTTCTCTTATTGATAATAATCATCATCATCTAACACTCTTACTAATAAAATCACCACTTTTCTCAAAACCCAAAAATTAGGGTTCATCACAAGATTATTAAATCATCAAATTGAAAGGATTAGAGTGTTGCTTTTACCTCATAGATGAAGATTATAACACACCATATTTTAACAACATATTTTATTATATTTATAAAACACTGGAAGCGTATGTCCTGACATATTCACAAAATCTTTACAGTTTCCAAAACATAACAGTTATAAATATATAATTGCAAAACAAAATACTATCGGTTGGGTGTTATATGAGTTTTCCCAAAACAAGTAATTTCCAAAGATATCAGAGTAGTCGGAGCAGTAGTCAAACATTTCATCCCGTATCCAAACGCCCATTCCCTATTCCCAAACATAATCTGCAAAATATTAAATATAGAGGGGTTAGCTCATAGCTAAGTGAATGGAACTGTAACCGACAGTTCAATCCAGAAATAACAAATCTTACAACAAATAAACACATATGCACATAACGTCAAAGAGGATCGGCGGTTCTTGTGTAGCCACACCAAGAACACTTTAAATCACTGGTATGCCATCACAGTGATTTACCGATAGCTTGAAGCTATCTTCACCGACATAGGTTCATCCATCAACGATATGTATCGGAAACCTTGTCGCCCAAACAATAGCAAATAAGCCCAATCAGTGTTGACCTCTGAATAATCCATATAGTCACATAATGCATAATCGTCATGCCATCATGGAATTATAACAACCAATCAACTACAATCAACAATAAACAATATCTCAGTAAACTAAACAGTCAATAACTCAAACAATTATGTTCACCCGTTATAATCAAACCTGTTACAACTGGGTTAAACAGAAGATTACAATCCCACTCACCGATATTCCCAGTCTCTGAACTCAGTAGTTTTATATTACTGAGTTTCCTTCTGCTTATCTGAGTACACAAATAATAATAAATTAGTAACTCATTCCATAATCATCATTTTAGCATATTTATTAAATCAGGTAATCCCTAAAGTCTAGGCAAACAAAAGTTCAATCAGATAAGAAATCAGAAAATCCCGAAATGACATATTAAACTGAAAAATACCATTTTCGACCCATAGATGACCCCGAAATGCCAAAAACTGCCTAGGCTCTGAGAATAGAGCCTTGGTCATTGGGTCGTTTTCGAGTGACCATGCGAATTTCAATCTAATCAAAGTTAATAAACTTTTCATTTATTCGCTACCCTGAAAACACAAGTGCATTTTTAAAATTCGCAAAATAAAATTTAAAATTTCAGTTCGCAATGTCTCAGTTCGCACAGTCAACTCAATTCGCAGAATTCCGGTTCACAACTCGGCTCGCAGAGCTCAACTCTCCTTGCAGTAACTCAATTCACAAGATCTCAATTCGCAAGACTCAACTTGCTTCGCAGGAATAACTCAGCTCACATCATGAACTATGTTCATCCTGAGAGCTTCGCTGCTGCTGTTTCCCCAAACCCGATTACAATCCCCAAAACAATACAACCAGACGCTATAACGATTTTGTACCTCTATAAACTTCAATTATCAACTAGTAACATCATATACCAAATTATATATCACTCTAACTTCAATTTCATGTATTCATGTATATCTATCAAGAACGCTAATATATTCATTTCATATTCAATAATCAATCATATGACCTAATTACTAATATCCAAGTAACTTCTCAATCATTCATAACAACAAAGAATCACTCTATAACTTCAATTTATATAACATAAACAATCTACCCAAAATATCATTTTAGGTTAGAATAAAAACTATACTTACAAATGAATAAAGAAAACAAGATGAAGGTGATGAATATAACCTGATGTAATCTCCAAATGAAATCCCTTTCAAGTTAATTTAATTTTAATTATGATCTCTTGTTGCAAATTTTTTTCAAAGAAATAGAATGAAATGAGTTGAAAGAAAGAAACCCCAATTTTAAGAAGTTAGGTGTAATATGTCGGTTTGATCCAACCGACCCAAATAAATACAGTGTAACTTTTTTTATTCCCTTCTAATTCTATTGTCTAGAACCAAAATACCATTTGCGAAAATAATATCTTTTATTTTACCGTCATCTATAACTTTTCAAAAAAAATGCTATTTTATTAGCCACAATAAATCATTTGACTCTTTTACCTATGTATTTCAAGTAACTCAAATAAAAAATCATTTTCATTTCATTAAATAACCATTTAAAACTTAAGAAAATACCGTATAATTTCTAGACCCAAAAACAGGATGTTACAACGATGGACCGGCGATAATGGTGGCGGTGGACCCGCGATGATGGTGGCGGTGGTGAACGTTAAAGCAGGTGGTGGATGGTGGTGATGTGTTTGTAAAATAGAGAGTGTTGTTATCTAAAAATGAGAGAGTTTGTGTGTTTTTGTGTGTTTGTGAAAGAGGGGAAGGGAATTGATGGCTACCATAATTGACCCCTTTCATTTTACTTCACATAAATTGCATAATAGTCCCTCCGCCCAAATCCAATTGCAAAATAGACATCGCATGACATGGCTTGTTCTGGAACATTAATTAAAGGAATAGATGGTCTAGATTATCTTCCCCTCTTAGCTCTCCCTAACTATCATTCCCCTCTGATCTTGAATCAAAAATATATATATATATATATACTATCTAGAAAAGTTTAGGGAGCACATGTTGTGAATTATCGGTTGCTTCAATAATCGGGAACAAAAAAACTATTATTCATTCATCGAAAATAATATAAGAAACGGCAAACTAAGGGATCCCTCCGAATCATTGATTGGTGATCGGAGGATGACGAAATATTTTTTTCCGATTCATTTGACTTTAGATGTTTGACACTAATACCATGTTGAATAATGAAACCTCATTGCTTATCATCTACTCCCTTCGTCCCAATTTTATTGTCCCGTTTTGACTTTTGAAGTATTTCTTTTTCAACTTTGACCTTCAATATTATTGTTTGTGTTATATAATATTTGACGCATAATATATGTTTGGATTCGGTTTTGAATGTATTTTCGTTGGTATAATTTGTATCAAGTATTATTGTAACACCCCAATTTTCATAAGTATATATTTCAGAGTTAAAGTTTAATTTAAATATTATATTAACAATTGTAAGAAACTAGTAGTGGCCAAAGTAGAAGTTTCTAAACTTGATAAGTTAGTTTGTGGTCAAAATAGAAGAAAGCAAACAAGAGGGTAGAAATCAAAAATAGTTTTATTTATTTCCCTTTCATGAAAATTCTAGAACTTAAAAAGAGTGTATGTGTGTGTTTTAATAGTACGAAATAGAGAGAGAGAGAGAGAGATGAAGGGGAGGGAAGAATAGTGCCAAATTCCATCAAATTGGAATTAAATTCCGGAAGTTTTGAGTTTAAATCTTACATAATCTTTGTAACATCTTGTTTTCGGGTCTAGGAATTATACGGTATTTTCTTAAGTTTTAAATGGTTATTTAATGAAATGGAAATAATCTTTACTTGAGCTACTTGAAATAAATAGGTAAAAGAATCAAAGGATTTATTGTGGCTAATAAAATAGCATTTTTTTAAAAAAGTTATAGATGACGGTAAAATAAAAGATATTATTTTTGCAAATAGTATTTTGGTTCCAGACAATAGACTTAGAAGGGAATAAAAAAAGTTACACTGTATTTATTTGGGTCGGTTGGATCAAACCGACATATTACACCTAACTTCTTAAAATTGGGATTTCTTTCTTTCAACTCATTTCATTCTATTTCTTTGAAAATTTTTGCAATAAGAGATCATAATTAAAATTAAATTAACTTGAAAGGGCTTTCATTTGGAGATTACATCAGGTTATACTCATCACCTTCATCTTGTTTTCTTTATTCATTTGTAAGTATAGTTTTTATTCTAACCTAAAATGATAATTTTGGGAAAATTGTTTGTGTTATATAAATTGAAGTTTATAGAGTGATTCTTTGTTGTTATGAATAATTGTGAAGTTATTTGGATATTAGTAATTAGGTCATATGATAGATTATTGAATATGAAATGAATATATTAGTGTTCTTGATAGATATACATGAATACATGAAATTGAAGTTAGAGTGATATATAATTTGGTATATGATGTTACTAGTTGCTAATTGAAGTTTATAGAGGTAAAAAATAGTTATAGCGTCTGGTTGTAATGTTTTGGGGATTGGAATCGGGTTTGGGGAAACAGCAGCAACGAAGCTCGCAGGATGAACACAGCTCATGATGTGAGTTGAGTTATTCCTGCAAAGCGAGTTGAGTCTTGCTAACTTAGATCTTGCGAATTGAGACACTGCAAGGCGAGTTGAGCTCTGCGAGCCGAGTTGAAGTTTGCAAGCCGAGTTACGAACTGAAATTCTACGAATTGAGTTGACCGTGCGAACTGAGACATTGCGAACTGAAATTTTAAATTTTATTTTGCAAATTTAAAAAATGCACGTGTGTTTTCAGGGTAGCGAATAAGTGAAAAGTTCATTAACTTTGATTGGGTTGAAATTCGTATGGTCACTCGGAAACGACCCAATGATCAAGGCTCTATTCTCAGAGCCTAGGCAGTTTTTGGCATTTCGGGGTCATCTATGGGTCGAAAATGGTATTTTTCAGTTTAATATGTCATTTCGGGATTTTCTGATTTCTTATCTGATTGAACTTTTGTTTGCCTAGACTTTAGGGATTACCTGATTTAATAAATATGCTAAAATGATGATTATGGAATGAGTTACTAATTTATTATTATTTGTGTACTCAGATAAGCAGAAGGAAACTCAGTAATATAAAACTACTGAGTTCAGAGACTGGGAATATCGGTGAGTGGGATTGTAATCTTCTGTTTAACCCAGTTGTAGCAGGTTTGATTATAACGGGTGAACATAATTGTTTGAGTTATTGACTGTTTAGTTTACTGAGATATTGTTTATTGTTGATTGTAGTTGATTGGTTGTTATAATTCCATGATGGCATGACGATTATGCATTATGTGACTATGTGGATTATTCAGATGTCAACACTGGTTGGGCTTGTTTGCTATTGTTTGGTCGGCAAGGTTTTTGATACATATCGTTGATGGATGAACCTATGTCGGTGAAGATAGCTTCAAGCTATCGGTTAATCACTGTGATGGCATACCAGTGATTTAAAGTGTTCTTGGTGTGGCTACACAAGAACCGCCGATCCTCTTTGACGTTATGTGCATATGTGTTTATTTGTTGTAAGATTTGTTATTTCTGGATTGAACTATTGGTTACAGTTCCATTCACTTAGCTATGAGCTAACCCCTCTATATTTAACATTTTGCAGATTATATTTGGGAATAGGGAATGGGCGTTTGAATACGGGATGAAATGTTTGACTACTGCTGCGACTAATCTGATATCTTTGGAAATTACTTGTTTTGGGAAAACTCATATAACACCCAATCGATAGTATTTTGTTTTGTAATTATATATTTATAAATGTTATGTTTTGGAAACTGTAAAGATTTTGTAAATATGTCGGGACATACGCTTCCGGTGTTTTGTAAATATAATAAAATATGTTGTTAAAATATATGGTGTGTTATAATTGCCACCACCGTAGCCGGTCCACTGCCACCACCGTCACCGGTCCACCGCTGCTCCACCACCATCACAATCGTCACTCTTCGTGACCTATGAAAAGAAGCGTATGGCATTTTTGTGGCTGAGGAGTTGAGATGCGAATCACCACCATTGATGAAACGGCCTTAACCATACATAATCAACCGTGAAGTTTCTCCATCTTCTCCCACCACTCCACCGCTACCATCGTCGCTCCTTCGCCACCACCACTTACGTCATGTTGTTAACAACACCGCCACTTTGTAAAAACGTTTCGATCTAATATGAAATTGATCTTTGAAATTTGTAGATCTAAGATGTAAAAAGTATATCTGAAAAGTAGATCTACTTTTTAGATCTGACTGCATCGTACATTTTTTCTACTACATAATACGTTACCGTATCATACGTTACAACATCATATGTTGCATCTTACGTTACTGTACCTTACATTACTGCATCTTGAATGCAACTAATGTATATTTGTACTAGTACTTGTTTACCGTATCTAGTATACTGTTATTGCATCTTACAATTTTTTTTAGCTTTTTTATGTGTTTAAAATCTTTTGATTTTATGTTTGAATTAAAAAATTACTATTACTTGTTTACTGCATCATGTATTATTGTTACCGCATCGCATGTATTTGTTACTGCATCTTACTACATGAGTTAATAGTTAGTTGCATCATGATTTTATTTGTATGTTTTTTTGTATGTTAATAGTAAACTGCATCATGATTTTTCATTTGTAAGTTTTTGTTGTAAGAAAATACTTAACTGCATCATGAATTTTTATTTGTATACTGCATCTAGTATATATTATTGTATGTTAATAGTTAACTGCATCATTATATTTATTTATTTTATGTTATTTGTTAACTGCATCATGAGCTATTTTTTATGTATGATTTCAGTTTGTGTATTCTATAAATCACATTTGTATGTTAAATTTGCATGATGCAGAAGCATATTTTTTTTGTTTAAAATCTTGATTTAATTTTATGTTCGAATTAAAAAAATAGTATTTACTTTGTTTATTATATTGCAACATGTATTATTATTACTGCATCTTGTGTATTTGTTACTGCATCTTACCTTTTTAAATTTGACTGAATCTTGCATTAAAACGGGTTTTATGATTGAAAAAAAAATTAGACAATTTTTTAATATTTTCTTGAGCAGTTTTTCGGGTAAGTCCAAAATTATGTCAATATTGCAAAATAGTCTATGCCCCTCCAATTCTCTCCCCCTTTGAACCATTCCCTATTTTTAATATAATTCTATTTCATGCTTTCCTCTAGTGCTTCTTCTTTATCACTCACCGATCGTTTCTTAATTTAGTTCTTTCTTCATTATTTTTTAATAAGTATTTTCCTTTTTATCTTATAAATCCTAGCCTACAAAACCTTAGCAGACATTCCTTATTTGGTGCGCCATCAGTCAAATAGTTTGTCTCATCATCATAACCTTTTGTTTTAACATCGGAGATCATTGTTGCTTTCCAACATGTTTGATCAAAAGATTGTCACTCCTACCTAGGCAATGCAAGCCATGACGTAAAAAAAAACATTACAGGAAGGAGGAAGTAGTCAATCAGTATACAACTTTATCTCCATGCAACAACAAAACGGAAGAAGCAAACAAAATCAAAAGAAGAAGAAAAGAAATAAGAAGTTACAACTTTTGCTCTAATTTGTTCGTCCAGAAGCCTCCCGTTCAAACTGTGGGGAGTATTAAAGGATGTATTAGGTTAGTCAGCCCAAACCCGTTTGTGAACTTAGGGTCCGTTAGGGTTTCCTTGTGTCGCATATTAGAGGATGCATTAGGTTAGTCATCCCAAGCCCATTTGTGGACTTAGGGTCTTAGGGTTTCGTTATTCGCATGTAATCTCTATATATTGTGACTTTTGATGTATGAAAAGCTACCGGGAATAATTATTCAACCCTATGGACAGTGGTAAACCCATTAGGCAAAACGTGTGTAACAACGGTACAATCTATAAATGTATTATTTTGGTAGATTTATTACCACACGATTTAATGATAAAACAAAACAAAACAAAAACTTAGCAATTTTATCACTAATTATTACTGCTAAGTACTTACTGTCACCATACAAAACCGATACAAACAATGTGGTATACGGTATTTGGTTTAGGGCTAGAATACAAAACGGTACCAACTAACTCGGTCTGGATAGGTACCAATATGGTAGCGAGCTCATCCCTAGTCACAAATTGATTGTCTTATTCCTAAGCATCCTTTCCAGGCTAAGATTCACTTCGTAATTAAACTCATTTAGCTTTTGGTAGTATAAAAGTGATAAAAAAATTACCACAATTATTTGTGCTCCTAGTCTAGAAAATAAATGTACTCACTTAATTTTCATTACAAATATATATATATATATATATATATATATATATATATATATATATAAGGGGTGGAAATAAAAAAATGGTGAAAACACTTTTTGATTCACAATTTTTTAAGTTGTGAACTTTCATTTTTTTGCTTCAAATATTTTTTGTGAACTCTTATATTTTCTTTAATTATATAAAATTTTTGTCATAAATCTTTATTTTTTTTTGCTTCACACAAAAATTTTAACTTTTTTAATTGTGAAACTTATTTTTTCCACATAATTTTTTTTGTAAATTTTTTCACAAAATTTTTTCAAGTTTTTTTTTTATCGTAAACTTTTATTTTTTTTTTGGATCACGAAAAGTTGTTTACTTTTTCAACTGTGAACCTTAATTTTTTTTGAGTTCACGGAAAGTTTTTAACTTTTTCAATTGTTAACCTTTTTTTTCAACTGTGAACCTTAATTTTTTTTTTTGTTCACGAAAAGTTTTAAAAATCTTCAATTGTGAAACTTTATTTATTCAACTGTGAACCTTAAATTTTTTTAAGTTCACGAATTTTTTTTACTTTTTCAATTGTGAACCTTAAATTTTTTTGGTTCACGGAAAATTTTTAACTTTTTTAATTGTGAACTTTTTTTTTTCAACTATGAACCTTAATATTTTTGGGGGGTTCACAACAAGTTTTTTACCTTTTTCAATTGTGAATCTTATTTTTTTGTTTTGAGTTCACAAAAGTTTTTGAGTTTTTCAATTGTGAACCTTAATTATTTATTTTTTGTTTTCAAATTTGACTTTATTTATTTTTTTTAAAAAAAAAATTTTTGTTCACACAAAAAATATATTTTTTGTGTGAACCTTAATTTTTTATGATATACTTCAAAAAAAAAATGTTCACACCTAAAAGAAATTGTGAATCAAAAAGTGTTTTCACCGGGTTTTTTTTCATCCCCACCCTTTTATATATATGTTAGATTAGATGGAGGGTGAAGATATGTTTTCACTGTTTTTTTTATCTCCTTGTTTTCACATGATTCCATTCCTATATATATATATATATATATATATATATATATATATATATATATATATATAGACCTGGGATCCTGTGAGAACAAAGAGATTCCGTGAGAACGGTGAAAACACATCTCATCCCTCCATTTTTTGATCCAAAAAACCTGATTTTGAAGGTGACATTTTTGTAAATACTTTGAAATTTGATTTTGAAGGCTTCTCATAAGGATTGCTAGGTGAAGTTTAAATTTTTTTGCTTCACAATAGTTTTAACATGGTGAAGTTTTATATAATTTTTGTTAACAACAATGTTTGAAGTAGTGAATTGATATGGATAAACATTAATCTCTTCAAAAACTAATGTTAACAAAAAAAAATATTTACTTAATCTCATTAAAACTATGAGAACCCATACAAATAAAAATTTATAGTATCATAACCTTATGTTAAGAAAAAAAATACTCCTTCCATCCCAAAATTATTGTCCATCAACAAAAAATACACAGTTTAATAAAAGTGGGACCACAACATTTTTAAACCATTCAAATAGAATCTTCACCCACTAAACTCTCATCCTATTGGTTGAAAAGCAAAGTGAACAATTATTTTGGGACATCCCAAAAAGGAAAGGTGGACTATAATTTTGGGACGGAGGGAGTAATAAACTTAACCTCACAAAATGATGTGAAGGTAAAAAAAAATTCACATGAGCAAAATGATGTGAAGCTAAAAAATTTAGCTTAACATTAGCAACATGATAAACTTCACATGAGCAAAATGATGTGAAGCTAAGAAAAAATAACTTTACATGACCAAAATGATGTGAATCTAAAAAAAAAAGCTTCACATGAGCAAAATGATGTAAAACTAAATAAAAAAAACTTCACATGAGCAAAATGATGGGAAGCTAAAAAAAATTCACATGAGCAAAATGATGTGAAACAAAAAAAAAAGCTTCACATGAGCAAAATGATGTGAAGCTAAAAAAAAACTTCACATAAGCAAGGGTGATGTGAAGCCTCCAAAATCAAACTTCAAAGTATTTACAAAAATGTCACCTCCAAAATCAGATTTTTTGATCAAAAAATGATGGCTAAGATGTGTTCTCACAGAATCTCTTTGTTCTCACCAGAAGCCAACCATATATAAATATATATATATATATATATATATATATTACTCCTTAACAGCATCCAACAAAAGTTATACTATAATTGATGGAAAAAACTAGATGTGTAATTCACTAATAATAAATAGAAAGATTAATATTTGATTTGATTAAATAGGATTTACTCGATGAAAGCTAGTACTACTACTAATGCACCTTGCGGCCAATAATTAAGCTAGTAATTTTCATAGTGAGTCCTTTGGTTTTCTACTATTTCTTACTTTGGTCCTTTACTCGATTCAAAATCTCAATATACGAATACTTTCTCCATTTTCTTTCTTTTCTTTTATAACTAGTATTCCATCCGTCCCAATTTTATTGTCCCCAGTCAAAAAACATACAGTTTATGAAAAACATCACAATCTCTCTTACTTTTTGATAACATGACAAATTTACTCTTTACTTTTTGTCTTACATATATAAATTAGGGTAAAAATGAACTTTATCTCATTATTTTTTTCTATTTATGAAAGTGGACAATTAAATTGGGACATCCCAAAAAGAAATACTGGACAATAGATACGGGACGGAGGGAGTATATTAAAAAATAGTAAGTATAAATATAAATAAATAATTAAAAAACTAGTATGTAAATAATAACGGCTCAACTGACCAGACCTTTCTGTCCGGTTTTCAAAACATTGAATAAACCTAAAAACTAGTGATAAAAGGGTGTTAGTTTAAAGTTTTCCAAAGTTAAGGGTCCTGTTTTGTCAAAGTGACAAACCTTCAAACAAATTCCTCCAACGAATTCTGTTTTAATTTCTAGACCGACTCAACCTACAAATCTTCGATATAAGCAGTTTGCTTCACACTCTGCACAATATAACCCTAAAATTTCATTTCCAAGAATACGTGCAGATCAAAGTGATAATCAGTGAAGTCGTTTGCAAGAATTCGTGAAATTCAAGTGATCAGCGTTTCCAGTTGATCAATATGATGAAGGTACATTACATTTCTACTCGAAAATCATCGTTAATTGTTCAATATTTCATTCGTTAATTACTTACTCTGTTTCTCAATTGTTCGATCATGTTTTAGAACAAAGGTTTGGGGCTTATATTCATATAAAGAAATCGATAAATATTTGAATTATTCGAAAGAATTTTGAATGAATTCAGACCGGGTCGTAAAATTGGGTTTCGGGTCAAAGAGTCGATGACGTATTCTCAAACTTTTCTGATATTTTCAATAAAAGCCTCTGGAGTATTTACTATTACAAACGAAGTCTGAATTAAGTAGTTTGTTTCAAGTTTCTATATCTTATTGGCTTATATATAGCAATGTGGATCTTGGATATATTTCATTAATTGTTAATATAATGTATATAGTGATACATGATTTAAAATGCATACAATCTCATAAAAATAGATAAATATGATATAAAGATCACTTAATAATTGTGTTTCTTGCTGTATTCTTTGATCAGATGAAAATTGGAGTTGAAACATTTAATTGTGAAAACGATTCGGTATCAAAAAACATGACCACCAGTTCAGGCCAAATTTCTAGCACTGAACTCATTGACATTTCTATTCAAGATGCTAGAGTTAAAAAGGTATATCGATCAAATTTCAGCTTATTAATTAGAAGTAAATAATTCAAAAATCCCTTACAATTAACTAATTGTGTTTCTTAATGTATCCCTTGATCAGATGAAAGCTGGAGTTGAAGCGGTTAGTCGTAATAGTGATTCGGTATCGGAAAACATGAACTCCAGTTCAGGCATAATTTCTGGCACTGAGCTTATTGAAATTTCTATTCAAGCTGCTAGAGTTAAAAAGGTATATCGATTAAATTTTAACTTGCGTATAAAATTTTGCATAATATGTTAAATATGATTAGATTAGCCTTTTGTTAATATCACCACTGATGATCATTATAATCCAATTTGGTTCAAATAGTTGAACAGAACTAACAGATATCTTTTGCGAAGTTTTGTAGTCAACTGACCTCTTTTGAACTTATTGTAGTTGAGCCTACACGAGACGTTTATAGAATTGAATTAATATCATTTTACTATTGTTTCTAGTAGTTATAAGGTTAAACCTTTCGTGTTTGACCTTTAATAGTTCTAATGAAGTAGTTCTTGCAGGAAGACATAGACTCTAAATTGGATTCAATTAAATGCTTAATGAGAGAAGTGGAATGTAAGGAGGAAGCTGCAACACAAGCAAAAGAGAAGGCGGATAAGTACAGATTATATGTTTTTGCTAAGGTGGATGAACTTAAAAAGGCACAGCAGACTGCAAAGGAAACAAATGACATGGTACTAGATCATTCTTCGTTATGGTTTACTTTATGCAATTTGAACAAATGTGAAGTTTGCACGCAGTATTATCTGCTCTATATTAGATAAATGTGTGAAATTTGTTAAGTCACCATGTTGTGGAAGATTTTTTCAATATGTAGTAGTAAATATCTATATTGGTATATATTAAGACTTTCTATATATATATATTTGGGTTTATATAAATTAGCATTTTGTGTACATTTAAAACTCGTGTGTAGAAAAATCAATGCAAATATGTTTTGGTTGGAACTGATGATCTTTGAGGTGATGTTTTGTTTGTTGTTAAGGTTACTTATTTTTTATCTCTGCAGAATGCTAGAGAAGTATATGCACAAAAGGCTGCTTTAGCAATTGAGATGAAGGAACTCCAAGTTTGTGTGTCAGGTGTGTTAAATAAAGGAGACAAATCCATTGCAGATCTTGATAAGGTATTACTTCTTTTTCCTATAATAATGTGGATCAATTAGTACTTGTATTGAGATAGCAGTGAGATTTTATTTACTATTTCAAATTTCATTTAATTAGGTGTGTAAATTCTTGGAGAGTCGGTTAGCTTCAGCAGTGATAAAAAAGAGAGAGGCATATAAGGAAATGTTAGATGATGAAAGATCTTTATCTTACCAAAAACAGCAGATGGAAAAGCTGAAAGTGGAGTCAAAGAGACTAAAACAAGAGGCAATGGAAAACTCAAAGGTAGTAAGTCTAACTCAACAGATAATTTTCAAATTATCAGTAGTCTTTGGTACAACTTTCAAATTGTTTCCTTCACTTCAAAATAGATAATTTCATCCTAAAACAGATAAAATTCACATTCTGACTTTTCTGCTGATTATTACAGTTGCAGCAGTTTCTGAAAGATCGTAGGCGTGTAATCCATATGTTAAAGTGAGTTGTAGTATTTACAGTTTACATGTTTGTATACATAAAAGTTGAAAACTTTGTATTAGAAATTAAAAGATTGGTTACTTTTTGCAGAGAGGAAATATCTTGTAAATGTTACAGATGTGAAGCTGCTAAAACGGGAGATTGCCGATTGTCAAGATAACAACGAAATATCAGTTATGAAAGAATATTGTTCTCTGAGGCCAATAATGAAACAAATGATCCCGAGGGAGGAAAATGGAGTGACTCGATGTTCTGTAGTTATGAGGAAAGGGTGGTTGAGAGATCACAGCAGTAGGTCTTTTGCACAGAATTCGAAGAATAAGGCAATGAAGGAATGGATTCATGGAGAGATCGAAGAGGCGGTGATGGAGTACAAACAAGGGGTTTTTGACATCAAAGGATATGGATGCTATTCTTATTCTGAAGAAGATGATTTTGATTTGAAGGCACATACATACACTGCAAATAGCTGAATGTACATGGGGAAGTTGGGGATCATAACTTTTTGTGAATAGGTAGATAAGAATACACTATTGGGTCAACTACTTTGTTGCTAGATTCTGTGTATATAGCATGATATGCTAATCAAAAAGGTTATTACATGTATTCTTCTAAGTAAAGTGAATATTTGCTTATCATTTTATTTTTTTCTTTATAAAAAGAACTATTTTCCTTTTTAACATATTTATTATGTCTCTGGTATTAACAGAACAAAAATTTTTTTTGATGTTTATGAAAACAGGAAACTTTATTAAAAATTGACCATCAGAATTCAGAAGTCAGAACCTCCTCAATGTTTGAAACAAGTAAGTGGGCCTGGAAAAGCCCATAAAAAAAACAATTATCGGGTTTATATCAAGTCTTACCACATCTGATTTTAAGTTTAAAACTTCTTAAACTAAAATTCAAACTCCCACAATATTCAAAAAGTAATCACAATGTTAACGTTAGGAATCCCAATGGACGAAACCTTATTGGGCCTCGCTAACAGAATTCCGTTAACCAAGTTCAATACAAGCCATTTATAAATACTGTTTATGTAGGTTCTTTTAAAACATCCTCAAGTCCTCAACGTTTTGAATTGCATAATTAATTATTGTCACTTATTTTTACAGGACCTATATATGGCCATGAATGGAGAAAATGATTTCGAATTCGAAATAGTTAATCATCTTGAAGAAGAAGAAGAAGAAGAAGATTTTACATCAAACAATACGATGACTGCTTCACCCGAAATTTGTAGCACTCAACTCATTGACAGGTTCATTGAAGATGTTACAAATAAGAAGGTATATCTAACATTGTTTTTAATTTATACCGCTTTATAGTATAAACAACCTTATATTAAATGTTCTACATTTTGATCCTTTTTTTCTTTTGTTTTGATTTAGGAAACGTTGGTCTCAAAAATGGAGTCAGTTATGAGGCTTATGAGAGAAGTTGATTGTGAAGAGGAAGCTGCACAACAAGCTAAATATGAAGCAGATCAAAGTAGCTTCGATATTCTTGTGAAGATGAATGAACGTAAACTGGCGAAAAGATATGTCGAAGAAACAAATGACATGGTTTGCCTATTGCTAACACCTTTTACCCAATTACTAGTTCAGATAAAGAGCAACATACATTATTTATATGATTAAAGTGTACATAGACCTTTTTTTCCCTGTCAAAGTTGTTCATATTAATTTATACACAGAGTTCACTAATTATTAGCTCTTTGCAGCTTGTAAGAAAAGTGCATGTACAAAAGGCGGTTTTAGCTACTAAAATGGAGGTGCTGCAACTTCGTGTGCTACATTTGTTGGATGAAGGAGATAGATCTCTTGACGTTCTTGATGAGGTACTACTTTTGGTAGTCAATTAACAATGTTCTGTTCTTTAAATTTACGCGCTATTTACCATTAATTTTTTTTTCCGATTAGATGCATAGAGCCCTACAGATGAGATTGATTTCAGCTTTAACAAAAAAAGAGTTGGCCAATAAGAAAAAGCAAGAAAATGAAGCAGTTTGTCAAGTAGCACTTGCGTACCAAGAGATTAAGATGAAAAAGATGCTCTGTGAAATTAGTAGACTCGAACAAGAAGTTGCGGAGAATTCTAAGGTACTAATGTAGGATAATAATGTTTGTGGTGTTAGAATTGATATTAGATCTTTTATTATAAGATCAAAATATAAAACACGTTTTTTTCTTCTTTTATTATTTCTTAACACAGCTTCAGGATGCACTCATAGATTATGGCAATGTAGTTGATACGTTAAGGTATGTTGTGGGCATCTTGCAACAGGCTTGTAGTTAAGAAGAGGACAAATATTACTTTTTATTTTAACAGAATTTACACGGTTTTTCTTGATTTATGCAGTGGACAAATATCTCACAGATGTCAGGATGCGAGTGTTTTGAAAGATGAACTTGAGCAGACAATTCCGCAAGGTGAAATATGGTCATGCCAAATATCGCCCAATTTAATTGTGCAGTCAACTATCGAATATAATGACACTGAAGACAATATAAAAGAGGTGGCAGTTAAGGAAATATGCAAACAACATGAAAAACATATGTTATCTAAAAGTATCAAGAAAGTGAAGATAAACAACAAACTGAGTAAAACTCAGATGGTCACTAGATGTAGAAAGTTGAAGATAAAAGGTCTTCAAGTGGTAAACAAAAAGGGTGCTAACGCTGGTCATGTAGAGGATCTTTCTGATGATGGCGAAGTGGCATTGTTTAGTGTTCTTTTGATTATGTTTCTCATTTTCTATTTCTTGGATTTGTTTCTGTTTTTTGTAGTTTAAATTTGGTAATGGTGACGGTTATCTCATGTGTTCTTAGTTTTACCTGTGTTTCTACCGTAAATTTATGAGGGAATTTATTATGTCTTACGATTTAAAGATTCAAATTGAGGGATGAAAACTTCTTAATATATATATATATATATATATATATATATATATATAGTTGGGGATCTAAAAAGAAGCTTAATTGTATGGAGAAAGGGTAGAAGGAATCCTGACCAATCATTTCAAATTTAAGTCAAAGGGTATATTAGTCTTTTCTCAATTGGTTGTTTAATTTAATAAAATGGAATGTAAATACTTAAATGTGTGGGACGTTTTTTTCTCCACTATTTTAGGAAAGTGACATCTAATTTATTATCCTGTAATAGGCAACTAAATCTTTCGGCAAAAACAATATTTTGTTGTGTGATTCATAGTGTGGGTTTTTTTTGGGTGGATATTCATGCAATCTCCAAGATATGAATGAATGATATAGTGGTTTGAGAATTACTTAAGTACGTTGCAAATTTTAGCAGCGATTTGTAGTATACTGCAATAATCAGTTGCCACGAATTGTCAATCTTGAAAATCTCATTTCGGGAATCAATTCATAAGCAATTCCTTAAGTCATATGGCAACTGATGAACATGCGATTGTTATTGTAGATACGTATTCAACAGATGAATCCGATGATATTGGTAGTACCTCCGAACCAAGTAAGTTATTAGAAGTGTGTGATTAATTGTGCGTACTATTGTTTTCGATTCTGTTTATTGATCATTTTGGAGTGCGTTTAATGATGAAACTCGAAAATACGAGCACTTGTTTTATTTGTTTGTTAGCGAGATTCATGTTTTTTTGCCTGCGCTTGTTGTAAGGTAAACATTATTTTGATCCAGTGGTTAATATAGTTACGTAAACATGTAATATATATAGATATATATGATTCTGCTTATATACAACTGTGATTCAGATCATTTGAATAAGGTTAAACTTACATAGCACATCGACTATAACATTTGACTACTATTATGTGGAAATTGAAATTTAGTGGTTTTAATTACCTCTTTGGAACCTTTTAAGTACTTGTGGTGTATGTTTGATATCCATATGTATGTATTGATTCACGTCCAAATTACTAAAAAAAGGACGTTGATTCGGCATTCCAATATGAGTGATGCGTACAACTAAGAACATATATAGTATAACTGCATATTCAATCCTATCTTAGTTTATATATATAATGTACTCTTTAATGTATGTTGATAGTTTCAAATATTTCTACACAGGTCATGGAACGTTGTTGAACACAGTATCTGTTGGTATTATGCATGTCTCCCCCGAAGGCATACCATTTTGGATGCTCGATATCCCCGATGATATCAAACAAGCCATTGGAATGGCCTTTGATAATGTTGATGTGGCGTATGATTTTTACAGAGAATACGCTAGGCAAGCTGGTTTTCCTTCAAAAAAATCAGGGAACAACAAAAATAAGTCTAGTGTAGTTTCCCGGAAATACTTTCTTTGTTCTAGACATGGTTTCCCCACTCCGAAGACGCCCGTCGATAGCTTATCAACAAAGGTCAAGAAGCCGCGGAAAACATCATCCAAAAAGTGTGGGTGCAACGCCAAAGTGATTATATCGTTGAATAAGTGTACCAATAAATACCAAGTTGAAGCGTTTGTTGAAGAGCATAACCATGATTTGGTACACAAGAAGGACAAACACTTTCTTACATCTAACCGTAGGTTATCATATCCTCAAAAACAGGCACTCCATAACCTTTCTACCATCAATATCGGACCTAACCGAGCTTTCAAAATATTGAAGCAAACTTGTGGTGGTTTTGATCAAGTTGGTGCGACAAAGATAGATTGTAAAAATTTTAAACGGGACGTGAATAAATATATCGGTGAGTATGATGCACAGATGTTGGTTGACAAGTTGGCAACCCGAAAACAAGTTTTTCCGGACTTCTCATTTGAGTACAGACAGGGTGGAGAAGACGAATTGAATTGCCTGTTTTGGGCTGATGGAGAAGCCAAGAGGAACTACATTGCATTTGGAGATGTAGTTGGGTTTGATGCCACCTTTCGAACTAATACGTAAACGAATCAATAATCCACTTCAATTTTTTATTTATTAATGGCAAATAAGTTAGTAAATTTCATATGTTTTGAACGTGTTTCTTATTTGGTGTACGGCATGTTGTTGTAGGTACTACATGGTGTTTGTCCCATTCACTGGGATCGACAATCATAATAAGTGTGTCACATTTGGTGCTGGCCTGTTGTCCCATGAATCTATTGAAGCATTTACATGGCTATTAGAAGCGTTCAAGAAAAATGTTGGAGGCGAACCCACGTTTTTTGTAACTGATCAATGCCCAGCCGTCAAGCAAGCAATGCAGAAAGTTTTTCCAGCAACAAAGCATCGTTTGTGTATGTGGCATATAACCGACAAGTTCACTAGTAAGGTTAGTTTCTATTTTTTTTTTTTTTGTTGAAACAGCATTATACATGTGATTCAGTTTATTGTCTATTATGATTCATAAAATCAAAAATGTGATTCAGTTCCAAACAACTTTGATTCTGCATCATAACTTACTTTAAAATTTTTGCTTGTTATATAAAAGGTTAATGCTTTGTTTAACGCTACGATTTGGTTCATATTTCAGTTAGGTTCACAACTGTGCAAGAGTGGTTTTCTAGCAGAATTGAATAACATTATTTGGAGCAAGACCATCTTGCCCGGACAGTTTGAGGAACGTTGGGCTTCTATTATGTATGCGTACAACATGCAAGAGCACAAATGGTTGTCAGAAATATATGCTATTCGACACCAATGGATACCGGCCTTTTTTCGCGATGACTCTCTTGCTGCACTTATGCAAACAACTTCCCGATGCGAGGGTGAAAACCATTTTTTTGGACAACTAACAAATGATGATCTGCATCTTATCGAGTTACTCCAACACTACGATATAGCAATGCAATGTCAGCGAAACGAGCAGTACAAAAACGACCATGAATCACGCTTCAAGGATCCTATACTGAAGACCGGCCTACCAATTGAGGAGGAGGCGGCACAAATGTTCACACGTTATGTTTTTTTTGAAATTCAACGGGAAATTCTTAAATCGATGGTGAATGTCGGCTCGGATAGCACTGTGGAAGAAAATGGGGGTAAAAGATATGTAATAAGAGATGTAGATGACGACATCAAGTTTCGAGGCCCGCAACAGGTACTGAATCATGCAATTACCCAAGTTTCCACCCTTGCATAGATCTTTTTAGACATATTCATTCACCTATTTACTACTGACTTCCTCATTGAGATCTTTGTTTTTATATGTAATACAGCTTCTACCAATTAGAGTAGGTTATAATAGATATTTATCTTCAGAGTCTTCTTTGTTCACGCAGGTGTTTTTTAACAAGCATGAGTTGACTATTGCATGTTCTTGCAAGTTGTTTGAGCTAGAAGGTTTTCTATGCCGCCACTGTTTTTATGTGTTACGGATGGCACGTGTCAAGGAGTTCCCCAAGAAATATATCATGCGGCGATGGTCGAAGGATGTGGTTCCCCCGCCACTAGACCTGTCTAATTTGAAATGTCGAGAATTAGGGGATAATAAAGAAGAGATCCAAACTATTATTCGCGATTCATATTTTTTTATAGATTCCGCAATAGATCGGCTAGTCACTGACGTTGATAAGTTATCACTGTTTCGCGATAAGCAAAAAACATTAATGGAGCAGGTTTTTGCAGAGACGCCGCTTGTACCCCAAATGAAAAATAAGCAGGTAATTCAATCATTGATGGGTGTCTCGCAACCTGAAGACGTAAACGTAAAGAATCCCCAAGTTAGCCGTAACAAAGGATGCGGGTCAACCAAAAAAGGTAGGATTCAAAGCGCAAAAGAGAAAGCGATTACAAACGCACATAAGCAGGTCCGTTCTTGTCAATATTGTGGAGTTGTAGGCCATTATAGAAGCACTTGCAAACAGAAGGCCGAAGATGATGCCGCCAACAAAAACAGTCTAGCGAGTGATGAACCATCTACATCTCCTGATTAGTTGTTTATTTGTATAAAGTGCCTGTTTTTGTTTTATAACGTTAAAAACATTTTGATTCATAACAATTACATTGCACATTTCATTTTTATGTTTATTTTATTTCCCCCTACATAGTTTATCCAATTATAGGATTTGCTCCAACTAAGTTATGATGCATATTAGTCGATGATACAACAACATTATCTCTTGAGATCGATAAATTGTCATCTAGACACATACCATTTTTGGTAGTACTATTGTTTTTCCACACTCATATATTACCTAGATTTTAAAGGGTTAAGCGTACACATGTAGAAGCACTTGCAAGAGCGTTACGCCAAATTTGAGTTTCTCATATATCACCAATCTCGAGCGTTATTACACTTGCAACAGGGTACTTCTTCATGGGTTGAAGTTCCATCGCTTCCATCTACATGCACAATGTATAAATACCTGTTAGTACATGTATGTAGACTTTAAGGTTAAGCATTCAACGAAAACATAACAACCAATAATAACCGAAAATAAAAACCTAAGATCATTCCGATGAAAAAACTATGGATACCATACCCGGGACTGTAACTAAAAATCAAGATAAATAACATAATGAAACCCTACAAATTACATAAAATCATAACTGATTCAATATCAAACTAATGAGAATTGATGAATTGTTATCACGATCTTCTACCATCGAAGCATAACTTTCAATTGATTTTAATGAAAGTTAAAATCAAGTGACTAAATCAAGGGATTGAAATTATCAAACCACAAAAAACAATTACCTTAGATAATCAAATTGTTTAATAAGCGAATTAGGAAGAAGAGGTAGAGATGATTACCGGATTTTGTTAAAACTTCTCGCGATGTCGAATCGACGATAGGGTAAGGACGTAAGGTTGTAACTGAAATATGCTTATTAATTTTTGAATTTATATGGGACCAACATCACCATTAGACTCGGAGATTTATTCTTCTTCATGGTGTTTTTAAAATCTTGTTTGTAAAACCCATCGATGATGATGATAATAATGATGAATGTGCGAGCAAAAGAGGGAAGCAGGGTTCTAGGGTTTTGAGCAGACATATGATAGTTTGGTCCGGGGTTTTTTTTAGGCAAAATTTTTAGTTAAAAACTTAACAAATATTTTAGGGGTGTAAAATGTAATTAGGGTGAATTAATTTAGATGGTTGATTGCTAATGGTGGAACCTAATCAAGGGTCAATAATCTTCCATGGTATTCTGTTTTATATATATATTAAAGATTATATTTTTTAGTGGTGTACGAAATGAGTATTGTTTATACTTATTTTTATTTGTTTTTTATTTTATGATTGTATTTTTGATAGACTGTATATATGTAACACCTCAAAATCTGAAAGTATTATTGTGATAAATAAATTAATAATTATTTTAAATTATTAAATATGTAAGAATAATAAAATAGTTTAAAATCGCAAATGGTTTTTTTAAGTTCCAGAAAATAGTTATTAAAGGATACCAAATTAATACAAATATATATATATATATATATATATATATATATATATATAGTTGAAGGATCTAAAAAGAAGAATTATTTTGTGGAGAAAAGGGAGAAACAATCTTGGCCAATCATTTTATTTCAAGGTCAAAGGGTATATTAGTCTTTTCTTATTTGATTATTAAATTAAATACCATTAATTGTAGTTTCTAAACTTATGCGTACGGTTTTGTTCTCAAACAAAGTAGGAGATAAACAAACAAAAGATTGTCATATGAAATGCAAGACTTTTTCTTTTACATTTATTAGGTCTGTGCCGTTTGTCTATGATGGTATTCACGAAGCTCTTTCAAGTTTTTGATTAATTGTATATTTCATTGATTGATTGAGTGTTTGTATGATATAGTTCATCGATTAAAATATAGTGCATTCCATTTTATATTCAATTATCGATATATTGAATGATTTTCAGGGTGTCTATTTATAAGAAATCTGTAAAACGAATTGAACTTGGGATACTACTGAAACGAAATGGACTACGATGGAGCTTTTTAGATATGTATTCAACGGAGGAATCCGATGATATGGCTAGTACATCCGAAGCAAGTAAGCTATTTTGTATTGTGTTTTTAAGTTGCGTAATAGCGGGGCACGGTTTGTTTTTGTTGATGTTTGTTTTTATGTAACGATTATATTCGAATATAAAGGTACTTGGTCACAGATTTTTTGTTGAACTTTATGTTATGGTAGATACAAAATGCTTATTAAGTGGATATTTTTATCAAGTTTAATGATTTTGGTAGAAAAATAACGTTGGTTTAGTGGCTAATATTTGATGGCGAGTTTCATGTTTTGTTGAAAAAACCATGGTGATTCAGTTGATATTATAAGTGATTCGGAAAAATAACACAATACGTTCACAACCAATCTATACATGGATCTTGTTCGTCATTCACGTTTTAATCCAATTTGTGATAATATGTTTTTATTGATAGTGGAAAGGTACCCGACACAAAGTCAATTGGGGTGATGCATGTATCTCCTGAAGGCGTACCCTTTTGGGTCCCCGATGTAGCGGATGAAATCAAACCGGCTATCGGAATGACGTTTGATGATCCAGATGTTGCTTATGAGTTCTACAGACTATATGCAAGGCAAGCTGGTTTTCCGTCAAAAAAATCATCGAATAATAGGAACAAAATGAGCATGGTTTCCCGAAAATATTTCTTGTGTTCTAAACATGGTTACCCTGCACCGAAAGATCCTATTGATAGCTTAGCGGGTAATGGGAAGAAGCCACGCAAAACTTCATCCCAAAAGTGCGGGTGCAACGCCAAGAAGATTATTTCATTAAATAAGGTTACTAGAAAATACGTTGTTGAAGAATTTGTTGAAGTTTATAATCATGATTTGGTACACGAGTGATCAACCGTTTCTTACATCTAACCGCAAGCTCTCATACCCACAAAAACAGGCACTTCATAACATGTCAACCGTAAACATAGGACTTAATCGAGCATTCAGAATTCTGAAGCAAACTTGTGGGGGTTTTAATAAAGTTGGCGCGACTAAGGTTGCTTGTAAGAATTTTAAGAAATTTCGTTTTATATGGTTTTACAAGACTCTTTGGCATGTATATTTGTACAGTGATTCTACTACATTACTTACTGATTCATTTATTTTACCCTACTGCTTCAGTCATTTACCCTTTGATTCAAACTATAAGTAATACCGATCAACTGTTCTAACACATTGAAGCATAAGGTATTCTTGTGTAATTCATTACCAATATGTAATTTTATGCACAAACCCTCATGCACAAGTGCGTACACTATGATTCAACAACATATAGACTATGGTTCAGCAATTTTTGTACAATGATTTATGATTCAGCATGCTAACATCTTATTTTACTCCTCAAACACCCTTTATTCATTTTTTTTCTAAAAAAAAACGTTATTATTTTTTAAGGTTACATAACAGTATTCAATATCCAATCTATACACTACAGTATACTATGATTCAGCAGAAGTTACACTACGATGCTACACTTTTACACAATGATTCAGCAATAAACGTATTATGATTCACCATCCCCTTACCTTTTTATACTCCTCCTTTAACAACACCTACAACTTTTTCTTACATTTATAATTATCTCCACCCTGCATTAACATTAAACAATACAGAGACCATCTAACAATAAACCGTAATCTTTAAATCACCAACCAACCACCTGTCATTTTATTTTACGTCACAAAAAAATTAACCATTCACAATTATATTCACGAAACCATTTGAAGTTTTCAAAAGAAGAATCAAATTCGAAACATATTCATACGTAAACTACAGTTACTCGAGATAAATACAAAAATATTGTTCCAACCTCCACAGTCATGACACGCCATTAATTACCGAAAACCGCCAACCTTTCTACCCTTATTTGATCAGCCCTCTCCTTCACAATCGCCTTAAGATCTGCTGGAAGTTTTTCATAATCTTTAGCTTCAGTTTTCACATGTAAAGCCATATTGTTTAAGTCAGACATCAACATCTTCGTTGCGTATTTCTTCCACAAATCATCTAATTGCGCCTGTTGTCGGTCATTCTCGTTTCTTACACCTGCATCAAATTTCCCAACACCTTTAAAGGTCTCCATGTGCCTCATTAAAAACACTCCGCAATCTATCCCATTTAAGCTCGTTTGCCACGGCATCATCAATCTTTGTGGCACCACTCTACGGATAATTTCAACTAATCGTAATCTACACATGTAGCAAAAAAAGATAATATGATTCTGCTTTAGGTAAACTGTGATTCAGCACAATCATATGATATTTTTATCTACTCAAAAGCTATCTATGCAGCAAATAAAAACACTATGTTTCTGATTTTAGTAAACTGTGATTCAGAACATTCATATGATAAGTTATCCATGTAGGGGGGAAAAATATGATTCTGTATTAAGCTGTGATTCAGAGCAATCATGTGATATTTTCATGTACTCCTAATCATGATATATAGCAACTAAAAATAACCAAACTTTTCACGTACCCATTATTCATGTGTTAAGATGAGCATTCGGCTTACGGTTCATTCCATGGTGCGATTCTCTGTCATTAAGAATCAAAGCCCAAATGTCTATCACATCTGGATGCACTCTAGCGCCAAGGGACAACGTTTCCAACGGACCTCGCATTGTC
This sequence comes from Pseudognaphalium luteoalbum, assembly GCA_963422505.1. Classification (NCBI taxonomy): domain Eukaryota; kingdom Viridiplantae; phylum Streptophyta; class Magnoliopsida; order Asterales; family Asteraceae; genus Pseudognaphalium; species Pseudognaphalium luteoalbum. Next base: position 133,449,131 of record OY730192.1, on the reverse strand, counting down.
GTAACTCCATGTGCAACATTGAAAACAATATCACTGTACAATTATAAAAGTATCAATCAGCTCAACATAACTGAATTATGTATATTCTCTTAAATAACAAGTATCAGGCTAACTAATAAGTACAAACATTCAACAAACTATTGTGTCAAACACTATTTTAATAACAACAACCAGTTTATTTTTTATCATAAATTCCCAATTAACATTATATACCATGAACGACTATGATTTGCAAGTAAAACATCACCTTACTAATTCTACAACTATCATATGAATCAACAAACAAAAACAAACCCATTATACCGATTCAACACGCATTCTGCATTATGCTACAACAAACACACCAAAACTAAATTCACAAAATCACAAAATCACAAAAACACCAAAACTAAATTCACAAAATCACAAATTAACATTTCACACTTAACAACCAACTTGTGGCTTCCATGTAACATACACTGAATCGATGGATCATAAAATTGATTCAGAAAAAACTATACTCACGCATACTAACTGCTTGCTTTCATTCAATTTCAATTACCCAACTAAATAACTACCCCAAATACTCACATCAGTTTTCATAAAATTAATTTCCCTACATGACAAACATGTTTTTAATCAAACTTTACTTAAGAATCATAATCGTAAATACACATATAGATGTTCATGAATCTACACCATAAAATAACCCAAAACAAATTAACCCTCTTTCACTAGATTAAACAATTGAATCACACAATATGTTTAATAGAACGAGCATTTTAATTCATAAAATACAAACCCCGATTAACTGCCACAAAATACATACCAAAAAATCACCAACTATACTCGCATACCTTCGAATCTCGAATTTATCTTCTTCTTAGAATTCTTCATGTCTATTATCACCCAACTAGTTCTCGTACCGTGAATCAACCAATCGATTCTTAAACATCCAACATCGCTGAATCATACCAAATCGAGTGTTTCAGCAAGTTTAAGAAACAAATAAAAATTGCTAATTAGGGTTTTTATTTGGAAGATTTTATCGATGATATGGAAGTATGAGATTTTGGGAATCAATCAGTTTTTGCTTGGAAGTCGGAGAGTTGATACGCACAAAAGGAAGGCTTAATTAGTTTCCTTCGTTATATTTTTAACAAATTTACCCTTTTACCCTTGCTCCATCAAAGTTCCGCCCAAAAATGCTAAAATTTGGTTGACTAATCTGAGCCGTTGAATTAAGGATCTGGTGGTCAATATTCTTTCTCCCATTTCTCCACTTAAAAACTTGTCTCCCTGCATCCCAATCCTATATATATATATATATATATATATATATATATATATATATATATATATATATATATATATCCGTCCCTTTTATTCTCACTCTTTCTCGACTATTCCAAAAACACAGAAAACCCAAAATCGTCTCTGTGCTTGTCACGATTTAACCAGGAACAAGTAATCCTCAATTCAAGACTTGAAATCATCTACTTGGCTCCTCATCTCCTCCTTGTTCTAAATTTGTGAGTATGATTAATTTCTTCTCCTTATTTGAATTAGGAATTTGAATTAATAAGATTATTAGGGTTGGTGATTTTGATGTGGAATTGAATAAAAAGGGTGATTTTTTGATGTTTGCTAGTCTGTTATATTGATCGAAAACTTGGGTTATGAGGTTTGTGGAATTAATTTCGAACTGGTATGCTGAGACTGAAAATGGGGTCTGGGAACGATGATGATGGCGACGCTATCAGTGGGATTTCGCGACGCGATTGTGAGTAAATCATGACGCGATTAACGGTAGATCGTGACGCGCTTCTTTCCATTTCAGAACTTGTTCTGTTCCTGTTTGATCGAGGCAGGCTTTTAATATACATACATAAACAGAAGTTATAAATTGCCATGAAAAGCTGTTAGAACATTTAATTGAATAGAAACCAAATGATCAAATGTTTGAACTATATACGATCATTAAGTACATGGTTTGATTGGTTGAAGTTTAAACTAAAGTAGAAGTATGTTAAGGTGACGAACTAGTTATAATCGAATTATTGGCCCGGAACCCTATTTCGTTCCTTTATTTAATTTGATTATGTTAACAACATATAGAGGTAGGCAGATGCATTAACATGTTATGAAAAGATGGTAATGACATGAAATTTAGTAGAAATTAGAATAGTAAATCACTTAAGTCATTGGTAATAATTGTGATCGATAAGATAAAGGCTAAATGAAATGTAGAGTCAGAACTTGACTAGAAACTTAAGTGATTACATAATTAAATTGATAAACCGGGTATGATAAATAAGATTGTGATGCTTGATAATTTAACAGAATCAATATCCATATGTATATGATAAAATGATAAAATTATAATTAGTATGGATAAATTTTATACCAATGGGATTAAAGTAAAAGTTATAGAATGAATAGCTAAAATGTAATATTGTTTGTGTTTATGTGCTTGGTGATTAGGTAATAAAGAAGCTGGACGTATTACAAGTAAATCGTTTAAGTCCTTGCCAGGTAAGTTCTCGGATTACATGATCATTGTGCCAGGAATGATTTCGGTCATTTGCTGGTGGTTTGGTGCAAGTAATGGTTGCGGCCATTGGCTTGTATGATTGCTAATAGTATACGATTAGCATGGGTAGTTAAGGATCGTTAGCTAAAATAAAAAGAATGATTTGTGATTGTATTCCGTTTACTTACTAAGCATCGTGCTTACGGTTAAATATATAAACGTTTTTAGGTGAATCGCTTGGATGGAAGGGAGACTTGGGTAAGAAGTATATTGGAAGCTTGCTTTCTAATCAGATGAGCTTCTCTTCTTTTAAACTATCGCTATGGTGACAAATGTATAATTCGCCCAAGTATTGTAAACTTATATCATGTGTCTTTTTATCAGATGTAAACATTGTATAAATAAGTGGTGACGTTGTAAAGTTAAAAATATAAAATGATGGTTGTGATTACTTTAATGTCAAAAGAGATTAAATATAAAAAGGTTAATGTTTATATCAGGTGCTACAAGATGATATTGATTTCAGAAGGGACCTAAAACAAGCAAATTATATTTTAAATGTTATGAAATTACAAATTGTAAATCAGGATGTTTCAAGTTGTGTAATACCCATCCATTATTTTTAGATATGTCAAGCTTACTAGTATTTAAGTTAAAGGACGATATCATTAAACCATAAATAGTAGTGGACTTAGGATGTAATTTCATTGAACATAATTTAAGAAATATGAACGTATAGCAATTGTAGTCCCGTATGAATCGGACTTCAAGTCGGTTACTTTCTACCGATATGTACTACACACGATCTCAATCATTAGGATAGAACTCAAAAAAATAAAAAAAATAATAATAACCCCTAGAACTACATGAATCTACGACTCTGAGAGGCTATTAGTACAACTATAAGGGTCGTGCTTACATTTCAGTAGACACTCGGCTATCAAGTTTTGTTCGTTTAAGGGGATCTTGGTTGCAAGACGTGAAAGAGCTAGCTACTATAAAAAAATTAAGGTGAGTTTCACGTGACTTTTAAATTGGGTTGCACTCTAAATCAATTGTTTATTCAAAGTGTTTATGTTATTATATGATTATAAATCGTTTGTTGTCTTATAAATGTCTTGATAATGTGAAAACTAAAATCGTCACTAAGGGTATTGATTATCCAATATTTGAGTAATAATGAAATCGCATAAAAGTGGACGAAGACAAATAGTGGCTAAATTATGGATGAAGACAAAAAGTGGGATGTGTAAACTACGGGTTTGTCATCAAATTGTGGAAAAGTGGTAGATGTGTAAAACTACGCTTTGCCATCAAATTGTGGACAAAAAGAAAAAGTGGAAATTGATATTGAAAAGATATTGTTGGATATAATCTTTATTGCTTGTGTGACAAAGTGATATTGAAAATTGTTTGCTAAATTTTTGGTTAAATATTGTATTTGAATAGCCTTATCAATGTTTGCGAAAACCGTGATACTCACAAGCCTTTATAGCTGACCCAAAACGTTTTAAAAAATTTTGCAACTCAAGTTAGGGAACCGTGGATAAAAGTGTAGAATAGCTATTGTGCAACAGAATTGAAGAAGGTTTAGAGTATACATTTCCGCTTATTGGTGTAAAGGTAGAAATTCGCACTCTGATAAAGCGGGTTGTTTCAAGTTGGTATCAGAGCAATAGTTTAAGAGAATTAGGTAATCATTATAGGATTGCCTAAACTTAAACCAAGATGAAATGTGTGATTATTTATGCTGATTATATGCAATAGTAAAGTATAGTAGACTGAACTGATATGCTTCCCTGTAGTGAACTATTCGATGATTTAATGTGTCAAATTAATAACAGAATGTTAAATGAAGTATTAGTATTCTGAATAGTTCTAGTTGAACATAAGATATAAGGTTTAATTTGAGATTTTTTCCGTTCAAGTAACATTTAAAACTAATACAACTAAAACTCATGTGAACATGAATCAATCAAACTAAATACAATTCGTTTTTATTTTTCAATATCGAAACAAAAAAATATACCAAATATTCTTATACTGTATTTAGTTTAGCAATGTGAATAAACCTAGCTTGTCGTTACTTTCTTCACAAGTTGTTCTTCTTTCTCAAAGTTACAAACCTTTCACTTCTTTATTTGTGAACCAATGCTTCTAATTTCTATAATTTGTGCTTATAGTTATATTTTGAATCGACTAGCCTAGCTATCGCGTATTTAGTTTTCGAACGTTGACTTTTAGAGCCACAAAGTGATTGTTGACTTAGTCATTAGTCAATATTACATACTGATTAATCGACTGAAAAATTAACAAATCACGTAGGCGTTAAAGTAAATCAATCAAATAAATAAACATCCAAAGAAGGAATAATGTCACTTGTAATTTAACACCGAACACCACGTTTAAACTACACTACGTGTTCAAATTTAAGGTTGTCGCACATCCACTTGCTATATATCCATCCAATACCACCTTTAAAGCAAACGGTATTCGGATTTAAACAACTTGCTAAAAAGAACTTGCTAAAACAACGTGCTAAAAAGAAAATGGAAGAACAAATCGAAGTAGTTAGTGAAAATTTTGGGTTGTATTAAACTACCCATTACTTCCGTAAATACACATTATCAATTTATGAAAATCTTTCCTATAACTGAATAATATTAGTCGGAATGGTTTGTAAGTTTGTTTTTTGATCGGTAATTTGGTCCAAAATGAATGATTTTTGTTAGTGCTGACAATTTTTGCCCAAATAATGAATTTGGGTATTTCTTCCACAAGGTTTGGTTATTTTGGGCGGAGTAGATTGTTCATCCGAGTTGAAATGGGCAAGTTTCAAACATCTTTTGGGCTCCAATGTATGTATCAATACGGGTGGATCCCGATACATTAATACGGACGTTGGTGGATCCCGATATCGGGTGCATTTTCATATCGGGTGGATCCCGATACATTAATACGGACGTTGGTGAACTCAATTTATTAAATAATATGAAATTATTTGATAAACATATTTATTTCCAGATATTATTTCGATAATATCATATAAGCATTTCGTATCGTGTAAAATGCTCATAAACGACCAAAAACGCGTAAAACGCGCCCAACAATCAAATAAACGTCAAAATATATTATATAAATTAAAATATATCATTTTGTACGGTAAGTATTTACTTGAAGTATCGTATTTCAAAACCGATAACAAAAACGTTTGATTTAAACGTCACGTGATTTACTAATCGTAACACGACTCCGCGAGTCACTACCGACACATCACAATAACATTTTATAAATGTTTCAAAGTAATAATAAGTATTACTCCCAAGTTAAAAATATCGAACTTTAATCGTTATTTAAAATACGTACGTATAACATTAAACATCTATTTATACGTCGAAACGAACGGGTAAACGATCACCGCACGGAGTACAACTTTGAGGAAACAATTTAGGCACCCACATGAAGTGGGGGCCCACGAAATCCTGCAGAAAATGAGGCCATGCCCCATACCCTCCTTTTCCCCTTGCTTGTGAAGATCACCATACACCTCCATACTCTCTTTTTCAACTTACACTCTACCACTCCTTTCATTTCCACTCAATCCTCTCCCTCCTACTCCCTCATCCACGAAATCCAGCAACCACCACCATAATCCACCATCATCCACCACCTTTCGGAGAAAGAAAAGCTAAGGAAACGAAGCAAGAATCCTAACCGAGCATACTCTCTCGTTTTCATCTCTAGATCATCATTTTCTTAAGTAAGAACATACTTTTCTATACATATTTTCGTGCTTCACATTTGTGTACATGTTATGTTGATGATCTAGCAAGTATACGTCCAAATATCACCTTAAAGATCGTTGTTACTAAGCATATATACAAGTATATAATCTGTCTAAAAAAAAATCGTCTCACCAAAACAACCATATCTTGAGTTCTAGGAAGAATTAGACAACGAAACACATACCAAAATTTTCGTATGGAAGAGATCTATAAAAAGTTCTTGTATGACCATTTCCAAAAATCTACGTATTTTTGTGTAGAGCTCAATCTTTGGACTGTAGCTGTTCTTGGACCAAAACCGACACCCTTCATAATTATTTTTGTTAAAAATAGGAAATGAATATATAAAAACACCATAAAATGCAGTTTTACACTAGACATATAGAAGAACATGTATGATTTTTAGTTAGGCTTAATTCGGTATAGAAGTTGATTAAATAGAGAGACTTGTCGAATCAATATCTAGAAAAACTAAACTGTTAGAACTGTTTTTGTCAAGAAATCCGTGAATACCATTGTCGTAGGACATAATCCGTGAATACCATTCATGCATAAACATAAACCCGTGAATTATCATTAACGCATTATTTAGTCCGTCGATCCTCATTATTATCGCATGAAATCTTAAGTCCGTGAATATCATTCACGCATAAACAAAATCCGTGAATAATCATTCACGCATAAACTAAACCCGTGAATAGTCATTCACGCATAAACTAAACCCGTGAATAGTCATTCACGCATAAACTAAATTCGCGAATATCACTAACACTTAAACAAGTCCGTGAATACCTTATTCTCGCATGAACAGTGCCCGTGAATTCCCATTCTCGCATGAACAGTGTCCGAGAATCCTATTGTCGCATAAATATGATTAACAGTGGTAACAAGATAAGTTAATTAAACTAACAGTGGTAATGAGTAACATAATAAACAGTGGTAACAAGTAAACTAAATAAACAGTGGTAACGAGGTAAGTTACTAAACAGTGGTAACGAGTAACATAACAAACAGTGGTAACGAGTTATTACACTAACAGTGGTAACAAGGTAATAAACTAACAGTGGTAACGAGTTAATACACTAACAGTGGTAACAGAGATAAACTAACAGTGGTAACAAGTTTATAACAAACAGTGGTAATAAGTTAAACAAATGTATAAAGTGGATATTTTTAAGATTTTTATTACCAACCATTACCAACGGGCCGTACATATTTTCAAAAACTCAAACTAATCAATCAAACAACCAAATTATTTGGACATTACTAGTTGGATGAACAACTAGCATGGACGGTCTTTCGAGACGTCTACATATACTTATAACCTTGCGCATTTTGAACGCCCGGCAGGTTACCGTCTCCGGACAACATTACCTTGTGCAACATCATACTTGCTTGATAGCAACACATCAGACTCAGGTGAGTCTCATAGCCCCTCTTTACTGTTTTTACCCAGGGGTGGGATTACATGCTCGATTTTGTTTTACATATGAACACAAGTACAAAACCTCGATATATTGATTGCATGAGTTATTTTATCTAATCATGAAGTCCCTCACAACATAGTTTGTTTATATTGCGATAGCGTGAATGTTAGTGTATGGTACCATATGGGATTGACAATCCCCGTCCGGGGTAGTCGCGCTACCACGACTGCGGTCGAACGGACGCATTTGCATTTGTTCATACATGTGTAGATTAGGCACATGCCGGGGGCGAACTCGATCAGGTCCTTGAATGTGGATCCTGGCACACTCAGTTAAGCTCAAACTATGTGCTCATGGCAATAACATACACTCATATTTTATTTGCATGTTTGCAAATCACTAAACTAAATTTTGTGGTTCGTACTTGGATTTCATCAATTTACACCTGTGAGCTCACCAGCTTTTTAGCTGACCTTTTAGCGTGTATTCTCAGGTACCCAGCAGTAGTAGATCTGCTCAGGATATATTAGCTCGAGTTGCATTCAGATTACAGAAGATTCACATGCATTTCTACATTTTGTAAAATTAGATATGCCTTAGAATCTTTTACATCTAGCTATAAGCTTGTGTAACAAGAACAACAATGTAAAACATTTATATTATCTATGTAATGGTTTTAAACGACGCATTTAGAGTCGTTCGTTTGATCTTATGTGTTTTGTTATTGATTAGTAACACCCAAATCTTGCTTCCGCTAAACAATAAATTTGGGGGTGTTACAACATATAAGTCCACTGAGGTTCCACTCTAAAACCAATTGGTGATAGAGTGAGTAGCCCAGGAGTTTATATGCAGACATTACTTTCTTTAATTTTCCGATGTGGGATTGGGCTTGCACCCAACAATCCTTCCCTCAAACCCAAGTCCATCTGGGCCTCCCCTCCAACGATAGTCCCGATCCAACCTTATTCAGTACCGCCGCAAACTCGGCACTCGACTTGACTGGGTCCATGTCACACCCCCAAAATCGGTAATCGTGTTTATTAATGGTTTAGCGGAAGCTTTAGTTAATTAGCGGAAGCATTTTAATAATAGTTGAAACAGCGGGGGTGCTGACGTTACAATAGTGCATTCATTGTATCAGAGTATATGATCATACAGAACATATATTTAAGATGCCAAAGTTAAAGTTATTACAAAAGGGTACGACTTATAAAGTCATACATGTAGTAGTGTTGTAGAACAACATAAGTTTTCACAAATACAAGTTCATAAAAGTGGGATTTTGTAAGTATAACCAATGAGATTGGTAATACAGAAGAAATCCAAGTGTCCCAAAAGTGGCATCTTAAATAGTCTGGGTTGCCTATGTCCTTTATGCATGCAGATGTACCTGAGTCCTAATTCCCTGAAAAACATAGTAAACCGTCAACATTGAATGTTGAGTGAATTCACAGGTTTTGTATAAATCATTCATGTACACAAACATAATGTTTATATGTATAGTAGGAAACACAAGTATTCTATTTAAAGAAAACATTTCCTATTTTATGTAAGAATGCCATTCTTACTCCAAGTAATAGCTGTGTAGGAAACACAAGTTTAATCAAAAATATTTCCTAATAAATAGTTGCAGGAAACACAAGTTTAACATTTCAGTAAATATTTCCATATGAGTTGTTGTAGGAAACACAAGTTTAACATTCAAGTAAACATTTTCATATGAGTTGTTGTAGGAAACACAAGTTTAACAATTAAGTAAACCTTTCCCATAAAAGCAAGCGTGTAGGAACACCTATCCTATCGGTTACCACAGGGATTATCCTTCCCAAAACAGTAGTTGAGTAGTTGTTTAGTTTAAGTGGGAAATATAGACTATGATCCCTCTAAGGTGAGCGACACCTTTAAAGTTAAAGTAACGATTCCTAGTGCTATAACCAATTCACGACTAGTTGTTTTGTTGTTGCCTCAGTAACATGGTAAGTATACACTCCTCGTTACGACTACCGTCGATGCGGTTAGAATGACCAACGAGTTATATCCTGGGAGGATTGTCAAATCGATAGTACTATCTGTATACTCAGTGGCTAGAGTCACCTAGCTAATGGTTATAGGTTTCAAGCACTGGGACTTATGTGCACTACAACTACCTCACGTAAACCTAGGATCGTACCAAGATTTGTTGTCTTATTCCAAAAAAGTTGTGAAAACATTTCATATAGTTAACAGTTGAATATAAAGCATATAACATTTATATAAATCAGTTTGATATAAAAGCATGTCGAGCAATTATATAAAACAAATAGCATGTAATAACACATAGTTCTATATTTTCCACCCCTGGTTTTAAAAGCATTAAAACAATGAAAAAGGGGTTGTGAACTCACGGTGTATGCGCAAATGTAAATGCTAACGAGTAGTGGTAGCGTTGCTCAAAGAAAATCAACCTATACGCAATAACGTATTAACATAAGTACTTTGATAGTTTGTCAAATTATGTTAACAGTTTGATTGTTTTGAAGAAATTATTAATTTCTAAATTTTGTACGAGTATCATCGTATAAGGGTTAGTCATGGTAAGTGTTCGATAATTAGTGAGATTTGTATTTTCATGATTTTATGGATTGTGACCTTAGTTATTACTGCCCTTGATAACTCATTATTACTGCCCTTGATAACTCGTTATTACTGCCCTTTATAACTCGTTATTACTGCCCTTGATAACTCGTTATTACTGCCCTTTATCTGCTAGTTCATTTGACATATTTTTAACGTTTTTTGATCTACTTTCGGGTCTGTTTTCGGAGGTCAAAAGAAATCGAACACTTCCGAAATTTTTTAACGATGTTCCCACATATGTCACCTACTTCCAGTATCGTTTTTATGATTTTTAGATAACCATAACACCCTAAATAAAATTGTGAACCGAGGTGTGTCCGGAAACACGTTTTTGTGACCTTTGTGTACAAATCAGTTAATAGATCAAAATTGATGTATTTCTGGGAAAACTTGGTCTCAGCGAGAGTTATAGATAACAAAAATACAAAGATTTTTCAAGTGGTCTCATGTGTTTATCTTACTCCTACGATTTTATACAATTTTTCTACCGAGAGAACAGAATCTGTCCAGAAAATCGACATCACCAAAGTTTAGTTTTGTTGAGTTTTTGGTATGGTTTTGCTTATAATCTTTCAAGTCATAAACTAATAACATGTTATAAACTAAAAATCATGTAATATAGGTGAATGAAAATAGATCCTTACTAAGCTTTAAGGTGGAGGAAAAGAAGATGAAGATAATGGTTCTTGAAGCTTGATCTTGCTTCTCCTTTTTGCTAGCCTTTTGTAGATGCTTAAAATGATTATGATGACGATGTGAAGATGATGATTATTGTGATTGTTTGTTTCCTTGTTCTACCTTTTTCACTAGATCTTCAAGAATATTAAGATAGTGATTTTTTTGTGATGATGATATTGTTGCTGTTGGTATTGAGCCGAGAGGGAGAGTAACAATTTAGGAAGTTTGTAGTTGAGTGTGTGTATGTGTGTTCAATAATTGTGAAAGTAAAATGGGTAAGGTGGTGGTTTGAATATGGGAGTCGGTTCACAAGTCAAAGCCAGAGGCATGACTTTGCCATGTTTTGTCTCTAGATATTTTGATGAATAAGTTAGGTATTTAACCCGTAAATTTTGTGTACGGGTCCAATTATTTATACCCCGTATCCCACTCAATTATCCGTTTGTTTAAATTTTATTTTAAATATTATAATTGATATTATACCGAAAATGGAATACTTTATTTAAATAATTAATAAAATTATTCACAGTAGTGGTACTGTACAGTTAAATTGCGTGCTAATTTTTGGTTAAATTTCAAAATTATATTTCGAGGTAATGTTCCAAATACTAAAACAGGATTGGGCAAAATATTACTTTTAGTATTTTTGACCTTTAGGCACGTTTTATAATTGTTTCTGTTCGTGTATAACGCGCTCGGTACGTTTAATATAAAACGTATAATATAGTATATTATTTCAATAATATAAGTTAATAATATCTGTAATTAATAATTTTCGAATTATTAATTATTTTGTATCACCAACTTCATTGTATTGAGTTTGTCAAGTTTGATACGTTCATTTAATACAATATCAGGGAGACTTTCGGTACAAGGCTCACCGAGCGGTCACGCGCCATTGCGTGTCGCACATCACGCTGCGCCATCCATATCCGGGCTACAACCGTAGCTCTGATACTACTTGTTAAGACCGATACTATAGCCTAACAACATGTCCAACATATAAGTCCACTGAGGTTCCACTCTAAAACCAATTGGTGATATAGGGAGTAGCCAAGGAGCTTATATACAGACATTACTTTCTTTTATTTTCCGATGTGGGATTGGGTTTGCACCCAACAATTATGTCATCTATTTACAAGTTACACGAGATCGGATACGTATAATAGCAATAAACTTAACTTTGATAAAGTAGAAGAAGATTAAATTTGATACCATGATATATAGATATTTGACTACATGCATGTAGTTGAGTACATTTTGATAAATTTAACGTTCGAAATATTTCTTCTCAAAATCTCACCTTTATCTTGATTTTACCTTATACTTCACAAACATTATTCCCTTAATTTGGATATATGATAGATAAAATTTTACAAATTGCTTTACAATCATCTCTTCTAAAAACACTTTGTTATTATTAAAAGACTTTGATATTTAAGTGACAAGAAACTAACATGTTCTTATTAGTTTAATCTTACTAGAAAACGAATACCTTATGTTTTCACATGAAGATATTTCCTAGGTTATCGCACATTTCAAACAAGTCGTCTCTTCACATGATTTGGCCTAGTGACTATAATTTTAAATATTGGAAATATCATTTAATTATAACCCTCAAAAGTCTTCTCATATTATTGTCAAAAAATTAGATCAGTCGACCATAAAAACCTCACAAATCAAGCTTCAACTCTCATCATCACCTCTTTACTATGAACATGGCCGGACAGTTTTTCAAGTTGCTCTTATTTCTTCTGTTAAATATTTTCGCGTCCTCCGTTTCCGGCCAGAGTAAGTATCTTATATACACAAGATTGTTAGTTTTCATTAGTACATTACATCTACCTATTCTTCGAGTAGAAAATCGTAACAATTACATTTATAGATAGATGCAAATGTCGTGTGTACGTACTCATTTTAACGTCATTATATAATTTTGTGAATGAATTTGTTATGGTTTTAGTACTCGCAAGCATAAACTGTGGAGAAACTGGTGTCAAAACTGATTCCAATGGTGTAATTTGGAGCCCAGATGCTAGTTTTACACCAAATGGGCTTGCTCACGTGGTTAAATCTAGTAGCTCGGTATCTCCGGTTCTTGACACCCTGAGGGTTTTCACTAGTAGAAAGAAGAATTGTTATTCTATCCCCGTTACATAAGGAGCAAAAATCCTAGTTCGGGCAGTTTTCAACTACGGAAATTATGATGGATTGTCACATCCTCCAACGTTCGATCTCCACTTTGATGGGAACTTTTGGGTAACAGTCGAGACTCTAATACCCGGGCTAAAATTGCATGCATGAAGTCACTTATGTTCCAAAAGGAAAAGCTGTAAGCGTATGCTTGGCTCAAACAAAGTCTGGTGAGTTCCCAATAATCTCGACTCTTGAAGTCCGTGGTCTCAATTCAAAACTTTATAGCGAAGTTGACGATAGTCGGGCTTTGCTCCTAATCGGTAGATATTCTTATGGGACAACCGAAACCTTAAGGTATATTTGCTATTCATATCTTATTTTTTATTTAATATCATATTAATAATCACACATCCTAAATCGATCACCCGCCTATATATTCTTTATACGGTGAAGCATTATATATACATGATCAAGCGTAAGAAAGCTTGAGTGCATTGAGTTGGGTTGCACTGATTCGTTACTCTCCGGATGACGTGACTGACCCCAAGATCCGTATAGAGCGATGAGATGGGTGGTAAGAATCGGTTGGTGTACCATCTAAAAGATGGGTTTAGGAGGTGAGCAAAGCTCACATGAAGATGGTGGAGAGGGAGGGAGCATGGTGGCTGCCCTCTTTCCTATGATATTGTGTTGTCTGATGTATCATGATAATGAATCATGTTGTTGGGTTTATATACCATTGAGAATACTTTCACTCGGTTGCTACCCCTGCGGGTTCAACCCGGGTCCGTGCTTTTATCCAATGGGGAATGAGGTGATATGTTGACTGTCAGCGTACCTTTCGCTGACAGTCACTGTTCCCGAAATCACCTTTGTCAGAGAATCTTTTCACGCGTGGGTTACCCTGCAGGTTCGACCTGGGATAGCGGGGCTCATCCGCAGGGCTATACTCAAAGCTTATGCTTGTGGTGTGTTACTGCAGGATAACTCCAGCGGGGATACCCTTGGGGGTGGTTACACCATTAAGTCCCCCCAGTTCGACTTGTCAATTTCGTGCGAATTGGGAGGTTGAACTTCTCAAGTGCGCTTCGCATTCCTGGGGGAGAGCCCGCGTGATGATAATGCTATTGAATGAATCCCCTCTCACTTGTAGCTAGGGTTACCCCTTGAATAGGGGAGGGGGTTGGGCCCAACACTAGAGCCCATGGGCCAACCAATGTTGGGGACCCAAAGTGCGGGCACATCATCAAGTCTCCCTAGTTCGGTGCGACAAGTTTTATAATTGTCGTATTGAACTAATGATGTGGTAATGACAAGTAACCCCAAAGATAGTCACCCAAAGCGATAATGAACATTGCAGGTCAACGCACTTGGATGTTGCGTAGTGAAAGACTGACCTCGGGGATATCCTGAATGGTGGTAATACCTGAAGGGTCAACACATTTGGACATTGCACTACGATATGTCTGACCCAAGGGGTACCGTGATGGTAATACATGCAGGGAGGCGCACTTGGATATTGCGATATAGACGCGTAACCCCAGGGATATCCTTTAAGTTGTAACACCTGAGGGGTTAACGCACTTGGTCATTGCGCTATAGAAGCCTCACCCTAGGCATATCGTGACCTGAGGGGTCAACGCACTTGAACAATGTGCTATAGAAGTCTAACCCTAGGGACATCGTGACGGTAATACCTGAGGGGTCAGCGCGCTTGGAGATTACGCTATAGAAGCCTGATCCAAGGGATATCGTGATGGTGATACCTAAAGGGTCATCGCACTAGGACCTTGCTGCTATGGAAGCTTGAACCTAAAGCGATCCATTAGGTTGTAACACCTGGTGGGTCAGCGCACTTGGACATTGTGCTACAATAAGAATTTTTTAAATAGATACAACATATTTTCTATTTTAATGTATACAACATAAAATGTAATACCTGAGGGGTCAGCGCACTAGGGGATTGTGCTATAGACATTTGAAACTAGGGCTATCATGATGGTAATACCAGCTGGTCAGCGCGCTTGGACATTGTGCCATAGAAGTGTAACCCTAGGAATATCCATTAAGTTGTAGCACCTGGAGGGTCATCGTACTTGGACGTTGCGCTATAGAAGACCTTACCCCCAGGGATCGTCTGCAGGTGGTAACACCATTAACTTGCAATATTGTTAACCAACCACACTTACAATGATTGGTCTTTGTCCGACAAGTCATTCATGTCGGGGTAGTACTACACTATCACTCCCCCAAGTTCAGGATGGTAACTTTGTCAAGTACCATGTTGAACTTACAATACCCGGTAGTGGATCTATGAGGGTTAGCTTGTTAAGCTTTTGTAAAGTTAGTAAGTGATGTAGATCTCACTGTTGACGAGATCTTAGATGTTAACCCCAGAGGGTTCGTTCGTTTCACTTGTTGACCCCAGAGGGTTCGTTCGTTTCACTTGTTGACCCCAGAGGGTTCGTTTGTATCAGCTATTGATCCTTGAGGATTCATTTATTTTTGGCTGATGACCCCGGAGGATTCGTTTCATTTCTGCTGTTGACCCCTAAAGGTTTGTTTGTTTCAAATGATGACCCCGGAGGGTTCGTTTGTTGCAGTTGTCGACATGCTGACTGATTATTTGTTGTCATGACCGGGTAAGTCTAGATTACCCTATCAGTGTTGGCATCTTGCCTGCGGCGGACTTAAGAGTCATCACCGGGCACGGGGCAACAGTTTCTGATCAACCCCTCCTCAGCTTGAGAACTGCGGGGGATCTCCGCCAGGGGCAGGGCTAGAAAGCACCTCCCGCTAGGGCAGGGCTATTCCACCTGTTTGCACTACGTAGCTTTTAGCTCTGTTGCAGGTGCGACGTGAGATAGCGGTGACCACGCTGTTTGGGTCGGATTTTTGGTTTTTTATTTTTTGTCTAAGTGTTGAACATACATATTATTTTTGACAAAGTGTTGAGTATGTGCACGTATAGCGTAACCAATATTTTGAGCCTGTGATTGTTGTGATTACACTTGATTTTCGTTTGTAGGTTGCAAGATACAACATAGTTACAGGGGGTTGATCAGGCTACCCCTGGGGGTATGTCGATTATCACCATATACATAGGTTTTGAACATGCCTTATAAATGGCAGAGGTGTACCTGATACAAGTTATCCCTGGGGATAACTTTTGTGGTTTGTAACATGCCATATACGTAGCAGAGGTGTACCTGATACAAGTTATCCCTGGGGATGACACTTTTGTGGTTTGTAACATGCCATATACGTGGCAGAGGTGTACCTGATACAAGTTATCCCTGGGGATGATACTTTTGTGGTTTGTAACATGCCATATACGTGGCAGAGGTGTATGTCACACCCCGCCAAACGGTAATTAGAATCAAACAATATAATAATATGCGGAAGCCTTGTGACGTGGCGGGGCTGCGAACAGTTAAATCCAAACAACGCATACATACTCAGAGCGTATGGTTATCGCACAACTTTATTTATCAAGGATGCCCAGTTTGACAGTTGTTACAAAAGTAGTACGACTATGTAAGTCGTATCAGTAGTAGTAGAGTTTAAAACATTTAGTTTTTACAATACATAAGTTTAATACAAGATTTCGTAAGTATGATTGCAGTGTTTACAGTTATACTGAGGAAATCCTTCAAAAGCGGTCCCAAAAGTATGTGGCATCCTAAGTAGTCCAGGGTTGTCCATCCTGAATGCATGCGATTACTTACCAAGCTAATTTTCTGAAAAACATAGAGAAAGTCGTCAACAAATATGTTGAGTGAATTTACAGGTTTGTATATGTATGTGGTTTGTTAAACCAAGTTTGTATAAATGATTCGTTATTCATTTATGAAAATACAGGTTATGTAGGGTTGTTACCCTTAAAACATATGATTGGTTGTCTACCAGTATAAAATAAGTTGTCGGTATGTTTTCCGGTGTTTAACAGTTGTAGGATTCGTTCTTCCTAAAAGTATGTAACTGGTTGTTTACCAGTATAAATAAGTTGGCCGGTATGTTTTCCGGTGTTTAACAGTTGTAGGATTCGTTCTTCCTAAAAGTATGTAACTGGTTGTTTACCAGTATAAATAAGTTGCCGGTATGTTTTCCGGTGTTTAACAGTTGTAGGATTCGTTCTTCCTAAAAGTATGTGGGAATTTGCTTAGACTATGATCCCCTGAAAGGTGAGCTAAACCTCGTAGGTTAAAGTAACGTGACCTAACCCTATAACCAAACCACAACCAGAACTTATGTTGTCTGCCTGAACGGACATTTAAGTATACGCTCCACCGTAGGAGGGTCGTCACGACAATAGTACTATCCGTATACTCAGTGGCTAGAGTCACCTAGCTAATGGTTACAGTAGCATGTCATAAGATCTTTTCATGCACACATTCCAAGTCTAGGTCCGTACTAGGATACTTTGTCTAATTCCCAAAACAGTTGTGGAAATGTTATTCCATAAACAAACAGTTTGTATAAAAGCAAATAAGCATTTATAGTTTGATTGCATGTGTTGGCATGCAATTTCTATGTTTAACACCCCTGTGTTTAAAAGTAGAAAACATTTAAAAATAGGGGCTGTAAACTCACTGTGGTTTGCTCGGTATGAATGCTAGCAGCCGACAGATAAATGCCCAAGGTATGTTAACCTATGTACAATAAATGTATTAACATAAGTACGTTTGATTTGTTTAATCAACTTATGTTAACGGTTTGTTGGTTTGAAGAATTTGTTGATTTCTTAATAATGTTAGTCGTTGAATTTGTTGGTGACATTCTGTTGAAATATCATTTCGTCTCCATTGTTCATATATTTGTTCTATATATGTATGCATAGGTAAATATACTTATTGTATGAAATTGGGCGTCACTTCGATGAAGTGTCGCTAGATAGTGACGGGTCACTTGTCACTTATGATCAATGACGCTAGTATTTGGGTTTCCATGTTCAAGGCGTCACTTAGGTCTGATCAGTTTTGGTCAAACTATAATTTGTACAAAGGTCAATGAAAGTCAACTCACTGGTCAAAGTTGGTCAAAGTTGCTGGTCAAAGCTGGTCAAATCGCTGGTCAAGTTGGTCAACTCGCTGGTTAAAGCTGGTCAAATCGCTGGTCAAGTTGGTCAACTCGCTGGTCAAGGTTGATGGTCAACTCGCTGGTTAAAGCTGGTCAACTCGCTTGTCAAGTTGCTGGTCGACTCGCTGGTCAAGTAGCTGGTCAAAGCTGGTCAACTTGCTGGTCGACTCGCTGGTCAAGTAGCTGGTCAACTTGTTGGTCGACTCGCTGGTGAAGTAGCGGGTCAAAGCTGGTCAAGGTTGCTTGTCAAGTTGCTGGTCGACTCGCTGGTCAAGGTTGCTGAAGGGGTCACTGACTTAAGGGGTCAGTGACTTAAGTGGTTGGTCGCTGAAGGTGTCAGTGACTTAAGGGGTCAGTGACATAAGAGGTCAGCGACTTAAGTGGTTGGTCGCTGAAGGGCCAGCGACTAAAAGTTGTGTCACAAAAGGGTCAGTGACTTAGGAGTCCAGTGACTTAAGTGGTCAGCGACTCATAGGGTCAGCGACAAATTTTAAATAAATTCGAAGTGTGGTCAGATTTGGTCCAAAACAGACATATGTTCAAGAATCGAGTTATACACAAAAATACGGACGTTTCTGAAAATGGTCAAAGAAGAACTTTTTGTAGAGGACAAAGATACCAACCTTTTCCAAGTGGTCTCATACATTTTCTTTCGATTTTATAAAATGTTTATACCGAGAAGTTAAAATCTGTCCAAACTTTATATGTCACTAAGGTTATGTTTTACCTAGTTTTTTTTTAAGTTTTCACACATGATCTTTCAAGATATGAACTTATAACATGTTTAAGAGTTAAAAACAAACAAGATTAGTGAAAGTTTAAGTGTTCTTACAAAGTAGTTTAATGAAGGAACCAAAGGAGGTGATGATGATGATGATGTTTGTTCCTTTCTCTTGATCTTCTCCCTTTTTGTAGGTGATTATTGGTGGTTTTTGTTTCCTGATCTTGTTGTTTTGCTCTGCCGATTGTATCACAGAGGACAGGAAAGAAAAGTTTGGTAGCTCAATTATTTGAGTTGGTGATCAAGTGAGGAGAGAGTATGTATATGTTTAAAAGTCAAAGGGGAGGCATGGCTCGGTACGAGTTGTGTCTCCTAGATATTTTTATTTGTGTTAACATTGTAGGTATTTAACTCGTTAGTTTCGTGTACGGCTCCAATTGTGTGTCAATTTTTGTTCAAATTTCTAAATTGTAATTTGAGGTAACTCCCCAAATACTTTATTATGAATAACGAAAATAATACTTTTATTATTTTCGACCTTTGGGTACGTTTTAAAATTGTTTCTGCTCGAATTATAATACGTTTTATGCAAAATGTATATTTAATTCGTTTTATCTATATGTTATAGATATAACAGTACTCGTAATTAATAATCGAATTATTAATTATTTTGTGTCATCAACTTTTGTTATATTTTTCTGCGGGTTTGTTCCGATACGTTTGTACGCGATTATTATTATTAATCACATATTAAGTAATACTTTTTGTTTAAAAGTATTGGGCTGCTAGGCTTACATCACATCAAAAGTTTTGTTTTAAACTTAATCAGGAAATTAGCGTAAGAATGCACATGCTTAATTGTTAATCAGTACCTAATTTGGAGAGTTGTCACATTCTCCCCCCGTTAGGGAAATCTCGTCCTGAGATTTAATTCGTGTCGTGAGTCGCGGTCACGTTTTCAAATAGTTGAGGATACTTCTTGCGCATTTCATCCTCACGTTCCCAGGTGAACTCTGGGCCATGCTTTGAGTTCCAACGAACTTTAACTAGCTTGATTCGTTTGTGTCGAAGTTTCTGCGTTTTCGTGTCCATAACTTCGATAGGTTCCTCCACAAAGTTTAGTTTTGAGTCAATGAAGACTTCTTCCGGAGGGATGATATGTGTTTCATCGGAAAGACACTTTTTCAAGTTAGATATATGAAAGGTGTCGTGGATACTACTAAGCTCTTGTGGTAGTTGGAGCTTGTAGGCAACTGGAACAATCCTCGCAAGGATCTCGAACGATCCGATGTATCGTGGGTTAAGTTTTCCCCGTTTTCCAAATCGTGCAACCCCTTTCCAGGGTGATACTTTGAGTAGGACTTTGTCACCTATTTGAAATTCTAAAGGTTTTCGTCTGTTATCGGCATAACTCTTTTGTCGGTCACGTGCTGTTTTCAATCGGTTAAGCACTTGAGATATCTTGTCCGTAGTTTCTTGGACTATCTCAGGACCCGATAATTGTCTGTCGCCCAACTCTGCCCAGCAGAGTGGCGATCGGCACTTGCGTCCATACAATGTCTCAAATGGTGCCATCTGTATGCTGGTGTGATAACTGTTGTTGTAAGAAAATTCTGCTAGAGGTAGGTGTGTATCCCAATTACCTCCAAAGTCTATCACACATGCTCTTAACAGGTCTTCGAGCGTTTGTATCGTTCGCTCGCTCTGGCCGTCAGTTTGTGGGTGGTAAGCAGTGCTCATGTCGAGTCTAGTACCCAATGCATGTTGAAGTGTTTGCCAAAAACGAGAAGTAAATCTTGCATCTCTATCAGAGATGATGGATAGTGGCACTCCATGTCGAGAAACAACCTCTTTCAAATAGATTCTGGTCAGTTTCTCCATTTTGTCCGTCTCCTTGACAGCAACGAAGTGGGCTGATTTCGTCAATCGATCGACAATCACCCATATGGTGTCAACTCCGGATGTTGTTCTCGGTAACTTCATGATGAAGTCCATCGTGATGTGTTCCCATTTCCATTTGGGCATTTCGGGTTGTTGTAAAAGCCCAGATGGCTTTTGGTATTCGACCTTGACTTTTGCACAAGTCAAGCACTTACTAACGTATGTGGCAATGTCTCGTTTCATGCCAGGCCACCAGTAAAATCCTTTCAAGTCGTGATACATCTTATCTGCACCAGGATGTATCGAGTAGTTAGACTTATGTGCTTCGTCCAAAATCAATCGGCGCAATTCGTCTACGCATGGTACCCAAATTCGGTTCATGAAGTATAACACTCCGTTGTCTTTGGTTTCAAGTTGTTTCTCCATTCCCTTCAAGGATTCTTCCTTAAGGCGTTCGGGAATGAAGGCTGATTGTTGAGCGTCACGAATTTGAGTAATGAGATTCGAGTGAATTGTCAAACCTAAAGCTCGAACTCTTCGAGGTTTGACTCGTTCCTTACGACTCAAGGCATCAACTACAACGTTTGCTTTGCCCGGGTGATACTTAATTTCGCAGTCGTAATCGTTCAGTAATTCGACCCAACGACGTTGTCTCATGTTGAGTTCTTTCTGGTCGAATATGTGTTGGAGACTCTTGTGGTCTGTGAAGATTGTACACTTCGTACCATATAGGTAGTGTCTCCAAATCTTAAGTGCAAAAACGACAGCTCCTAGCTCTAAGTCATGCGTCATATAGTTCTTTTCGTGAACTTTCAATTGTCGAGATGCGTAAGCAATGACTTTGTCGTTTTGCATCAATACGCAACCCAATCCCTGATGTGAAGCATCACAGTAGACAACAAAGTTTTCTACTCCTTCCGTTAGTGATAGGATTGGTGCGGTACTTAGTTTTTGTTTCAACAATTGAAAAGCAATCTCTTGCTTCTCGCCCCAATCAAATTTCTTATCTTTTTGAGTTAAAGCGGTAAGTGGTTGGGCTATTTTCGAGAAGTTCTCGATGAATCGTCGGTAATAGCCGGCTAGCCCAAGAAATTGTCGTATCTCGGATGGCGTTTTCGGGGCTTCCCAGTTCTTGATAGCCTCAATTTTGGATGGGTCTACATGAATTCCTTTGTTATTGATCACATGACCAAGGAAATGAACCTCGCGCATCCAAAATTCGCACTTAGAGAACTTTGCGTAAAGCTTCTCTTTTTCCAGTAATTCAAGAATCATTCTCAGATGTTTCTCGTGATCCTCCTTCATTCGGGAGTATATCAATATGTCATCGATAAACACAATCACGAACTTATCAAGATAAGGTTTGCATACTCTATTCATGAGGTCCATGAACACTGCTGGTGCGTTTGTCAGTCCGAATGGCATGACTAGGAACTCGTAATGACCGTACCGAGTCCTAAACGCAGTCTTAGGAATATCCACATCACGAACCTTCAGCTGATGGTAACCAGATCGCAAGTCGATCTTCGAATAGTAACTTGACCCTTGTAGCTGGTCAAACAAGTCATCGATGCGAGGTAGTGGATATCGATTCTTAATAGTTACTTTGTTCAGTTCCCGATAATCGATACACATTCGCATTGATCCATCCTTTTTCTTGACGAACAAAACTGGAGCTCCCCAAGGTGAAAAGCTCGGTCGGATGAATCCTAAGTTTAAGAGTTCCTGCAGTTGTGCACAAGCAACTGGTGCTGCTCCAGGAACTAGGTCGATATGAAATTCAACCTGTCGTGGGGGTGGTAATCCTGGTAACTCGTTAGGAAATACTCCAGGGTAGTCACGTACAATAGGTACGTTGTCTATACGTCATTCCTCGGACTTCTTTTCTACAACGTGTGCCAAGAATGCTTGGTATCCCTTTCGGAGATATTTACGGGCTTTCAAGCATGTAATCATTTTTGTGGCACTTTTTCGTTTCTCACCTTTGACCATGAGAGTTTCTCTTGTCGGTAGTGGTAAGCGTACCAACTTATCGCAACATATGATCTCGGCGCGGTTCTTAGCCAACCAATCCATGCCGACTACAACGTCGAAACTTCCCAACTTAACCGGTAGCAAGTCTATTTCGAAGAGATGACTTTCCAATTCCAAGGTACATCCCGATACTATTTCTCCTGACTCGATTAACTCACCATCGGCTAGTCCAATAGTATATTTGTTATCTAACTCATGTGATTCAAGTTCTAATAGTGGTCTAAACTCATTAGACACAAAACTTAAATCAGCACCTGAATCGATTAACACAGAGGCATAATGGTTGTTTACAAGAAACGTACCAGTGACGGTGTTAGGGTCTTGGCGTGCCTCCTGTGCTCCAATCACAAATGCTCTTCCATGAGCCGGCTGATTGTTGATGTTGTTGGCTCGGTTGTTGTTACCACGGTTGTTGTTGTTGCGGTTTTGGTTGTTGAGTCGTGGGCAACGGTTCCGGTAGTGCCTCGTGTCGCCATATTCAAAACACCCTTGGTTTCGGCGTTCTGTGTTTTCCCTAGGGGTAGGGTTAACTTTGCAGTTTTGGGTTTTGTGACCCCAACCTCTACAGTTGTTGCAATACCAACATTCACCCTCGTGGTGTTTGCTACATTTGTCACACTTAGGTTTGTTACCCAAGTATGATTTTGATTCCACAGCGGTGGCAGCATAGGACTTTGGGTTTCCAGACCCCTTCTTATTTGTTTGACCCTGACGGTCACTTCCTCTGTCATTCCACTTACGTTTTGTACCTCCAGAACTGCCAGCTTCAGTACTGCTCGGTTCAACCTTGCCCGATGCAGTTTTCTTGGTCAGTGTTCCCATCCTGACTACCTCATCGGTCAGACTTTGCGCTAAAACAACAGCGCTCCTGAATGTGTCAGGTTTGGAAGATGTAACCAAACTCCTGATTTGCGGTGCCAGACCATATACATAACGCTCGATGCGCTTGTACTCAGGTGTCACCATATGTGGCACTAGACGTGCTAGTTCACGAAACTTGGTTGTATAACCAGTGACATCGGCACCAATCATAGTGATGTTCCACAGCTCAGTTTCGACTTTCTGCATCTCGCTACGGGGACATAACTCCTCCAACATCATGTTTTTCAGTACTTCCCATGACAGGGAGTAGGCAGCTGGTCGGCCAAGTGATTGGACTTGACTGTTCCACCAAGTAAGAGCTTTGTCAGCAAGGGTGCAGGTGACATATTTCACCATACAGTCTGGTGAACAGTCACTAATGTCCAATACCGATTCTGTCTTCTCTATCCAGTGTATAATCCCAATAGCACCCTCGGTGCCACGAAAAGTAACTGGCTTACATGCCTGGAATGTCTTGTATGAACACCCTCGGCGAGTAGTCGCAGGTGCCTCAGTGTTAACAGGGGTAGATCCGCTGTTATTCATTCCATTCTCACGATTTCGGCTTGCTTCATACTCAGCAATACCTTCAGCTATTCGACGCGCGATCATTTGTTCAATAGTCTCATTGTTGTTAGGTGGGGGAACAGTTTCAGGAATGGAAGAAGGAGTCGTTCGTCGACTGTTCTTAGTCATCCGTCGTTTTGGTGGCATGATTCCGTTCTGCGATGAAATAAAAATGCAGAAGTCAATGCCAAGATATTGAATGTGATGAACAAGATTTCACATTTTTAACAAGGGAACAATATGAAGAATTGAAGGACAAGATTTTGTATCACATGTCGCACGGCTTTGAAACGCCCATATGTAGTTAGTACAATATAATCACGTTGGCCAGACGTCATTATATAATGCTAAATACATATTTCTTTTCATCATCATTCAACACTATCGAGTTCAAAGAGATTCAAGATAGGAATCAATAATCAAGGTGTGGTATGTTTCATGGTTTTCAAGTAATGATCAAATGTTATTGATTGGCTACCGTTTCTAACACACATATGTAAATGTAGATATAATACTAAAGTCGTTGTTGAATGTAATGAATACGAAATACAACCAAACGTAAGTTATATTATATCAAAAGGTATAGCGCTGATACAACAGTTTTATACAAAACAAGATGGGATCCCTAATATTCCCCATCAGCGGTTAGCGCTATACAAAAGTCAATGGGTTTTCCTATACATACACCAATTCTAACAACAGTTTTTCCCGTATAGTACATGTCTAGTACATACATACATCTACCCATCTGATACTAGTCTATACAACACGATGGACCTACTAATATATCCATCATCCAAAAGTAATCGGTCTGATGCCTAGTAGGCACAAACCGCCATACATAAGTCTAATGAAAATAAGGTAGAAACAATCCCACAGCTGTCCTCAGCACAGCTATCATCACACAAGCACCAATCATCAACCCTGCTGTCCTCACATGCCTCTCTAGCACCCTGACACGAGCACGTGCGGTCTCAGCTATCTCTCTAGTAGCAACCACGTTGCTCAACAAGAAGTGGCAACGCTCATGCATGTCTGTCATGTCTCCATCCAGACGGGAGACATCACTCTGTAGCTCTGCAAGGTGAACACCCCTGCTACCAGAAATACGAAACAATGTGCGAATCACAGCCACAATGGTAGGGAGGGTCAACTCTATAGGCTCCCCAGTAGTAGGCAGTGGTGCGGAGGATCGGGAGGACTCCCCGGTCTCGAAAGTAGAGGGAAAACCCTCCAACGACCTCCACCGCCCTAACATAGGAGTCATCCACTCCAAGTGAGCAAACCTAGGTACCCCCTGTGGCGGCTCATCGCAATGTATCACCCTCTCCTCTGCCATCGGCGCCTTGTCACGGGGTGCAAGTGGTCCTCTAGGGAAGTCTCGGACACACATCCGTGGTGTCCTCCTAGGTACCGGTCCTCTGGAAGGTCCAACAGTCGTATGGCGTGTCGCCATAAAGGTAGACCCTAACATACGAGCGGTAGGGTCAGTGGGAGCAGTAGTAGGTGGGACCACATGTGCAGTAGGTGGTGGGGTGATGTAGGCATCACCGGTGTCATCAGATAGAGCTCTCGGGTGAACTGGTGGACTCACAACTCCGGTGCTAGCGTCGCTATGGTAGGAATCCTCAGTCAGCTCCTCATCAGAAGCATACAAGTAGATCGGACTGTGCCTCGACAAGCTGAGACAAAGAAGTCGTAGGTGACGTGTCAGTCGTATGTTAGATGTATGCAAAGTGTGTATGCATGCAACGAATGTTTTAGCCAAGGCTATAGGCTAGGTCTCTAAGGTTTTAGGTCACTTAAAGACTTCTAGTTCGCTATAACCAATGGCTCTGATACCAAGTCTGTCACACCCCGCCAAACGGTAATTAGAATCAAACAATATAATAATATGCGGAAGCCTTGTGACGTGGCGGGGCTGCGAACAGTTAAATCCAAACAACGCATACATACTCAGAGCGTATGGTTATCGCACAACTTTATTTATCAAGGATGCCCAGTTTGACAGTTGTTACAAAAGTAGTACGACTATGTAAGTCGTATCAGTAGTAGTAGAGTTTAAAACATTTAGTTTTTACAATACATAAGTTTAATACAAGATTTCGTAAGTATGATTGCAGTGTTTACAGTTATACTGAGGAAATCCTTCAAAAGCGGTCCCAAAAGTATGTGGCATCCTAAGTAGTCCAGGGTTGTCCATCCTGAATGCATGCGATTACTTACCAAGCTAATTTTCTGAAAAACATAGAGAAAGTCGTCAACAAATATGTTGAGTGAATTTACAGGTTTGTATATGTATGTGGTTTGTTAAACCAAGTTTGTATAAATGATTCGTTATTCATTTATGAAAATACAGGTTATGTAGGGTTGTTACCCTTAAAACATATGATTGGTTGTCTACCAGTATAAAATAAGTTGCCGGTATGTTTTCCGGTGTTTAACAGTTGTAGGATTCGTTCTTCCTAAAAGTATGTAACTGGTTGTCTACCAGTATAAAATAAGTTGCCGGTATGTTTTCCGGTGTTTAACAGTTGTAGGATTCGTTCTTCCTAAAAGTATGTAACTGGTTGTTTACCAGTATAAATAAGTTGCCGGTATGTTTTCCGGTGTTTAACAGTTGTAGGATTCGTTCTTCCTAAAAGTATGTAACTGGTTGTTTACCAGTATAAATAAGTTGCCGGTATGTTTTCCGGTGTTTAACAATTGTAGGATTCGTTCTTCCTAAAAGTATGTAACTGGTTGTTTACCAGTATAAATAAGTTGCCGGTATGTTTTCCGGTGTTTAACAGTTGTAGGATTCGTTCTTCCTAAAAGTATGTAACTGGTTGTTTACCAGTATAAATAAGTTGCCGGTATGTTTTGGTCAACTCGCAGGTCAAGGTTGCTGGTCAACTCGCTGGTTAAAGCTGGTCAACTCGCTTGTCAAGTTGCTGGTCGACTCGCTGGTCAAGTAGCTGGTCAAAGTTGGTCAACTTGCTGGTCGACTCGCTGGTCAAGTAGCTGGTCAACTTGTTGGTCGACTCGCTGGTGAAGTAGCTGGTCAAAGCTGGTCAAGGTTGCTTGTCAAGTTGCTGGTCGACTCGCTGGTCAAGGTTGCTGAAGGGGTCACTGACTTAAGGGGTCAGTGACTTAAGTGGTTGGTCGCTGAAGGTGTCAGTGACTTAAAGGGTCAGTGACATAAGAGGTCAGTGACTTAAGTGGTTGGTCGCTGAAGGTGTCAGTGACTTAAGGGGTCAGTGACATAAGAGGTCAGTGACTTAAGTGGTTGGTCGCTGAAGGGTCAGCGACTAAAAGTTGTGTCACAAAAGGGTCAGTGACTTAGGAGTCCAGTGACTTAAGTGGTCAGCGACTCATAGGGTCAGCGACAAATTTTAAATAAATTCGAAGTGTGGTCAGATTTGGTCCAAAACAGACATATGTTCAAGAATCGAGTTATACACAAAAATACGGACGTTTCTGGAAATGGTCAAAGAAGAACTTTTTGTAGAGGACAAAGATACCAACCTTTTCCAAGTGGTCTCATACATTTTCGTTCGATTTTATAAAATGTTTATACCGAGAAGTTAAAATCTGTCCAAACTTTATATATCACTAAGGTTATGTTTTACCTAGTTTTTGTTAAGTTTTCACACATGATCTTTCAAGATATGAACTTATAACATGTTTAAGAGTTAAAAACAAACAAGATTAGTGAAAGTTTAAGTGTTCTTACAGAGTAGTTTAATGAAGGAACCAAAGGAGGTGATGATGATGATGATGTTTGTTCCTTTCTCTTGATCTTCTCCCTTTTTGTAGGTGATTTAATGATGATGATATTGGTGGTTTTTGTTTCCTGATCTTGTTGTTTTGCTCTGCCGATTGTATCACAGAGGACAGGAAAGAAAAGTTTGGTAGCTCAATTTATTTAAGTTGGTGATCAAGTGAGGAGAGAGTATGTATATGTTTAAAAGTCAAAGGGGAGGCATGGCTCGGTACGAGTTGTGTCTCCCAGATATTTTTATTTGTGTTAACATTGTAGGTTTTTAACTCGTTAGTTTCGTGTACGGGTCCAATTGTGTGTCAATTTTTGTTCAAATTTCTAAATTGTAATTTGAGGTAACTCCCCAAATACTTTATTATGAATAACGAAAATAATACTTTTATTATTTTCGACCTTTGGGTACGTTTTAAAATTGTTTCTGCTCGAATTATAATACGTTTTATGCAAAACGTATATTTAATTCGTTTTATCTATATGTTATAGATATAACAGTACTCGTAATTAATAATCGAATTATTAATTATTTTGTGTCATCAACTTTTGTTATATTTTTCTGCGGGTTTGTTCCGATACGTTTGTACGCGATTATTATTATTAATCACATATTAAGTAATACTTTTTGTTTAAAAGTATTGGGCTGCTAGGCTTACATCACATCAAAAGTTTTGTTTTAAACTTAATCAGGAAATTAGCGTAAGAATGCACATGCTTAATTGTTAATCAGTACCTAATTTGGAGAGTTGTCACAGTGTACCTGATACAAGTTATCCCTGGGGATGACACTTTTATGGTTTGTAACATGCCATATACGTGGCAGAGTTGTACCTGATACAAGTTATCCTTGGGGATGATACTTTTGTGGTTTGTAACATGCCATATACGTGGCAAAGGTGTACCTGATACAAGTTATTCCTGGGGATGATACTTTTGTGGTTTATTCAAAACATTATTTGCAGGTGGCATTTTAGTTTATTCAAAAAAATATAGTTTTATACAAATGCGTATATAAGTCTAAAAGACCTCGTTAGAGAATTTACTAGGAAAATCACTCTTGGGTCAGCGCACTCGTACGTTGCGCTAGAGAAGACCAATCCCTAAGGATATTCTCTCGGTGGTAATACCTATGGGGTTAGCGCATCTGGACATTGTATAACATCCGACAAATTAGGACTATAATTAGTGCCTAATCTTAAGTGTAAATACATGTAATTAAGATTAATTATGTGTATCATTATGTGTATTAACATATTTTAATATACGTACACACGTACGCGATTTGATTAAATCGTGCATTTAGCATATCGGTTGAAACCGACACATCACAATACGGACGTTGGTAAATAAAATATTTTAATCATTTAAATATTTCTTAATAAATCAAAACTTATAAATATTATGATAATAACATGCAATAAACAAATATGATTCTATAAAACGTCATAAACGCGACAAAAACGTACGAATTAACTCTAACCGATAACGACAAATTACACGAACACAAGGAAGACAAGTCACGAGCTCAACCCACATATGGGTCGGACTTACCCAACCAGGGTGACCCGGTCGACCCAAGTCAGCCCAAATGTCTAAACCTAAAATATCCTCACTCTTGCCTCATTCCACACTTCCAATCTCTCCCTACCTCACCCATTTCTCTGCCCTCTCCTCACTAAAACGACCAGGAACCTCCACCACCACCTTCACCCACCTCTTCCAAGGAAATCTAGCAACCACCATCACCCTCCATCACCTTCCTTCATCGGTTTTGCAAGGAGAAGCCAGAATAACGCACAACAGCAACACAGCTTACCATTTCGACTCTAACTCAGCTTTGGCTTGGTATAAATCTTTCCTTTTCTTTAGATTTACTTGAATTAAGCTTATGAACATGTTGGTGCTTCATATCTATTGATTTATGACCAAAATATTGCTTAATAATCGGATGAACACGTTACTAACCACTGGATAATAGCTTTACCCACAAGACAATAAAATAGATCGGTTTAGATCGAACATAACGAGACCATTTCTTAACGAAATCTTGCAGTTCTTAAGCCCTAACACGAATTTTAAGATGTCTAGTTTCATAATCCGTAAGCCTCTTGTGTTAATTCATCCATTTAATATTTTTAAGAAACAAAATAAAAGTACATGTACTCTCTGTACCTCCTGACCAGAAACCTGTGTACACTTGTAAATGGGATATCTCGTAAACTAAGCCAAATAAACGAGTGAGACCAGTTGTAATTGATAGATAATTGTGTTAGCTTTAATTTAACTACTCACACATTCTGTGAAGTTTTATAAAACTTAAGTTATGAATTTTCAAATGAATGCATGTCACTGAACTCACTTGTTTGACACCCGACACTTTCCAAATTTTTATCTCGAGTTCTGTTTATTCAGTTCACATGTAAAAATATGATTTAGAAAGCTAAGACATAGGGGAACGTCATATAAAAATTTCATGAATTTTAGCTAAATTTTACTTGGTCAAATAATTAATTGAAGTCGGATGAAAAATATAACTGGATTTCGACATTCTGTCCGTGAATCCCATTATCCGACAATGCCTATTGTCGGATAATGCCTTCCGTGAATACCATATTGTCGGAATGCACATTCCGTGAATCCTAACCCATGGACTTCGACATTGTCGCATGAAAACCCGACCCGTTTACATTGTCGGATAAAAACATTATTGTCGGAATAAACTCAATTAAAATCCTTATTATTATCGTATATTCTTATTGTCGGAGTTAATCACGGAAGAATCTAAACTCTTAATGTCGGAAATGTGATTGTCGGATAAACTAAAAACCTTAGTATCGTATGTATTGTCGGAAGAAATCAAAAACCGAATGAATTTATAATTGTCGGATAAACGAACTTAAACAAATAAAAGTCTTACTGTCGGATAACCAAATCACGGACCTATTGATCCTTCAAGCGTGCATTGTCGGGTAAATATAATCACATAAATACATGTCTCTATTGTCGCATACGGTATTCTCGAAACAATATATATCTATATACCTACAAGTACACCAACGCAGGAACTATACGAGGAAGTAATAAAATAAAACCAAACATAATAAACAGTGGTAACAAGATAACTAAATAAACAGTGGTAAGAGAACTTAATAAACAGTGGTAACGAATTTACCACTAACAGTGGTGACGAGTGAGATACAACTAACAGTGGTAACGAATTTACCACTAACAGTGGTAACAAGACAATTAACAGTGATAACGAGTTAACAGTGGTAATACCATTAACAGTGGTAGTAAACGAGATACAATTAACAGTGGTAACAAATCTACCACTAACAGTGGTAACGAGAAAATTAACAGTGATAACGAGTTAAATAAACAAAACAGTGGTAACAAGAACGGATTAACAGTGGAAACAAGAACAAACAAACAGTGGTAATAAGTTAAACAAATGTATAAAGTTGATATTTTTAAGATTTTTATTACCAACCATTACCAACGGGCCGTACACGTTTTCAAAATGCAAACAAGCATTCAATCAAACCAAAGTATTTGGACATAACCAGTTGGATGAACAACTAGCATGGGTGGTCTCTAGGGACACCTACACACTTTACTAACCGTGAGCGTTGTGAACGTCCGACAGGTTACAATCTTCGGACACCTCATAGTACCTCATCATTATTTGCTGATTTGCAAACACTTAAGACTCAGGTGAGTCTCATAGCCCCTCTTTACTGTTTTTACCCAGGGGTGGGATTACATGCTCGATTTTATTTTACATATGAACACAAGTACAAAACCTCGATATATTGATTGCATGAGTCGTTTTATCTAATCATGAAGTCCCTCACAACATAGTTTGTTTATATTGTGATAGCGTGAATGTTAGTGTATGGTACCAAATGGGATTGACAATCCCCGTCCGGGGTAGTCGCGCTACCACGACTGCGGTCGAACGAACGCATTTTCATTTGTTCATACATGTGTAGATTAGGCACATGCAGGGGGCAAACTCGATCGGGTCCTTGAATGTGGATCCTGACACACTCAGTTAAGCTCGAACTATGTGCTCATGGCAATTATATACACTCATATTTTATTTGCATGTTTGCAAATCACTAAACTAAATCTTGTGGTTCATAACTTGGATTTCATCGATTTACACCTGTGAGCTCACCAGCTTTCTAGCTGACCTTTTAGCATGTATTCTCAGGTGCCCAGCAGAAGTAGATCTGCTCAGGATATTTTAGCTCGAGTCGCATTCAGATTACAGAAGATTCACATGCATTTCTACATTTTGTACAATTAGATATGCCTTAGAATCTTTTACATTTAGCTGAGAGCTTTTGTAACAAGAACAACAATGTAAAATTTTTATATTGTCTATGCAATGGTTTTAAATGACGCATCTAGAGTCGTTCGCTTTATCTTATGTGCTTTGTTATTGATTAGTAACACCCAAATCTTGCTTCCGCTAAACAATAAATTTGGGGGGTGTTACACATTGCGCTATAAAAAACAAGCCCCTAGGGATATCCTCATGGTGGTCTTACCTTTAACCTGCAAGAGTAATTAGTATTTGTACAACAATTTAATGGAGCCAAGTAATACTACATTATCACTCCTCCAAGTTTGGGATGGTAACTTAATTAAGTACCATGTTGAACTTGCTATAGAAAAATCCGTAAGGGGTCAACACACTTTTATGCTATTATGGACCTACCCTTTGGGGTCTGCATGGAATACATGGGAGGTGATTAAAACTGAAGAGGCGGCGACCAGGGATTGTCGCAAGTGGCAGTGAGTAGGGATCGCCGAAAGTGGCAGCTGCAAGGGATTGCCAATAGTGGCCAAGGCCAACCAAGAGAGGCGAAGGCTAGGGCCAACCGAAAGGGTCTGGGGTCGGGTTTGGATTCGTAGCAGGGCTAAGGTCAACCAGGTCACGATAGATCTGCAGGATTGACATATCGACAGTGTCACCAATATCGAGTGGGATTGCAAGAGTCCTGCAATTAGGTCATGACAGACCTGCAGGGTTGACATGTCGATAGTCACCAATCTACGAATGGGTTTAGGCAAACGGGCTGAACAAGTGGAGACATACAAGTGACTAGTCATTGTACCATGATAGCCCCCATTTCAATGCTACGAAATTATTTAGTGGTATTGAAATCAAGCACAAAGTTGGAAAAATCAATAGCCGATAATCCAAAACTGGAAAGCATTGCCAAAGGATTTCTGATAACCCCACAGGCTACGACCTAGGCTGGTTTAGCCAACCAGAAATTTGGTCGGGTATGCCATGTCAGAGAATGTCTCGAGGTGCGGGGTCAGGGGGATTGACCCTTGATACATTTTGTGTAGCGAGGTATAACCCTAAGGTTATACGTGTTGTCTACTCTGAAGCTACGCAATTGCATGATTGTTTATTCGTGGTAGATCCTGAAAATGGTTACACCATCAAGTGACTCAGGCGGGGTCAGCCGGCCAGGGATTGCCGAAAGAGGCATCGGCCAAGGGTGGCCGAAAGAGGCGTCGGCTAGGGGTTGACGCGAGAGGCGTCAGACAGGGATTGCCGCGAGAGGCATCAGCCGAGGGGTTGACAGGCATCGGCCAGGGGTTGACGCGAGAGGCGTCAACCAGGAGTTCACGAGAGAGGCATCGGCCAGGGGTTTCCAATAGAGGCATCGGCCGAGGGGTTTCTGTAAGAGGCATTTGCGAGGAGTCGTCGCAAGAGGCATCGGCCGAGGGGTGGCCGAGAGAGGCATCGGCCAGGGGTTGACGCGAGAGGCGTCAGCTAGGGGTTGCCGCGAGAGGCATCAGCCAGGAGTTGACGAGAGAGGCATCGACCAGAGGTTGCCAATAAAGGCATCGGCCGAGGGGTTGCCGCAAGAGGCATCGGCCGAGAGGTTGACGCGAGAGGCGTTGGCCAGGGGTTGATGCGAGAGGCGTCAGCCAGGAGTTGACTAGAGAGACATCGGCCAGGGGTTGCCCATAGAGGCATCGGCCAGGGGTTTCCAATAGAGGCATCGGCCGAGGGGTTGCCGCAAGTGGCATTGGCTAAGGATCGCCAATATAGGCTGCGGCTAGGGATTGCCGCGATAGGTTACGGCCGGGGGTTGCCAATATGTATCAAGGGTCAACCCCCCGGGTTCGACCTCGCATTTCAATATATTCTCTGATGCGTGTCTTGGAACAATGAAATGTCAGACAAAGCATCGGGGAAACTAACCTGGTTCTTGGTGCCCATTGGTTGTGAACACTTGTGTGCACAAAAAACATTTAAGTTGTACCAAAGGCTATGGTACTTGTACATTTTTTTTATTTGCTAATTAACAAATGAAAATAAAATGCAGAAGCACATAGTTAAACATAAAGTTCTTTGTTTTTTTTATTCCATATATTTTTGTAAGAATTCAGAGGTTTCAAAATGAAAACCTTCCATTTCACGAGATATATATACGACTACGTATTAGCTGAATTAATTTCACTTAATAATCATGTCAAATTTATAATTCATTAATGGAGATAAAGTTACATTGCACATCAGATTCACATCTCCTTATATTAGTACTTTGTGCTATCAAACTTGCACACTTAAAATGACGATAACCTTTATTTTTGTAAAAGGAACTTATTTGTTTGTCACGCTGGGAACACTTGTACTATGTGAATCATAACATGTACATCATGTGTAGGAATGAGGCTACTGCTTGTGTTGATCATCATTTTTGTTGCTTACAAATTATACATATTAAATGGGGTTTGTGCTTTATAAAGTCAGATCGTAGTATATCAAACAATTTAAAGTTTTCTTGATTTCCATAATTAGAAATAATATTCCATGATCTTTTGAATGGAAGAACATAAAGTGAAAAGCTTTCAACCAAAAAACATATCACGTGATTAGTTCTTATATATTACCATGTGCCAAAATCCCAACTTTTTTATAAGCAACATTTATTGACCATCTCATGAGAAACCGGATCCGTTGACACACAATAGTGTGTTCTCACTTTTTAGAAAGGAAACCTACAGAATGGGTCAGATCTGACCCGGAATTAGTTTGACGACGAGGACACGAGGTATTCGTTGCGAGTTCCACGGATGGCGCCATTTGATCAAGCGTAAGAAAGCTTAAGTGCATTGGGTTGGGTTGCACCGATTCGTTACTCTCCGGATGACGTGACTAACCCCAAGATCCGTATAGAGCGATGAGAGGGGTGGTAAGAATCGGTTGGTGTACCATCTAAAAGATGGGTTTAGGAGGTGAGCAAAGCTGACATGAAGATGGTGGAGAGGGAGGGAGCATGGTGGCTGCCCTCTCTCCTATGATATTGTGTTGTCTGATGTATCATGATAATGAATCATGTTATTGGGTTTATATACCATTGAGAATGCTTTCACTCGGGTGCTACCCCTGCGGGTTCAACCCAGATCC
Source organism: Pseudognaphalium luteoalbum (assembly GCA_963422505.1). NCBI lineage: Eukaryota > Viridiplantae > Streptophyta > Magnoliopsida > Asterales > Asteraceae > Pseudognaphalium > Pseudognaphalium luteoalbum. Next base: position 133,413,630 of record OY730192.1, on the reverse strand, counting down.
GTGCTTTTATCCAACAGGGAATGAGGTGATATGTTGACTGTCAGCGTACTTTTCACTGACAGTCACTGTTCCCGAAATCACCTTTGTCAGAGAATCTTTTCACGCGTGGGTTACCCTGCAGGTTCGACCTGGGATAACGGGGCTCATCCGCAGGGCTATACTCAAAGCTTATGCTTGTGGTGTGTTACTGCAGGATAACTCCAACGGGGATACCCTTGGGGGTGGTTACACCATTAATACACACACGATTTCACACGTACACATGCATATTTAAATCTTGGGTAAGAATAGAATCCATGGCCTTTTGAATTTTGATCGAAGAGTTCCCCACGTATGATGAAGGGTTATATTAATGAGAAATGATATGAACACAAAAAATCTACAAAATATGAGAACAAAATGACTCGTCACCAATAAATTAGAGAGAAAGAAAGATTAGCAAGAAAAAAATGAAAGAAACCAATCTGATTATAATGATGCCTCAATTTGCTAATTATTTTTGTGTAATTAGCTCTTAATTTTTACAAGATTTATCATTTTTCAATCTCAGGTTCCCAAGCGATCCTTATGACCGAATATGGATGGCCACTCCTGAAGGAACCGAGATGGTCACAAGTGATGCAATTTATATCAACCCGACTGGACGTAATAATCCTCCTTCAGGAATTTTTAGACACACAATCACAGTTGGAAGCACGACCGATAGCTTATTCGTGGGATCGGCTTCTCCACTAAGTCCTCCCCTCTACATAAATATGTACTTTTCAGAAGTAAAAAACCTCGATTCTACTGAGTCAAGATCATTCAGGCTTTACAAGACATCAAGCTCTGAAAGTATCCCTTTTCCAGACACGATTTCACCACCTTACGGGAGTGTGTTTGTAAGATCCATTTATAATTACACGGTAGATTCCTCCACAAATATTTCTTTGGTTGCAACTGATGATTCTTATTATCCCCCTCTCATAAATGCCGCCGAGGCGTTTAACATTAGCGATGTTTTGACTGATGGTACAGATAGCAATGATGGTATGTGGTTATCATATTACCTCGAATTTGGATTCTATATATAAGCTACATACATTGTACGTTTCTAACATCTTTTATTTGTTAATTTTTAAATCATGCAGTTGCAGCTTTAACTTTGTTACAAAGCACATTCATCGTTTTAGGAGGATGGAAAGGTGATGGAGGCCTAAGTATTGAAGATCGAGCCCACATGTTTCTAAAAGCCCACGAGCGTGTCACAAAAAGGGCTGCACGGAAAGGGGCATAACTTGGGTTACAGGGCTCCGTTTCAGGCCTATGAGCAGGCGAATCGAAGCTCGGTTCGAGGCCCACCAAACTGCTAACCACCATAGGTGGTTAGTCCCATGCTCGAAGCCCAAAAACGGCTCCGTTTGGAAGATACGACCCATTCTATGTTTTTTATGTTCATTTTGGACTTTTGTTTTGGGCTTTGTGTTTGGCCCGTTATATTTTTTAGGCCCGTTTAAAATTCTGGATGTTATTTTGGGTTCCATGTACATTGTTTGGGATTCAGTTTTCAAGAATTTCGATTTTGCTTTCAATTTTGTGAATCAAAGCATACCCATCCACGGCATTCTTGGTGAATCAATATGCTTGGAAGAGTTTTTCCTGATATTCATAAGAATCAACAGGTTTAAGCTATTTATCATAATCGTGCACTACATCAAAAGGTGATCCATGTCTCCCAGCACCGTACTCGTGGGACTGGCTTAACTGCAGCAATGACGCTACGCCTCGTGTAACCGCGTTGTAAACAATCTCAACTCTTCATGGATGATTATTTCTTTCAGTGTTTCATATTTATCTATCTCCAATTTGAAAAGGAATTAGACCGCTAAAAATGTCCCGAATTTACCTTTGCAGGTATCTTGATAAGTTCGATCTTTCGGGTTTACTTCCAGATATTAGCTCTATGAATGCTCTTGAGATAATGTGAGTTTAACAAATGAAATTTTCTGGAATAAACTTAGTTTTTACATTATATATATTCTTAAATTGTTGCCATATACGGTTAACGTTTTCGAACTAGTATACTGAAATATAAACGACCCTACCATTTGAATTATACCTCTAACATTTTCATTTGTTTGGTTCAAACTAAAGATTAAATAAACGACATAAGTTTTATCTGAATGTCAGCTTTCGTCGAATGATTGATGAATGGTTTTTGTAATCTTGTTCTAATTGTTTCATTTTTATTCCAGTGATCTGCACAATAACACTCTGTTTGGAACAATTCCTAGTTTCCTTGGCACCTTGCCTAATCTCCAACAACTGTAAGTATGAATATTCATGGGTACCACTTACCAGATTAATAATTGCAGTAAAATGTTAATTGATTTTAACGTTGATTCTTATTTTAATTTGCAGGAATTTGGCAGATAACGAATTTAGTGGACCTATACCCAGTTCATTATCAAAGAATAACAAACTGAAATTAACGTACGCCGAATGTTCTTATATATACTTTGTTACCCATATTCATAGTTCAAAAAGTTATAAAATAGTCAAAAACTGAGATTTGTTTCTCATTTTCCATATTATAAATAGTGTTGCAGGAAATCCTTCTTTATGTACATCTGGCAAGTCCTGTTCTAGTTCTCCGGGGAACTCATCTCCTGGTAGCACAACCGATGCTACAAACAAGAAGAGCAGCAAGTTACCGGTGGTACTAGGAACCACTATTCCAACGTTTTAGTTACATGGATTGTCGCTGCTGTTTTATACATTCTACGTCGGAAAAGGAATCTGTCAAACACCAATTTGCCAATTGTTACAGGTCTGATTTTAACTTATAGCAAACAGTACATCTCATTTTTTTTGTTGCTAAGTTGTGACATATGTTAAACCTCCCTACAATGCTGAGATATATATTTACCTTCCTAAGTGTGGTTAGCAACACACGTGTGTGGGTTTTTCTATCAAAACTTAATTAATCATCGTAACTTGTGGAATGGCATGATTCAGGTGGAGGAGCAATGGGAAATACCGGTGCAGGATCAAATGGGAACTCAAACGGGTTGCAAAATTTTGGTGGACAAATGATAAACGAGATCATGAACAATGTAGGGCAGCATACTTTCGGATCACCTTCACCACTACTTGATAATATGGGTCTTGCTAGCGATTTATATGGACAAACATGATTACAGAAACATGATTTATAGTTGATATTCAAATATTTTCTATTTTTCAAAACATGGGAAAAGACCCTTATATCGTTTATGTTTTGAGGGCATATATGTATTGTTAAAAAACTAGCTCATATGACTTTGAGCTATTTTTTAGATTGATATCCATCGGAAGTATTACATTATTTTAAAATAACTTGCATCTTATCCGAAATAACAAATTAACTAAAGTAAATATCAAGGATACGGTGTTCGGTTTCTAAACTAACACCACCCAAAGTAAATATCAAGGATATGGTGTTCGGTTTCTAAACTAACACAACCCAAAGTAAATATCAAGGATATGGTGTTCGGTTTCTAAACTAACACCACCCGGGCCTCGGTAGCATGGACTGCAATAAATAAACATTCATGTCATAAAATATAAACAAGCTGATTCAGTAGCATGCGCTGCAATAAAGGGCTCGGTGCCATTATCTTAATAAAATATGGCTTGGTGTATGCTAACGAATTAGTCCGCTACAAAAATGAGACTTCCTAAACTGACCAAAAAACAGAGGGACTCCTCCGTCTTCCAAAAAGAGATAAAACTATGTTGAAAAGACAGTTATCTCATTCGCAAAAACAATTTAAAGGAGGTTGAAGACAATCTATATGCAAGTTATATAATAGAAACAAGGTGATAATAATCACTTTGTTACTCTATCTCTTAATATTTCCACATTGCTGCATCAGGGCTAATAAAAAAATTCCCTTAGAAAGGCCAACACAATTATAGCAACTAAAAAGTAGAACAAAGGTCGGTGGTTCTAAACCAATTGGGCTATATCTTCTTAAATTCTCTAGAAATCCGAACAACTGAATATTGTTAAACAAATAAGCTAAACAAAATCCTACACTGTTGAAGCAATTGAATATCAAAAGAATGGGCAACTTCAGTAATACCAAAATCAACTTCTCACATTCCGGAATAGCATCCGTATCCGTTTATATCAAAAGCTCCCCGATTATAATCCATAACAGCTTCTTCGATCTCTCCATGAATCCATTCCTTATTTGCCTTATTCTTTGAATTCTGTGCGACAGACCTACTGATGTGATCTCTCAACCACCCTTTTTTCATAACTAATGAACATCCATTCACTCCATATTCTTCCGCCGGTAGCAATTCTTGTACAATTGGCTCTAAAGAACAATATTCTTCGGTTGACAGTTTTTTCTTAGCTTTATAACTTCGAATCTTCCCTTCTCTATCTTGATAATCTTCAATATCCCTTTCTCTAGCTTGATAATCTTCAATATCCCTTTCTCTATCTTGATAATGTTCAATATCCCGTTTTAGCAGGTACACGTCCACCCGCTTACATGATATCTCTTCTCTGCAAAGGTCAAGTGATCTTTCAATTTCTAAAACAAAGTGATTAACTTTCATGTATACAATCATTGTGAATACAACAACTTACTTTAACTTATTTATTACATGCCCACGATCTTTCAGAAACTGCTGCAACTGTACAATGAGAGAGAAAAAGTCAGAATGTAAATTAAATTTGTTTTACGATGAAAATGATCTATTTGGAGGTGAAATGCACAAGTTTAAAAGATGTACGAAAGACTGCTGAGAACATAAAAATTGTAAGTTTTGATTGAATTACTACTACCTTTGAATTATCCAACGCTTCTTGTTTTAGTCTCTTTGACTCTTCTTTCAACTTTGCCATTTGTTGTTCTTCGTATATAAGCGAATTTAGATCTTCCTCATGTTCCTTATCTGCTGCTTCCTTTTCCAATACTGCTGAAGATAATCTATTCTCCAGTATCCTACGCATCTAATTAGCCAAAAATTTGAAATAGTAAATAACATCATACAATCTCAGCACACGTACTAATTGACCCACGTTTATCCAAAATAAATGTAATACCTCATCAAGATCTGTAATGGATTCATCTCCTCTATTTAACACGCCCGACACACAATCTTGAAGCTCCTTCATTTCAGAAGCTAAAGCAGCCTTTTGTGTATATACTTCTCTAGAATTCTGCAGAGATAGAAAACTAAGTATACTAACCAGCAAACCAAATAAAAAGTAAAATCAAACATGTATCATGGTTCCAACTTCCAACCACAACATATATCCAATTGGCATAACCTTTACTCTATGCGAGTTATAAACATGCAAAAAAGTTAATATTTATAACCCCAAAGAAATTTTGAAAGTCTTGTAAAAACATACTTATAACTGTAGAGAAACAGGGTCATATATTTGTAAGAAAAATTCAAAATCTAAAATCTGCATGTACTTGAAAGTTAGAGATACTATTTAACATATCAGTTACCATCTTCTATACTGATACTGTTAAGACCTTGACAAAAGTTCACATATATTCTTCGTGCGATAATATTGCATGCGAATATCATATTTGTTTAAATTGCACAAAAATAAAGCATGATAAATAATAATCTAGTACCATGTCATTAGTTTTCTTTGCAATCTGTTGCGCCATTTTAAGTTTTTCCACCTGAGCAAGGATCTCTGATCTGTACTTATCAGCCTCCTCTTTTGCTTTTGCTGCTGCTTTCTCTTTACATTCCACTTCTCTCATTAGCCTATTAATCAAATCCATGTTCGAGTCTATATCTTCCTGCAAAAAAACTCCTTCATAAGAACTACTGTATCACCTAACACAATTACTTGTTGTTAACTTATATTACAAACGACATAAGGAAATCAATCTTTTTACTACTAAAAACAATTCCAAAGATGGTTAAATTTATTACATTACAAAAGCATGGTTAAATTTATACTGATTCAATGTAATTCTATAAGTATAAGCGCTTCACGTAGGCTTGACAGGATAAAGTTCAAAAGATGAAATATTTCTGGTATATTCAATTATTTGGAACAAATTTGATGTAAATAAAAACCAGTGATGATTATAATTAGGACTACATCAATCTAATTTAGCATTAATGCAAAAAATAAATATAGTACCCATTAAGTTTGATTATTTATACCTTCTTATTTCTAGCATCTTGTATAGAAATATCAATAAGTTCAGTGCTAGGAATTTGGCCTGAACTGTCGACGTTCACCATAGTTTTTGATGACAAACCGGTTTTAGGATCATAATATTCAACTTCCATCCGCTGATTTGCGCCTTCCTTCTGAATACATAAAGAAACACAATTATTTTACAAAAATAACTTTTAATTAATATCCTAAAACAATACGATTATTTGCATAATGAAGCTTGTATCAACCATCAATACATCATACAAACAAAGCCACAAAGGTGGTATATATATACAGTAATATATACATTCCAAAAGGTTAAAAAGCCAATAATAAACAGAAACTTACAAAAAAAAAGCCAATTTAATATATAAACTTTGTTTAAAGAGTTCACACTCCAGGGGCTTTCACGAAAAAAAGTTAAAAAAGTTTTAAAATAAGTCTTCTTCACCACCCAATTTTTTTACCCAAAACCCGTGTTGATGACACGGTTTCATGCATTGTTCTTTCGCATAATGCAAGTATATATCAATTTCTTCAAGCAGAAAAAAAAAAAACTTTGTTTTAGAATCTGGTAAAACTTGATCGAGATCATTAGGAAACAGAGTAAATAATCAACGAAATAAATATACTAAAAGATGATGATTTTAAATTTAAATAGAATTGTACCATCATCTTCACAAGTTCTTGTAAACGCAAATCACTGGATTGAATCTGTATGATTTATCGTAAACGAAGTTTTTAGGGTTATTGTGGATTTATAAGTACTTATATAATTATATATTTAGAAGAAGATTACATTAGATTGAGTCGGTTTAGAAATTAAAAACAGAAAATCGTTAGAAGAATTCGACTCAAATTATCAAAGTTTATATTTTGGCAAAAAAGGCCCCTTAAATTTAGAGTAACTTCTTTTGCACCCTTTAATCACTAATCGTGTTTACTTTTTCTTTCCACTTCTATACGGTAAAAAAATAGATTGCAGATTGTATCAAAATTCAAAAAGCAGACTTTTGATAAATTATACTCCCTTCGTCTCATATCTATTGTCCACTATTCCCTTTTAAGATGTCCTCACTTCTATATATAGAAAAGAATAATGAGATAAAATTCATTTTTGCCCCTAATTTATATATGTAAGACAAAAAGGTAGGTAAAAAGTAAAGGGTAAAATTGTCTTGTTACCAAAAAGTAAGAGAGATGGTGATGTTTTTCTTAAACTGCGTATTTTTTATCGGGGGACAATAAAATTGGGACGGATGAAGTACTTCGGTTCTTCGGTTCTTCGGTTGAGGTTTTTGATTGAGTTAATTAATTAAAGAAACAAAGAATTGTAATTAACAGAGAATCAAAGGACTTATTATGTCAATAAAGGTAAACTAATTTGGAATTAGAGTCAAGTAGCAATTCTTTCTATTGTGACTTGTGATGCACGCTGATTTTTCGGCCGCTACGTCAATTAATTAAAATCTTTAGTTTTAATCGAGTAAAAATTCTACACAAACAATAATATTATGCGAGTTAAATCCCTCGTTTGACAGCTAAATATAGTAAGTTTATATGTTATAAGTTTAAACACTAACATAAAATGTTCAGACAGTTCAAAAAAGCAAATAGAATATAATTAATTAATTAAAACATATATAGTTGTTATGATTAAATGTGTGATACAACCTCGTCCAATAGAAATATATTCCATTAACTCTTCACTTCTACCTCAACCACTCACTTCTACCTCAACGTAGTTGATGAAGATTATGTAAAACTCGGAACTTTGATACACTGATTTGGGAGTCTTGGTTGATCTTCATAACGTCAATAATAATCATATTTTTTATATATTTTATTTCCGATGTAAGTAACGTGAATATAATATTAATATCAGTATTAAACACTAAATCCGGAGAATTTATATAATGTGTCATGAAGATGTGTAGGTATATACTTTGACAATGCAAAAGTAAATGGATAATTGAAATGATAAGAATTCAATTTGTGTAGAGATATGTAGGTATATATAGATATATAGATGGATGACGATGATATAAGTTTCAAAGATATTGCATAACTATGGCATATCTAAAAGCTATATTAATTAGTATATCTTATCTTACATATACATATGCATATATATATATATATATATATATATATATATATGCATACTAGGTAAAGGAACCGCGTCAGCATGAACTTCGACATTTAATTTTTTAAATTGTGCAATAAAAAATTAAAGTCAAATAAAATATTATCAAGAATCAGATATTTAAATAATATAATCTCAACCAATAACATGTACTCCATCTAATATTTTAATATAGGCTCTTAACCAAACACCAACTCAACTTTGAAATTAGCCTTAAGTCTACCTTAAAACATCACAAACCAATTGGAAATTATATGATGAAGATCATATTACTGAAATTAAATAGCAATAACAAATTACCACTTAAATAGCGTAACTTCATAATGATAGATACGTACTACATAAATAACTGCATTTTATATATTAAATTATGAGTAAGGTTCAAATAAGTCTATGATTTTTGAGTGAGACTAAGGGAACCAATGATATCTTGGCACATTTACAAAGAGAATGTTCTATACTACAAAACTCATTTACCCGAACATCAATTATCTCACAAACGACAAATCGAAAAATCATGAAACTTGCACCATATTTTTCAGCGTTTTATCCTCTTCGATTTGCCGTCCCTCAAGGCATACTTTCGATAAAAAAAATTAGTTTTTTGGTGGGTTTTATAAATTAGTAACACATGTGTTAGTGATTGATTGTACATTTTATTTACGGTTATGGTTAGGGTTAGAGTTTAGGGTTAGGATTTAGCAGGGTTCATGGTTTAGGGTTTAGATTTTATGTTTTAGTAGGGTTTAGAGTTTATTAGGGTTTAGTATGATTTAGGGTTTAGAGCTTTATTAAGCATTTAGGGTTTGGGGTTTTGTGGTTAGGGTTTAGGGTTTGGTGTGACATCCGGCAATTTAGGTTAACTTTTAAAATTTATCGAAATCCTAATTACGTGTGTTTAGTTCAGTATTAGGCTAAATACTTGCAATTACTTGTAACTACTTGTATATTTATGTGAATATAAACTCCCGTAATTGATTTATATTACGCTTACGTAATTAGTTGTAATTACGTGAAATAACCGGACGGATTCCGACAAACTATACGACATTGGTGAAAATCTTTCTATAAATAACTTAAATCTATTTTTAGAAGTTATTTATCATTTATTATTATTTTGTTAAAATAATATACGAAAAACCTAGACGTTTCGATTAAAACGTCTCAAACGCAACAAAAACGCGCAAACTGAATTCGTCAACCAAATAAACGTCAATAATTAATTTGACAACTTAAATTAAGTATTTTAAATAATACTTCAATGAAAATTTACCCAAAATATATTGCGTCTTAAATCGATAACAAAAACGTGCAAAAATAACGTTACGCAATTTAACCTCCGTCAAACGAGCACGTAAATCGAGACCGATAAATTAACGGAACATTTTTATAAATGTTCTAAGTATTTAAACTTTTATATCAATTAAGAATATCAAAATTTAAATCCTTGATTAAACACGTACAATTAACGTTTTACGTACGAATAAACATCGAAACAATCGGGTAAACGAACGAGAAACATAACAAATTAAATGGTAAATAAGAAAATGACTAAAATACCCCTTGTGGGCCCCCTTGGTCGTTCTCCTCCTCCCCCATGTGACCCTATGTGGTCACCACCCACATGAGCCACTAAAATTCCATGCAAAACCATGATTACACTTACACTTACAACCAAAGGGATAACATGCAATTGATCTCATTTTCATTTTAAGCAAATCATTTAGTTTTCTCTCAAAAATACACTCTCATAATCTCTCTAATCTCTGGAAAACTCAGCCACCATCATCACCTACAACCACCACAAACCACCATTCAAACACCAACAATTTTCAAAGAGGAATCAAGAACAAGCTTGTTTTTCACCATCCTCATCTTTGCTGCATAATTTCCTTTGTAAGAATCATCAAACCTTTCATTAATATACTCTCATATTGTTTATTTATATGTTATAAAGCTCATCTAACAAGATTATGTCCAAATATAAGCTTAAAATACGTTTTTATGTTTTATATACAAAGAGTACACAATCTGTCTAGAAAATCACATCTCACTAAAAACGTCATATCTTGGGTTCTACGAAGAGTTAGAAGATGAACTTTTTTTTAAAATTTGCGTATTGAAAAGATCTACAACTTTCATGTTTTACGTTTTTACCAGACCTATACGTGTTTTTGTCTATAATCCGATTTGTGGGACTGGTCTGGGTGAAATCAGAATCTGTGCTAGGCTTTATAATTTATTTTGTTTTTCTATAAAAATGGGACTTAAAATTCTTAGAAAACGTAGGTTAGATACTAGATACATGGATGATCAGTTGGTAAAATTTGTGAGACTTGATTTGAACCAGAAGTTAGTAAGAAATATGGAGAAACAAACCGACAAAAGTCAAAAATGTGAAATCTTGAAGTTTTGGAACTTTTATAAAAATCGACACTTTTGTTGATTTTGGACATGAACTGACAATATATTTGGACTCTATAAACTGATATTTGGGTTGGGTAAAAGTTTCGGGTCAAACCGAGTAAGTTTGACCAAGTCAACAAAAAACGGCTCGATTTCTAAAAACGACAAAACTTACTATTTTTGGAAATGGGTAACGAATATGGGTTTGAGTGACTTATTTAATAATTTGGACCAAAAACTAAACTTAGAAAGTTTCCCGAATTAGAAACCGACACATAGAAATTGGAAGTGACTCTATAAGTGACTCTATAAATAGGAAGTGACTCATAGATTGACCAACTTTGACCAGGTTTGACTAGTTTGACTAGGTTTGACTAGTTTGACCAGGTTTGACCAGGCTTGACCAGTTTGACCAAGTTTGACTAACTTTGATCAACGAGTTGACCAACTTTGACCTACGGTTTATGGCTTATACAAACTAAAATAATCTGTTTGCAGCACACGATATGTACTAATGGATAGTATACAACAAAACAAACTTAATAATAATGTCTAAATGAATTATTATTACAAACTTTCACCAACGGGCTGTACACATTTTGATAAACGAACTCAAACTACTTATTTGGACATACTAGTTGATGAACTAGCTATAGGTGGACATTAATCCTCCACCTATACTATTGGTTTAAGTGGACATTAACCCTCCACTTACATAGATGGTCTGTAAGACATCTACTCATACATACACAACCTTATATGTTTAGGACGTTAGAAGGTTGCACACCGGCTTGCTTGCTTATTTGACTATTTGCTAGTTGCTTGCTAAACTCATGTGAGTTTCATAGCCCATCTTTTACTGTTTTATAAATATTTTGGGGGAGAATACATACTACAACTGCTTTATACAATTGCTTTATACAACTGTTTTTATGAACACAAGTTCAACAAACAACGCTATACGGATTGCATGAGTTAATACACTAATCCATTTAAAGTCCCCACACATCATAGCTTTATTAATTTGGACTAAGCGCGAGTATTAGTAAATAGATCTATTTGGGACTGACAATCCCCGTCCGGGTTAGTCGCGCTAACCTGTCAAACGGACGTATTAATATTTGTACATACAAGTGTACCGGATTAGACACTTGCAGGGGCACCCACGATCGTGTACTCGAAAGAGGCATGACACACATTGTTAAGCTTCGGACTATGAGCTCATGGCAAATGGTATACCCTATTTTTGCATACGTGCAACTACATTTACTTATCGTTGGCTAAAGATACATTTACTTATCATTGTTGAATGATACAAACAAAAATCTTGTGTTTCATACCGATATCTCAACAACTGTTTAACAAACCTATGAACTCACCAACTTTATGTTGACCTTTTTAGTATGTATTCTCAGGTTTACAGACGCAGTAGGACTACCCACATGAATCAAGACAGTAGGATGCTTTTGGATAGCTTAGTTCGAGTCGTATTGTTTTCAAACATCAAGGAATTTGAATTGCATTTATTATATTACTAGTTATAATTATGTAATTCTACTTTTATTATGCGAACTCCAAATACTTTTGTAAACTTTTGAATTATTGTAATGTAACTATTTTCAAACGTCTCATATAGAGGTCGTTTGCTTTAATCTTGGTGTTATGATATTTGATTTGGTCGGCGCCCCCGCGACACCTCATACTTCCGCTGCCACGTGTTTTGGGGGTGCGACATTTGGGTTTTGGGGTTTCTCCCCGAAACCCCAAAACCCAAACCCTAAACCCTAAACCCTAAACCTCAAACCCCAAACCCTAAACCTTAAATGCAACACTCTAACACATGTGTTAGTAAACCTATGAAACCCACCAAAAAAATGAAAAAAAAATCATCGGAAGTATGCCTTGAGGGATGACAAATCGAAGAGTATAAAACACTGAAAATTATGGTGCAAGTTTCATGATTTTTTGATTTGTCGTTTGTGAGATAATTGATGTTTAGGGTAAATGAGTTTTATAGTATGAAACATTCTCTTTGTACATGTGGCATGATATCATTGATTCTTTTAGTCTAACACAAATTTTTAATCTCATTTGAACCTCACCCATTAAACTATATATATTAAGATTTTGAGTGAAGCACTAATAATTATTATTGACAAATACAAATACTACTAGAATTATAAGTAATTAACAATATAATATGGCATTTTTCCCCTCTATTCAAATCTCTCCCTTTTGATTGCACAATCCTGATCATTCAAATCCTGACTTTGACCAACACAAGTCAACCTTTTCAAATCCGTTTTTCTTTGCAGTCTCCAGCAAAATGCATGAAGCTCTAGTACATCTTGAATAGTATTTCCACCTCTCGCACTCCAGCATCCAATGTCAAAGCATCCATGCCAAGTACCTAAAAACTACATTAGTGCTAGAATCAAATGGGTAGTCACATATATTCAGGAGCAACGTATTTTGGCCATGCTTGAAGTAGAATTCACTTGCTGTTTATACTGTATATATTCGGGAAATGTTTAGTATGTCCTTGACGGCTAATTATTATATTAAATTTACTGTATATAATGCACAATTAGCAACATGTTGGCAAATTGATTCTGCGTTTGACTCACTTGCTGGGTAATTATAGTCATGATCTAGACATCATATAAAATTGTATAGCCAAAGAACACTACAAATAAGAAGAATAGATCTAGCTTACTATATGAAGTATAATGTATAACATGGCATGATTCTAGTTGAGATTTACTAGTTAGCATTTTTTAAAAAAGAAAGAATTTACATATATCTTATGTACAGATGAAAGAACACTACATACCTAACTTTTCAACCCAGACTTGACCAGTATTAGAGAACTTCTTCCTTTCTTTATCAGTTCCTTTTATCTGAACATACATCGAGCATGAACATACATCGAGCAGAGTCACAAAACATGGAAAAACCATGTATTATATGAGGTGAGTAAGGTTCAAATGAGTACACCAATTTTAAATGAGAATAAGGGAACTCACAGATTTTGTCATGTGTCACTTTATTCTCTCTCCTCCACATTTTTAAAAATTAAATATCTCACAAACGGTAAGTCGAAAAATCATGAAAATTGCACTATAAAATTCAGCGTTTTCTCCTCTTCGATTTGCCGTCCCTCAAGGCATACTTTCGATAACTTTTTTTTCTTTCATTTTTTGGTGGGTCTTACAAATTAGTAACACATGTGTTAGTGATTGGTTATACATTTAATTTGGGGTTAAGGTTAGAGTTTAGGGTTAGGGTTAGGGTTTAGCAGGGTTTAAGGTTTAGGGTTTAGTAGTGTTTAGAGTTTAGTAGGGTTTAAGGTTTAGGGTTTAGTATGATTTAGGGTTTAGTGTATTATAAAGCGTTTAGGGTTTAGGGTTTAGGGTTTGGGGTTAGGGTTTGAGGTTTGGGGTTTTAGGGAGAAACCCCAAACCTCAAACCCTAAACCCTAAACCCTAAACGCAACATTTTAATACATGTGTTAGTAAATGTGAAACCCACCAAAAAAAGGGGGAAAAAAATCTCATCGAAAGTATGCCTTGATGAACGGAAAATCGAAGAGGAGAAAATGTCGAATTTAATGGAGCAATTTTTATGATTTTTCGATTTGTCGTTTGTAAGATAATTGATGTTGGGGGTAAATGAGTTTTGTACATGTAGAACATTCTCTTTCCACACATGACATGATATTATTGGTTCCCTCGTTTAAACACAAATTCCTATTCTCATTTGAACCCTACCCTAAAGAGATTTAGATAAACTTTATATCTACCAATATTATATAAAAGAGCCACTTACAATTGTTTACCCATTCAAGAAAATCCACGTGGAGTGTAACATCTGATACAGTTTAACCACCGTCACCCCTCTTCCTCATTTATCCTCACACACATGACATAGGGAAGAAAAAACAACAACCAACTTTTTACTTTCTCTCTCAATAAATATTAAAGTGCATGGACTGGTTCTTTTGAACGGAAGATCACGAGGTAATCGGCAAAAACCAAACCGGTGGACAGAAGATCACGGAAACATCGATAACAACAAAATCTTCCGTCTTTCAAACTGTGTCATTCTTTTCGGCTTTTTTTAGTAAGAATATTCTGATGATCTTAAAGTCCGTGGAAACTTTCCAACTGTTTTGTCAACAATTTCGTTGATGAGGATGACCATGATTTTAAGCTCACCCCTTTTGTATGTTATTACTGTATTTTCAGTTCATATTTTATCTGGTAAGACGTCATTCCTTATATATATCTTGTTAGGTTTCTTGTACATTATATTTGATTTTCTTGCAGAACGTTAAAAGTTGAAAGTTTGGTTCGCTGTATTACAAAATACAAAGTACCACTAGATGGCCGGGTATATATGTGTTTACTTGAGATTTATTTTTAATCTAAATTGTACGTGTATATCTATCTTTTATAACTAAGGGAGGAGACTCTTAATTATTTGTCAAATACTTGCCCATGCCACATCATATAAATCCTATGTGTCATCACCACATAAAAAAACACTTGATGATGTGGATTTTCCTACACCCTTATTTCAAATAAAGTAATAATATTCAATTAAAAATTATATCAGAACTATTTTCATTTAATAAGGTAATTAATAAAATTAAATTATAACCATTTCATATGATAACATTTATAATTTACTATTATAGTCCAAACTAATGACATCCTTAATCTATTATTTCTTTCTGAATATGTTTATAAAATCTTTTAATTATTTCATTTTAATCTTAACTCTTCTTTTCTCTAACTTTATCTAACTCTCTAGGTTTTATTTTTAAAAATACATAAACTTTTAGTAAGTTATAAGAACTTGCTTTTAATGAAATTATATCTTTCATTAAAGTTTTATTAATTTAAAATTTTTTATTATCATCTTACAGAATAAGGAAACCCAATTCTCATTATTTAGTAAACATAATACAAGTTTTATAGATACGCTATTTTTTAAAGAGTTTTTTTTTCTATTTTTTAAATCACACAACTCAATTACAATTCAGTATATGAATAGTAAGACGTGTACTTCTATTAATTTTATATTACTTTTCAAATCTATATAATGTAGGTATATATTTGATTGTTGTAGAATGATTTATGTTTTGTACATATATATGCACATTAGTTATTTAATAAAACGTCTAAATTGTTATAGTAATTGTTACAATTTATTTCTCCCAAGACTATTAACATACGTATTGTTTATCAGATTGTTGCAAGGTTACCATATTATAACTACAAGAAACGAAAAGATGACAATGACTAGACAATTATCTTTCGTCAGAAAAATGTCAATATATAACATACACATCTTTTTAACATTCCTATTTCATTGATATATTGTGGGGGGTGGGGGTGGGGGGTGGGGGGGGGGGGGTGGGGGGGGGTGGGGGGGGGAATGTTGTTATTATTTCATTTTTGAGCGGTTAAAATTTATAAAGTATCATTAATAACGATAAAAAAAGTTTCTTCTATAATCTGAAAGTTTTTCACATTTCATATACCGTTTTGACTTAAGATTCACATATTACAATATTTTATAATGCTAGCCGTGCATCGTACGGGTTTAACACTAGTTGTGTATGTGGAAGTTGGAACTTTAAAAGCCAAAAGGTTATTGGGGTACAGATTACCAGCAGAAAAATGTATGTTTAATACGTGTCACACCTCCAAAATCGGTAATCACGTTTATTTAGTAATTAGCGGAAGCATTTGATTATTAGCGGAAGCATTTTAAGTTTACAATTTAACAGCGGGGGTGCTGACGTTACAATAGTGCATTCATTGTATCAGAGCATATGATCATACAGAACATATTAATTTAAGATGCCAAAGTTAAAGTTATTACAAAAGGGTACGACTTATAAAGTCGTACAAGTAGTAGTGTTGTAGAACAACATAAGTTTTAATAAATACAAGTTTATAAAAGTGGAATTTCGTAAGTATAACCAATGGAATTGGTAATACAAAGGAAATTCAAGTGTCCCAAAAGTGGCATCATAAATAGTCTGGGTTGCCTACGTCCTTTATGCATGCAGATGTACCTGAGTCCTAATTCCTTGAAAAACATAGTAAACCGTCAACATTGGATGTTGAGTGAATTCACAGGTTTAGTATATGCGTAGTTAAACCAAGTTTCGTATAATCATTCATGTACACAAACATAATGTTTATATGTATAGCAGGAAAGACAAGTATTCTCATTAAAGAAAACATTTCCTATTTTACTGTAAGAATGTCATTCTTACTACAAGTAAATGTTGTGTAGAAAACACAAGTTAAATCAAAAACATTTCCTAATAAATAGTTGTGGGAAACACAGGTTTAACAATCAAGTAAACATTTCCTATAAAAGTTGTTTTGTAGGAAAACCAAGTTTAGCGAATCAAGGTAAACGTTTCCTAAAAGTAATCGTGTGTAGGAACACCAATCCTATTAGTTGTCACAGGGAATACCCTTCCCAAATCAAGTTGTAGTTTAGTTGTTTAGTTTATGTGGGAAATATAGACTATGATCCCTCTAAGGTGAGCGACACCTTTAAAGTTAAAGTAACGATACCTAGTGCTATAATCAATCCACGACTAGTTGATGTTGTTGCCTCAGTAACATAGTAAGTATACACTCCTCGTTACGACCGTCGATGTGGTTGGAATGACCAACGAGTTAAATCCTGGGAGGGTTGTCAAATCGATAGTACTATCTGTATACTCAGTGGCTAGAGTCACCTAACTAATGGTTATAGGTTGCAAGCACTGGGACTTATGTGCACTACAACTACCTCGTGTAAACCTAGGATCGTACCAAGATTCGTTGTCTTATTCCCAAAAAGTTGTGAAAACGTTTCATATAGTTAACAGTTGAATATAAAGCATATAACATTTATATAAATCAGTTTGATATAAAAGCATGTCAAGCAATTATATAAAACAAGTAGCATGTAATAATACATAGTTCTATGTTTTCCACCCCTAGTTTTAAAAGCATTTAAAATAAGTAAAAGGTAGGGGCTGTGAACTCACAGGTAGCGATGAGCAATAACAGCTAGTAGTAGTAGTAGTCCAACAGCGTCCTCAAAGTCCTAGACGCAATAAAAATACTTAATATAAGTATTTGACTACTCGTTATGTTTAAGTGTTTGTACAATATCGTTGGTGATAAATATGTTGAAAAATGACTATTATTTTTCGAGTTATATTAGTCGTCGAATAGTTTGTTGCGTATATATTTATATATATATATGTACTTATTAGTTGAATATATATATATATATATACATATATATAGTTTTGTTGTTGTCGCGTATGTTTCAAAAACATAAGTTTATTTGTTACGAAAATAGATTTTGTTGTGTCCCTTGTATATATATAAATACACTTGTTAAAAGTTTGTCTTTCTCTCTCTCTCTCTCTCTCTCTATATATATATATATATATCTATATATATATATATGTTTTCGTCATTCGTTTTATAATATATATATTAGTTGTTGACTATGTATATATGTATATATACATACACAATATAACGTTTGTACCAATCATTTTACTCATTTCAAAAATTTTCATTTTCGAAATAATTAATATTATCGTCCCAAAATTTGTCGCGTCCATTTTAAACATCATTTGAATAACTATCTGTATAAAATATTGTCTCGTGGTCGTGTACAATTTTAGTACCAAATTTAGTGTCGTAAATTTTATAAAAATTATAACTTGGACTATAATTTTGTTCGTTAATATTTTGGTACCATTTATCGCACAGTCTGGGTTTGTTAAAAAATACATTGTGAACCGATCGTGTATCAAACCGCAAACCGTTCAGCTCAACAACAACTAGCCGTACGGCTTAGTTGTGTGAGCCGTTCGGCTCTACAAAACTAGCCGATCGGCTAGCTTAGGCTAACCGATCGGGTTAGCTTTCCGTTAACAACGGCTAGTTAGTGGTAGTTCGTGGTTCATACACAGTCCGAAATCAAATCTATTTTTTCTATGGTTTCGAGTTATGTTCGTTTACATATGTTTAATAAACATATTATACAAGTTTTTACTTTCGATTTTACCATTTACACATTATAAACAAGTTATGATCTCTAATTTTGTACTTTATAGTTTTGGTTTCCTAACTTTATTTCAAGAACAAAATCATTAAATCATCATTTTATCCTGTTATATACATGTAACTTAGTTTCTAACTCGTTTTTAGTTACAAACAACCATATACATGATATATTCACTTGATATAATAAATTATACTCACTAATATGAAAGAAGTTTACAAAATTACGTATGAAATTTTCAAGTTAAAAACCTTATAATGATGAAAATGGTAGTACTGTGATGCTGATTCTACGATGATGATGATGTTATTATTATCAGTTGATGATTAAATTGTTGTTGTTGTTGAAGATGAATTGTTGCTCTGCTCCTTATTCCAGTCGCATGATCACACAGAGAGAATGAGTTTGGTGAATGTGAATTATTTGAGTTACTGTGTTTGAAACTTAGTACATGAAGGAAGTATATATATTAATATATCATGTTCCAATTTGTCACATGGAGTATGGGTTCCACATATAAATGTCGACTGGTATATTGATTATGATTAAAAGTTAGGTATTTGACCCGTTAGTTTTGTGTACGGGTTCAATTATTTGTACCCCGTGTCCCACTCAATTATTCGTTTGTTTAAATTTTATTTTAAACATTATAATTGATAAATACAAAAATGAAATATTTTATTAAAATGATTAATAAAATCGTTCATAGTAGTGGTACTGTACAGTTAAATTGCGTGCCAGATTTCAGTTGAATTTGGAAATTATATTTTGAAGTAATGTTTCAAATACTAAAACAGGATTGGTCAAAATATTACTTTTAGTATTTTTGACCTTTATGCACGTTTTATTATTGTTTCTGTTCGTGTATAACGCGTCCTAAATAATCATCTAAATATTTTCGTTTTATTTTTTGTTCTAATTCTTTTCCATAATATTTTTGAGTAAAAATTATTCGGAAGTGTTTTGAAGTTCTTTTCGAACTTTTGTATCGCGTTCGGTACGTTTAATATAAAATGTATAATATAGTATATTATTTCAATAATATAAGTTAATAATATTTGTAATTAATAATTTTCGAATTATTAATTATTTTGTATCACCAACTTTATTGTATTGAGTTTGTCAAGTTTGATACGTTCATTTAGTACAGTAATTATATAATAATAACTACTATTTAACTAATACGACACGTATCACATAATAAGTTTTGTTAACTTATCATACAAAGATAGTTTTGAATTCACAAATAAGGGAAAACTCTAGGTAATGCATGTAATTAGGTAAAAATTAGTACCCTAATTTGAGGATTGTCACATTCTCCCCCCGTTAGCGAAATCTCGTCCCGAGATTTAAGTTGAGTTTTTCGTGACTGGCGTTTGTTCAAACAGGTGAGGGTACTTCTTTCGTATCTCATCCTCCCGTTCCCAAGTAAACTCTGGGCCATGTTTCGAGTTCCAACGAATTTTGACAAGTTTGATTCGTTTGTGTCGGAGTTTCTGTATTTTTGTATCGGTTACTTCGATTGGTTCCTCCACGAAGTTAAGTTTTGAGTTAATAAAGACTTCGTCAGGAGGGATGATAAGTGTTTCATCGGAAAGACACTTCTTCAAGTTACACACATGAAAAGTGTCGTGAATGCTACTAAGCTCTTGTGGCAACTTTAGTTTGTAAGCGACAGGATCAATCCTCGCAAGGATTTCAAAAGGTCGAACATATCGCGGGTTAAGTTTTCCTCGTTTGCCAAATCGTGCTACCCCTTTCCAGGGCGATACTTTGAGTAGGACCTTGTCTCCTACTTGAAACTCAAGAGGTTTACGACGGTTATCGGCGTAACTCTTTTGTCTGTCTCTCGCCTCTTTCAATCGGTTGAGTACTTGAGATATCTTGTCCGTGGTTTCCTGGACAAGCTCCGGTCCAGATAGTTGTCTGTCACCCAACTCTGCCCAACAGAGTGGTGATCGGCATTTGTGTCCATACAGTGCTTCGAATGGCACCATCTGTATAATGGTGTGATAACTGTTGTTACAGGAGAATTCGGCTAATGGGAGGTGAGTATCCCAGTTTCCTCCAAAGTCAATCACACACGCTCTCAATAAGTCCTCGAGCGTTTGAATCGTTCATTCACTCTGGCCATCAGTTTGTGGATGATAGGCTGTACTCATGTCGAGTCGAGTACCTAAAGCCTGTTGTAGCGATTTCCAGAAGCGAGATGTGAATCTGCTATCCCTATCAGATATAATGGACAATGGTACACCGTGTCGAGAAACGATCTCTTTGATATAGATCTTCGCCAGTTTCTCTAGTTTGTCAGTCAAAGCTGATTTCGTCAATCGATCGACAATCACCCATATAGAATCAACTCCAGTTGATGTCTTTGGTAGTTTTGTAATGAAATCCATCGTTATGTGCTCCCATTTCCATTTTGGCATCTCTGGTTGTTGCAAAAGTCCTGAAGGTTTTTGATATTCAACCTGGACCTTCGAACAAGTTAGACACTTGTTGACATAAGTAGCGATGTCTCTCTTCATATTAGGCCACCAATAGAAACCTTTCACATCTTGGTACATTTTATCTGTACCAGGATGAATCGAGTAGTTGGACTTGTGAGCTTCATCCAAAATCAGTTTGCGTAGTTCATTGTCGCACGGTACCCAAATTCGATTCATGAAGTATAAAACTCCATCTTCTTTGGTTTCGAGCTGTTTCTCCATTCCCTTCAGGGATTCGTCTTTCATGCGCTCGGCGGTGAAAGCTATTCGTTGCGCGTCACGAATTTGAGTAATAAGATTCGAGTGGATTGTTAATACCAAAGCTCGAACTCTGCGAGGTTTAACATTCTCTTTACGACTCAAGGCATCCGCTACTACATTAGCCTTGCCCGGATGGTACTTAATCTCACAGTCGTAATCGTTCAGTAATTCGACCCAACGTCTCTGTCTCATGTTGAGCTCTTTCTGGTCGAATATGTATTGTAAACTCTTGTGGTCGGTGAAAATCGTACACTTTGTACCATATAGGTAGTGTCTCCAGATCTTGAGTGCAAAAATGACTGCTCCCAACTCTAAGTCATGAGTTGTGTAATTCTTCTCGTGAATCTTCAATTGACGAGATGCATAAGCAATAACTTTGTCGTTTTGCATGAGAACACAACCTAATCCTTGATGTGAGGCATCACAGTAAACGATGAAGTTCTCTGTTCCCTCGGGTAAAGATAAGATTGGTGCGGTGCTCAACTTTTGTTTCAACAGTTGGAATGCGTTTTCTTATTTTTCGCCCCATTCGAATTTCTTATCCTTTTGGGTTAAGGTGGTGAGTGACTGGGCTATTTTGAAAAAGTTTTCGATAAATCGCCGATAATAGCCAGCCAAACCAAGAAATTGTCGAATCTTGGTTGCGGTCCTTGGAGCTTCCCAGTTTTTGATCGCCTCTATTTTGGACGGGTCCACATGAATTCCTTTATCATTTATCACGTGACCAAGGAAATGAACCTCTCTAATCCAAAATTCACATTTGGAGAACTTAGCATACAGCTTGTCATTCTCGAGTAGTTGGAGGATAAGTTTCAAGTGTTGTTCGTGATCCTCTTTCATTTTCGAGTAAATCAAGATGTCATCTATGAACACAATGACAAACTTATCAAGGTAAGGTTTGCACACTCGGTTCATGAGATCTATGAATACTGCAGGCGCGTTAGTCAATCCAAACGGCATGACTAGGAACTCATAATGACCATAACGAGTCCTGAACGGGGTCTTTGGTACGTCCTCTTCTCGAACCTTCAGTTGATGGTAACCAGAACGAAGGTCAATCTTTGAGTAGTAACTCGATCCTTGTAGCTGATCAAACAGATCGTCTATGCGAGGTAACGGATATCGGTTCTTGATAGTTACCTTGTTCAACTCTCTATAGTCAATGCACATCTGCATAGATCCATCCTTCTTCTTGACAAACAAAACCGGAGCTCCCCAAGGTGAAAAGCTCGGTCGGATGAAACCTAAGTCTAAGAGCTCCTGCAACTTTGTAGACAGTTCTTGCATTTCTGATGGAGCTAGACGATAAGGTGAGCGAGTGATTGGTGCGGCTCTGGGCACCAGATCGATGCGAAACTCAACTTGTCGCGGAGGTGGTAATCCTGGAAGATCATCAGGAAACACTCCCGGTTAGTCTCGCACTATAGGTATATTACTTAAACTTTGTTCCTCGGGTCTCTTTTCTACAACATGTGCCAAAAATGTTGGATATCCCTTTCGGAGATATTTACAGGCTTTCAAGTAATTAATCATTTTGACGGCACTCGCCCTCATATCTCCTTGTATCACCAAGGTTTCTCCAGTCAGCAATGGTAGACGTACCATTTTATCAAAACAAACAATCTCTGCACGATTCTTCGACAACCAGTCCATACCGACTACGATGTCAAAGCTTCCCAACTCAACCGGTAGTAAGTCTATTTTGAAAGGATGAACCTCCAATGCTAGAGTACATCCTGGTACTATTTCTCCTGATTCAATCAACCTACCATCGGCTAGTTCTAGGGTGTACTTGTTGTCTAGTTTACGGGATTTAATGTCTAATAGTGGTCTAAATTCCATAGACACAAAACTCAAATCGGCGCCTGAATCAAATAACACAGAGGCATAATGGTTGTTAACTAGAAACGTACCAGTGACAGTGTTGGGGTCCTGGCGTGCCTCTTGTGCTCCAATGACAAACGCACGACCTCGAGCTGGTTGGTTGTTGGTGTTACCACGGTTGTTGTTGTCGTTGCGGTTGTTGTTGTTCGGGTTTGCATTGCGGTTCTGATTGTTTTGGTTGCCGCTGTTAAGTTTAGGGCACTTGTTTCGGAAATGACCTTGCTCGCCACATTCGAAACATCCATTAGCTGGTCGATCCCTATTTGCTTGAGTAGTAGGGTTCGATCTACAGTATTGGGCCAGATGCCCCCAGCGTTTGCAATTCCCACAGAAAGTACAATCACCATCATGGTGACGTTCACACTTGCCACACTTGGGCTTGTTTCCCAAGTAGGTCTTTTGTTCAGCAGTGGTGGCAAGGTAAGCTTTCGTGGTTCCAGTCTGCTTCTTATTCTGTTGACCCTGACGGTCATTCCACTTACGTTTTCCCTTTCCAGTATCAGCACTGCTGGATTCAACCTTTCCTGAAACAACTTTCTTAGTGAGGGTTCCCATTCTGACTGCTTCATCTGTCAAACGTTGTGCTAGTTCTACAACACTCTTAAAGGTGGCAGGATTTGACGAAGTCACCAAGCTTCGAATCTGCGGCACCAAACCCCAGATATAACTTTCAGTGCGCTTGTACTTAGGTGTGACCATGTGTGGTACAAGGCGTGCCAGTTCTTGAAATCTGGTGGTATATCCTGTGATATCGGTACCAACCATAGCAATGCCCTAGAGCTCAGTCTCAATCTTCTGCAGCTCACTGCGGGGACAAAATTCTTCAATGACCATAGCTCTCAAAGTTTCCCAGGTCATTGAGTGGGCGGTTGTGCGTCCAAGTGCTTGAACTTGGCCATTCCACCATGTCAGTGCCTTATCAGAAAATGTGCATGTAGCATACTTTACCATGCAATCACGAGCACAGTTGCTAATATCTAGCACATACTCCATTTCCTCTATCCAATGAATGATTCCAATGGCACCCTCAGTACCACGAATGTGGCTCGGTTTGCAAGCTAGGAATGTTTTGTATGAACATCCTTTTTGGGTACTCTCAGGGTTACCGTCAGATACAACTGGTTCGGTATTTCTGCTACCGCTAACCCTGTCGCTACAGTTTTGGTCAGTATCATACTGAGCAAGTGCTTCAGCAATCCTTCGGTTGACCATTTGTTCAGTCGTCTCCTCAACGGCAGGAGGTGGTGAAGGGTTTCTTCGGCTGTTCCGGGTATTCCTACGCTTAGGCGGCATGATTCAATCCTAATCACACACAAGAAACACTCGTAAGATACCCTAATCAAATCATCACTCATAAAGTATGTGATAAATATAGATATAGTATGATAATCAATCACCAATTGATATCACTCATAGTGTACATAGTGGCGTAAACTAAACATAAGTTATATATCATATATAAGTCAAAAGGTTTTACATAAGTTTTGTACAAGGATGGGATTTACAATACAGAGAAAATACACCCATCGGATCAAACATGATCTACAAAATGTGATGGATTTAACCTATACATCCATCTAGTCAAAAGTTTTGCCCTACTACATCATAGCTACAATCCTAATACATCATAGATACAGTCTTGACATGGCGAGTCTAATGGAAATACGCTACGAACATCCCTACAACCATCCTAACAACTGCCATCAGCATACAAACTCTAACTGCAGAACCTACTACCCCCAAACGTCTCTCTAGCCTAATCAGACGTGCTCTAGTCGCATCGGCTGACTCGCGATCCATCTCAATGTGTATCTCAGAAGTGGCAAGACGTCCATAGATAGTAAGCACATCACCGTCCAGTCGAGAGGCATCACTGTGCAGCTCTCTGATAGTATCCTGTGTACCATAATGAAATCCAAGAAAGGTACAGAATAACCACAACTACAGTGGGGACAGTGAGCTCCAGAGGCTCCTCAGTCAGATGTAAAGGTGTCGATGAGTGAGATGACTCCCCAGTCTCAAAAGTGGAAGGAATCCTCTCCAGTGTCCTCCAGTAGCGTAGTATACGCGGCATCCAGTCGAGATGCAGAACTCTAGCCCTCTGCAATGACTGCTGATCACAAGGTATCTCTCTCTCCTCAGTCATCCGCTCCTTGTCACGAGGTGCCAAGGGTCCTATAGGTGGGGATCTAACGCTCATCCTAGTAGTCCTACACAATCTAGGCCCACATGAAGACTCTCCAAGATGACGAGTCGCCATGAAAGTAGATCCTAGCATACGAGTAGCAGGATCAGTGGGTGGTGATGGTGGAGTGCCTATAGTTCCATCCGAAGTAGCTCTAGGAAATGTGGGTGGGTACACCTCCTCAGAAATGTCATCACTAGCATAGTCAGGCTCCTCCTCTGACTCTGAGATGTAGATCGGAAACTGCCTAGACATAACTGTGACAAAAGCAATTGTGTGTGTTGTGTTAGACGTATGCAGAGGTATGAATGCATGAGTGTGTTACCCAAGGCTATAGTCTAGGTCTCTAAGGTTTTCGGTCACTTAAAGACTTCTAGTTCGCTATAACCAATGGCTCTGATACCAAGTCTGTCAACCCCCCCAAAATTGGTAATCGCGTTTATTTAGTAATTAGCGGAAGCATTTGATTATTAGCGGAAGCATTTTAAGTTTACAGTTTAACAGCGGGGGTGCTGACGTTATAATAGTGCATTCATTGTATCAGAGCATATGATCATACAAAACATATTAATTTAAGATGCTAAAGTTAAAGTTATTACAAAAGGGTACGACTTATAAAGTCGTACAAGTAGTAGTATTGTAGAACAACATAAGTTTTAATAAATACAAGTTTATAAAAGTGGGATTTCGTAAGTATAACCAATGGAATTGGTAATACAAAGGAAATCCAAGTGTCCTAAAAGTGGCATCATAAATAGTCTGGGTTGCCTACGTCCTTTATGCATGCAGATGTACCTGAGTCCTAATTCCCTGAAAAACATAGTAAACCGTCAACATTGGATGTTGAGTGAATTCACAGGTTTAGTATATGCGTAGTTAAACCAAGTTTCGTATAAATCATTCATGTACACAAACATAATGTTTATATGTATAGCAGGAAAGACAAGTATTCTCATTAAAGAAAACATTTCCTATTTTACTGTAAGAATGTCATTCTTACTACAAGTAAATGCTGTGTAGGAAACACAAGTTAAATCAAAAACATTTCCTAATAAATAGTTGTAGGAAACACAGGTTTAACAATCAAGTAAACATTTCCTATAAAAGTTGTTTTGTAGGAAAACCAAGTTTAGCGAATCAAGGTTAACGTTTTCTAAAAGTAATCGTGTGTAGGAACACTGTTAGATCCTAGTGTTTGAGTTTTGGTTAACACTTCTAAGTTTTGTAAATTATACAAGTGTTACTACTATCCGAGTCTGTAGTTAGATCCGAGTCTCAGTATTGTCCGAATCTTAGTAGTATCCGAGTCTACACTATGTCCGATTGTCTTGTATATCCGAGTCTCATGAAGTCTCGAATAGCTTTAAGTATCGGATTCATGAAGAGTCGGATCAATCTTGGTCTATAAATAGGTCACTTGGTCATTTTTGTGAAGTTAAGTCTTGAGTTTCTGAGTCTGTTCTCTCTGTACATTTAGTACGTGTAATACTCAAGCAATATCAATTAATCAATCAGTTTGATTAAAAACTTTCTGTTTACTTGTTCGATTTGATTATAAGTATATTCCGCAATACATATAATCTGTTTTGCTGCGTTGTGGTTGGTGATCAGGAGACTAGAGATCTCTCAATTGGTATCAGAGCCGGAACAGCATTTCGAATGGATAAAAAAAAAACGTGATTTGACGTTGAATTTTTGACGTTTTTGCTTCGAATTCGTGATCGGAAGCTACAGATTGCATATTAAGTTGACTTAGCTTGAGATTTTGATTCGGATTGATCAGTGTACATTACTGGAACAACACGCAACAATTAATTCAGTGTTTTCAAGGATAAATTTGAAGAATTTGTGTGTTCTTCATTCGGAATTTACGTATACATTCAGAATTGTTGTTTTTCAGTAATTCGGCATTATTTCACCGTGATTCTTCTTGATTTCAACCGGATTATCTTTTCTGTATTGATTACGAACAGTTTGCAGTTGATTTCATCCGAATTGAACAAGTTTTGAGCGATTTCTTGAAGAATTTCGTGTTCTGCTACAGTACTCCGAATCTACTGATCCGAGTCTCTCAATAACCGTTTTTTTACCGAGTCTTTCTTAGGCGGTTTTTTTTCCGAACGTTGACTTTGTTTGACATTCGGATAAACAGTAATCCGAGACTCTTACTCTCGGAAAAACAGTACTCCGAGTTTCACTACACTCGGACAAACAGTATTTAACAGTACTCTCGGATTTATTGATAGATTTAGACTTAGAGACTCGGATGAACAGTACACACTTCAGATTCGGAGTTATTGATTTTCGGATTTTAAGCACTTTCGGATCTAAGTGTTTGTAAAAAAAAAAAAAATAATAATAAAAAAATTTGTACTTTCAAATTTTTTTCTAAGCCTTAAAAGTGATAAATTTTGGCTTTGAAAAAGTTTCATTTTACCCGGGCGTTTGGATGTTTTTGAACGAGATTTTGAAGGGAAATTTGTGAAAATTTTCTTATTGCCAAATTTTGTTATTAGGCTTAAAATTGTTCATTTTTAGCTTGGGAAAAGTTTCATTTTATCCAAGTAATTTTGGACATTTTTGAAATAAAATTTGGTGGGAAAATTCAAGAGAGGTGTAGAATGGCATCTTCAAAGTTTAAGCTCGACTACAATGGCAATCCCCTACCTCCAAGATTCTTGTGTAATAATGATTACACTAGTTGGAAGACTAGATTTGAAGAATTCATTGCGTTCAGTAATCCAGATTTGTGGATTCCCATTATTAACCGGTATGAAAGGCCAAAAGCCAAAGGAACATACTTAGGTGTTGTTCCATTTAAATTAGCAAAATTAATGGATAAACAGGAACGCAAGGAGTTTGACAGAGACAAGAAAGCCTTTGATACAATTAAAAGTTGCTTGCCAGAAGATGTATTTAGAGCCTTCTCAAGTGCTGAAACTTCTTACGACATATGGGCTGCTTTGTCAACAAGGTTTAGGGGAGAAGATGTGATACATTTGTCAAAAGATGATGATAGAATTAAAGAAGAACAATAAAGAAAGAAGATGAGCTTAAAGCCTTGCAATCTCAAGTTCTAATCATGTAAACTGAACGTGAAGAAATGCATTCAAAGTTTCAGAAAATGGAAGAAAGGATTCTTGAACTTGAGAATCAACAAACAAGGCTACTCAAGCTTCAAGAAAATCATCATCTTGCTTTGAAGAGTATTAAATATCTTAATAGTCTTGCTTTGAGAGCTATTCAAGATCTTCGTAAACAACTCTCTCACGATTCTCACTCCACAAAACAACCTGAAAAGGTTGTACAACCTGCAAAGGTTGTGAAAAAGATTTACAAATGTAAATCTTCGTGTGAGAAAAGGATTTCTCAGTTTACTAATTATTCTTTGCAAAAGAATAAGAAGTATTCTAAGAAATCTCAATCAACCAAAACATTTGTTCATAAAAAGGTTGATGTTCAGGATTCTGTAAAGGTCAAGCATATTAACAAATCGGTTTCGAGACATCAAAAGAAGACAAAAAGAGCTTCTTCAGCACCGATACTACCTTCTTCAGAATCAAGACAAACAAAATCTTGTGCATACACACGGGCACAGATGTTTGCATTAGCACCTTCACGATGTCATCGTACGGTGTTAAAGCAACCTCCATATTTTGTTCCTTTCTCCCAAAGGCGAACTCCTTCACAATCGATTCCTCGTCAACAATTTAGATCTGAAACACCGTGTTTCTTATCTAGATGGAATTCGATTTCCTTGGATTATGTAGACACTACTTATCGATGGTTGTCGGGGCTATCTAAGCCGGTTGGAACTGTGCTCAGGTGGGTTCCTAAAGTGGTTGCTACTTGATTGATACAAGACCAAGGAAGATAAAATCTATTGTTCAGGGGGAGTTATGATATATTCTGATGTTATCAGAATATGGAACAGTTAGATTTTGTGAAGTTTGAATGCTTGAAGATTATTCTCTCTCTCATGAAGCTTATCATCAATCAAAGCTAAAGTTGAAGATTCGAAGATCTATTCAAGCTATTGTCAAGAGGGAGTTTGTTAGAACATAAAGTTCTAACATTTTGTGACAATAGTTTGTATAGACTTTTAGCTTAGATTGTTCGAGAATTACAACACTCTACTTTTGAGATTCCGAATGTAGCAAGATCCGAATGTTATGAAGGTCCGAATGTCACAACATTCAGACTAACTAGTATCGGATAGCTTAGATTCGGATCTTATGCTAGTAGTATTAATAGGAGTGTTGTGATTCATTTTAAGACACTTTTGTAACTCTTTCATTTTGTAACACTTTCACTTCCATATCTAGAGAGAGTTTGAGAGAGAGCTTAGAGAGATAATCAAGCTGATTCTGTATAATTTGTGACATGAAATAAAAGTTCTCAACTTTTATTTACATCTTTGCATTCCGAATACGATTTATACTTTGATTCACGTTTTACACTTGTGATTGATTTCCGCTCAATTACAAGAATTCGATCAGCTATAGATCCTACAGTTTTACACTTGTGGAGGTTTTTCAAACACATCAAGTTCAACGTGATTAGAGCAAGAGTTTACAGAGTTGATTCTAATTGGAAGTGTATGAGTTAAGTTTCTAAAATTTGAACGACATTCCAGTATATTACAGAGTTTATTCTTGATACATAATCATTTCTAAACCTTCGGTTGTGATTATCTTCTGTTAGTTCACAATTCTTGTGGATTAATTTTGTTTTTCGTTCAAATTCAGCTCAAAATACACTGAATTTATGTACGAATTGATTAAATTTGATAATTTCATCAAATTGATTGCGTAATTTGCTTGGAAAGTTAATTCCGAGTAGATTGACATCTTCTGAAGCTGAATTGAAGTTGTATTCAGGGAGTTACAATTTTATGAAACTTTGATATAACAGTAATCCGAGCCTTAAAAAATAACCGTTTATTCCGAGTCTTTGAATTATCCGAATCTTGACTTTCGGACAAACAGTGGTTTTTGACTTGGTTTGACTTTCGGACAAGATTGGTTCGGATTAAGTGTTAGTATCGGATCTTTATTAGTATCGGACGGACTTTTTGTTACTTTTATACCTTGACTATCGGAATATCTTAACTCTCGGAATGAATAAACTCTCGGACTGTGTTGTACTATTGGATAGTCTCGGATTCTAGTACACTTTCAGATTTATTGAGACAGTCGGATATCAAGACTTATACATCATGGCTTTTAACTATCAAGCAATTTTGAAGAGTGATCAAGAAACCGGAAAAACTACTAAGCCTCCAAATTTTTTATGCCAAAATGATTACGATGATTGGAGATTTCGTTTTGAATCATTCATTCATTTATTTGATTCTGATTTGATGATTCCTATCACTGAGTAGTATATTCATCCACGTGCTGAAGGAATTTATAGGGACAATAATCCTCCTCCCAAATCAGTTAAGATGATGAATGCTGATGAACGAAAGGAACATGATCGTGATAAGAAGGCAAAATCAGTTATCTCCATGAGTCTTCCAAGTGATGTTTTGACTGGATGGAAAGATTTGTCCACTGCTTATGAATTATACAAAGCAATGGAGAATAGGTTTGGAGGTAATGATAAGTTGAAAAAGAGCAAGAAAGACTTATTGAAAAAACAATGGGATATTTTCACATGTCTACCTAATGAAACTTTCAATGAGTTGATCATTCGATATTCTCAATTAATAAGCTCTTTGAAACAAAGAGGAATGGTTCTAGAACGCCTAGAAATCAATGAGAAATTGATTGAAGCTTTACCCTCACGGTTTGATGTCAAGGTTGATATTCTGCAAGAGGATGATTCACTTGGTGAATATGAACTTAAGGATTTGATAAACAAACTTCAGGTTTATGATGCAGCTTTGACAAAGAAAGAAACTGGGAAGATGCAGCAATATGCTCAATATGGTTCAAAAACTTCTTCAAGCAATACAACAACTTTATTTTCAAGTCCAGAAACTTTTGGAACTGGTCAATTCAAAGGAAATGTAGGATATTATTCAGGTTACATAGGATATGGGAATGCTTCTGCTCCACAAATTCCAGTTCAAACTCTTTCTAAACAAACTGAGGAACATGCTGCTATTGTAATAGCTTTCTTGTCATCTTATGAAGCTTTTATCTCTGGGAAAGTAGGTAATGTTGATCTTACTAAAGAAGATTATGATCAGCTTCATCCAGATGATTTGGAAGAAATGGATTTGCAATGGAACATGGCTATGTTGACTAGAAAAGTCAAGAAGTTTTTGCAAAGAACGGGCAAAACCAAATTGGGTGGCAAAGCTAGGTTTGATAAGTCCAAAGTTAGATGTTATAACTGTCAGAACTATGGACATTTTGCAAGAGAGTGTGAAAAGTCAAAAACAACCATCTTCAGGATTTACTAAACCTACACCTTCTACATCAAATGCTTCTTCAGTGAATGTTTCTCCGGTCATGTTCCTTCACAATACCAAACAAAGGGAAAAGAACCAGCAGCTTCTATTCCTTCTTCAGCAATGATTGTTACTACAGATGGCACATTGGATTGGTCTGCTGATGCTGAGGAATATTATCAAAGCAAAGCCATTGTTCAACAATGCTTCATGGCTCATGTTACTGAGGTTGATTCTTCTCCATTTGAGCAATGTTCAAAATGCATTGAGTTGACTAATCAACTAAGTGTTTGTCATAGGGAAAACCACCAGCTCTTGACTGATATTCAAAGGCTTAAAGATCGAAACAAAATTTTGACTGATAATGAAAAACTTTTGAATATCCGTTTTGAGTCAAATGATGTTGAAAAACATGATTTAAAGGCTAAGATTTTAAATCAGCAAACCATCATCGACAGTTATTTAACTGAGATGAACTTGCCAAGAAAAGAAAAATCAGATGCTGAATCTAAAATTTTAGATCTTGACAGACAACTTTTAAATGCTTCTACATCTGCAGTTGTTTTTGACAAATTGATTCATGATCATGATCAACGATTAGAAGCAAAATCTAAATCGGGTATTGGTTATCAAATGTTGGTCAAATCTGCTTTAAGAGCAAAAGAAGCATCAAAAGCTGGTCTTGGTTTTCATACAGTTCCTGCTCCTCATTCTATGTTTAAATTGCCTGATAGATCTGAGGATGATAGTTTGTTTGCCTTTGGAGTTGGTCGAATTGAGGTTACAAAACCTCAAGATGAATCAATTCCAAAAGATTCTTTTCAAACAAATTTAGCAATAAATGATTATGATTCTAAGTCCATGAATGATCAAGCTACAAGTTCACAAACTTGTGAGCATGATCTCGAAAAAGAAGATTTAAAACGTGATGAGAAAAAGGATTTAAAACAATCTAAGACAAAGGATAAACAAAAGAAATCTAAAACTTGTGAAACATCAACACAAGTTCCAAAGATTTTAAAACGAGAAAGTCCTTTGAAAGAATCACAATCATCTTGCAAATCCTCTTCTCCATCAACCTCCAAGTCTTCTTCTTCTTCCAAGACTTGTGATCATAATTCTTCAAAGTGTGAATCTTCAAAAAGATCACCTTCTAAGTCTCATATCCGAAGAAGATATGAGATACTGAATTGTTTTTATTGTGGTATTCGTGGACATCTTGTGAAAGATTGCAAGAAACTTGCAAAGAAGAATTTGAAATCCAAACAAAAGCAATCTTTCCCACCAAAAGATGTTCATGATAAGAATTTTGATCAAACATTCAAAGAACAAGTTTCCAAATCTTGTTCACCACAAGAAAAATAAACTTTTGCTTCATCCAAGAAGACTTCAAACAAAAATACTTCTTTTGTTCACAAAAATAATGACTCAATCAAAGATTCAAAAGATTTCAAGAAAAAATTGAAACAAATTGATGTCATTATTTTTGATGAAATTACTGGACAACCCAAAGCCTCAAAGGCTTGGGTGTCCATTGTTAACTAACTTTTTCTTCCTTAAATGTCTTGACAGTATTCTTCCTCCCACACTATTGACAATGTATGGTACGTTGATAGTGGCTGCTCAAGACATATGACATGCAACTTATCATTGTTAACGGATGTTAAATTTAAAAATGGTGGTTATGTTGCTTTTGCGGGAGACAAAGGGGGTTTGATCACAGGTGAAGGCACGGTTTCGAATGGTGAAATAAGTTTTCAGAAAGTCAATTATGTTGAACAACTGCAACATAATTTACTTAGCGTCTCTCAGATCAGTGATAAGAAGCTTTCCACTTGGTTCAATGATAAGGAATGTTGTATTCTCAAGCCTAGTTTTGTAGTTCCAGAAGAGTGGATTTTAGTTCGAGCTCCTCGAAATAAGGATACTTATATCCTTGACATGAGAACGGTTTCCACATCATCAGAACAGACATGCTTGTTTTCAAAAGCATCAGAACAGGAATCAATTCTTTGGCATAGACGTATGGGACACATAAATTTTAAAAAAATGAACTACCTGGTCAAACACGACTTGGTAATTGGTGTTCCAAAACAAAATTTTTCATTACCTAATAATTGTATTCCTTGTCGAAAAGGAAAACAAATCAAAAAGTCCCATCGTCCTAAGCTAGAGAATTCGATTAATAGTTCTTTGGAGTTACTTCACACGGATCTTTTGGTCCTGTGAATGTTCGCAGCATTGGAGGAAAATCATATTGTTTAGTCATTACGGATGATTTCTCTCTTGGGTCTACTTTCTTAGTTCTAAGGATGAAACTTTCAGCAAGCGCAAATATCTTATCTTGAACTTGGAGAATTTGTTTTCTAAAAGAATACAAAAGATCCGTAGTGACAACGGCACAGAATTCAAAAATTATGAAATAGAACTGTTCTGTCTACAGCAAGAGATTTCACAACAATTCAGTGCACCTTACACGCCTCAACAGAATGGTGTTGCTGAACGAAAGAATCGAACTCTGATTGAGACTGCTAGAACTATGTTGTCAGATTCTAAATTACCACTCATGTTCTGGGCAGAAGCAGTTAATACTGCTTGTTATGTTCTGAATCAAGTTCATGTTGTGAAGCTTAAAGGAAAAACAAGTTATGAACTGCTTAATAATCGCAAGCCGAATATTAAGTTCCTTGAACCTTTTGGATATCCATGTCTTCTTCTCAAGACCAAAGAGCGTTTTTCTAAATTTGCTGAAAAATCACATAATGGTATTTTTCTTGGATATTCAGTGAATTCACACAACAAACGGGTTTACAATTTGGCTTCAAGACGAATTGAAGAATGTTATGAAGTATGATTTCTACATCATACTGAATCTCCTAAAGGAGTTGGACCCGATTGATTATTTGAGTATGACTTATTCTTCAATTCCTTTGCTCCAACATTACATGAAGATTTTTACATATCAGATAAGTTTCCGGATAACTATAAACTCATAGTTCCAGTGGTTTCTTCTCCTACTGCATCTTTGGTATCTCCTTCTACTTCTACTCCAGCTATTGTTCCTGATCCTGTTTCTCAATCAACAATTGATGATCATGATGAAGATTTTCATGAAACTTCTACAGAATTGGTTGATCACACTGATGAACCAAATTCTGATTTTTATGATACTTCTACTGAATTAGTTGAACAATCTGATGAATTTCACTCTGATGAAGAAGTTTCTACAAATCTAGAAAACAATCTTGATGTTGATTCTAATCCTACTTTTAGGATTAATTCTTCTGATAAACATCCACTTGAGAATGTCATTGGAGAAGTGTCAGCTGGTGTTCGCACTCGAAACCAGATTCGAATTTTCAATGATTGTTACTTATCATGTTTTCTATCTCAGATCGAACCAAAGGATATTCGTGAAGCCTTGCAAGATTCTTCTTGGGTTGAAGCCATGCAGGATGAGTTATTACAATTTGAACAATTAAAAGTATGGCACCTAGTTGAGCTACCAAAAGATGCACACTCTATTGGTACTCGATGGGTTTTTCGTGCCAAGAAAGATGATCGAGGTGTAATTGTTCGAAACAAAGCTCGTCTTGTGGTACAAGGATTCACTCAAGTTGAAGGACTTGACTATGATGAAGTATTTGCTCCAGTAGCTCGCCTTGAATCAATTCGTATATTTCTAGCTTATGCTACATATATGAAATTCAAAGTGTATCAATTGGATGTCAAATATACTTTTCTTCATGGTATTGTTCATGAAGATGTGTATTGTCGACAACCTCCCGGCTTTGAAAATTCAAAATTTCTAAACCATGTCTATAAATTAGACAAGGCCTTGTATGGACTTCATCAAGCACCTCAGGAATGGTATGCTGTTTATTCAAATCATTTGCTCACAAATGGTTTCATTCGAGGACAAATTGACAGTACTCTCTTCATCAAGAAATCTGGGGATGATTTATTGCTTGTTCAAGTATATGTCGATGACATTATCTTTGGGTCAACAAATTCTTCTTTGTGCAAAGATTTTGAAAATATCATGAAATCTCGTTTTGAAATGAGCTCTATGGGAGATATGGCTTTCTTTCTGGGATTACAAGTCCAACAGACTTCATCTGGAATTTTCATTCATCAAACCAAATATGTGAATGATATTTTGACTCGATTCAAAATGTTAGATTGCATTTCGGTGTCAACTCCCATTGATTTAGCACAAAAGATTGGTCCGGCATTTGATGATACAGATACTGATCCAACAGAATATCGATCCATGATTGGATCTTTAATGTATCTCACTGCATCCCGACCTGATATTCTGTTTGTTGTATCTCTTTGTTCAAGATATCAAGCTTCTCCAAAAGTTTCTCACTTGCAAGCGGTTCAAAGGATTTTTTGGTATCTCAAACGGACACCAAATCTTGGATTATGGTATCCATGTGATGATGAATTTGATTTGGAAGCATTTTCTGATTCTGATTATGGGGGATGCAATATTGACAAGAAGTCAACTTCTGGAGGATGTCAATTTCTAGGAAACAGACTAGTCACTTGGCAATGTAAGAAACAAACGACTGTTTCTACATCCACTGCTAAGGCTGAGTACATCGCAGCTGCAAGTTGTTGTTCTAAGATTCTTTGGATACAACATCAATTGCACGATTATGGTTTGCTTCTTACTAAAACTCCTCTAAATATTGATAATACTGCTGCTATTTGTATTATTCGTAATCATGTTCAACATTCCAAAACGAAGCACATTGAGCTTCGTTATCACTTTATCCGTGATTGTTATGAAAAACATTTGATTGATCTCATTCACATTGACACATCAAAACAATGAGCTGATTTGTTTACTAAAGCTTTTGCAAAATCTCGTTTTCATAAACTTTGGATATTTTTTTTAGCTTAGGTTTCTTTCTAATTTTTACTCTTTCTAGCAAATTCTATTTCAGACAAACCAAAAACATTTGAAAAATATAAAAAGCCAAAAACAATAAAAAATACAAAAATAGGGGGAGATGTTTGTGTATAAAGATGGGAAATGATAGTACATTGGGATATGTATTAAATAAATTCTAAACATGAAATGTAAGTGTTATGTTTGATATGATAAGTAGGTTTATTTGGCATTTTTAAAATTGCACTTTCGAAATAAATTTAATTTTATGTGTGATGTATTGGTAGATATTTATTTAAAGTATATTGGATAAGCTTACAAATAAATATTTGCATATTATTATATATAATAAAAAATATTTAATATATGACAAATAATGTCAAATCAAAACTAGTCTTATAAAATAGACTAATGAAATGACAAATGTCAAAATTGATTTCTAGATTTCTAGATTCAAATTGACAAAATAAAGTCTTAAATTTTGGATAGAAATGTATAAAAAATTCTATGATTTAGGGTCTTTATATTATGATATCTGGGGAAATATATCAACTATTTGTTGTACTAAGTACAGACCTTAGTTGTTATATATTTCTATAAATGGACTTTTCAAATATTCTCATTTACATTTATGGATATATTAATTCATAAATCTAGATACTTTGTTGTACGTAAGTACAGACCTGTATCCTGATTTATAGTTCAACCAGGGGTATGACATGTGTGACTTTGATGTATCCATGTACAAAATTGTCATTCCCACATATGTTTGTACTCCTAAAGATATTATCATATTCTCACCCTTTATATAGAAATAAAAAAAATTTCAAGTATGAAGTGTCGGAATTTTATACTTTGCTATTTTTATCAAGTATGAAGTGTTGAAAGTTTTTCTCT
Source organism: Pseudognaphalium luteoalbum (assembly GCA_963422505.1). Lineage (NCBI taxonomy): Eukaryota > Viridiplantae > Streptophyta > Magnoliopsida > Asterales > Asteraceae > Pseudognaphalium > Pseudognaphalium luteoalbum. Next base: position 133,375,787 of record OY730192.1, on the reverse strand, counting down.
GTTATTTAGTAGTGACATTCGGATTTCAGATTAACACTCGGTTATTTATTTTATAACACTTGTTAAAAAATTTCAAAAGTCTTAACTTTTTCTTGGTTTAGTTTGTTAAGATAAATGGCAGCTCAGATTCCTATGGATCCTGTTGCTCAAGAAGCACCTGATCAGCTTCCAAATGTTAAGGAGTTTGAGAAACGTCACAATACAACTGCCTATCTTCGAAAAATTCCAAACATTCCTACAAATCAAGTGTTCTTTCCTGTGATTGATTTTTTCTTAAGATCAAGAATATCTCATCTTTTGACTGCTCATGTGGAATTGATCTATGAGAATCACATGACTGATTTCTGGACTTCAGCAGAAGTTGTTGATGATGCTGGAATTTCTAGTATTCGAGCTACTGTTGATAATCAAGTTATTGTGATTTCTGAAGGAATGATCAGACAAACATTTCAGCTTGAAGATTCTTTGGAAGCTAGTAATGATATTCCTCGAAATGTCATTGATGATTGTTTGACTGAGATGGGTTCTATTCGACCAGCTAATGAGCCTGAGATAAAGAAAGTTCATGTATGTCCACATTGGAAATTCTTTGAGCATATTCTTATTGGTTGTCTTTCTTCTCGAAAAAGTGGTCTGGATGCCATGAGCTATCAACTAGCTGGTTTAATGGTCGCTTTGATTCAAAACAGGCCATATAATTTCTCAAGATATGTGCTTTCCAGCTTAATTTCAAATCTGGCTGAACCATTTTTCATGTTTCCACGTCTTCTTCAAATTATGTTTAATACTCATATTCCAAATCTTACTCATGATGGTGATACTTGTAAGTATGCACCAATGCTACAAAGAGTCTTTAAAGATGGCAGTTCATACAGAGGAAAGCCTATTCCTCCTACAAGACCTTTGATTGGACACTTAGTTGATGAAAATTTTCTTCCTCCAATTCTTGAAATTGTAATGGAATCTGATGATGAAACTGAGGAAGAAGCAGAAGAGGATGAAGTGGAAGATGAAGAAGTGAATGCTGATCTTCAAGATATGCTCAATGATATTGAGAATGTTCAGAATATAGATGAAGATGAACCAATTCAGCCTGCACAAGAAGAACTTTCAAGTTCTGTTGATGAGCAGGAGTATGTACCTTCTTCAATTGCTGAGACGGTTGCTAAACATGAAATGTAACACCCCCAAATTTATTGTTTAGCGGAAGCAAGATTTAGGTGTTACTAATCAATAACAAAGCACATAAGATAAAGCGAACGACTCTAAATGCGTCGTTTAAAACCATTACATAGATAATATAAAAGTTTTACATTGTTGTTCTTGTTACAAAAACCCATAGCTACATGTAAAAGATTCTAAGGCATATCTAATTGTACAAAATATAGAAATGCATAGGAATCTTCTGTTATCTGAATGCGACTCGAGCTACTAAGTCCTGAGCAGATCTACTACTGCTGGGTACCTGAGAATACATGCTAAAAGGTCAGCTAAAAAGCTGGTGAGCTCACAGGTGTAAGTTGATGAAATCCATGTTATGAACCACAAGATTTAGTTTAGTGATTTGCAAACATGCAAATAAAATATGAGTGTATATTATTGCCATGAGCACATAGTTTGAGCTTAACTGAGTGTGCCAGGATCCACATTCAAGGACCTGATCGAGTTTGCCCCCGGCATGTGCCTAATCTACACATGTATGAATAAATGAAAATGCACCCGTTCGACCGCAGTCGTGGTAGCGCGACTACCCCGGACGGGGATTGTCAATCCCATATGGTACCATACACTAACATTCACGCTATCACAATATAAACAAACTATGTTGTGAGGGACTTCATGATTAGATAAAACAAACTCACGCAATCAATATATCGATGTTTCGTACTTGTGTTCATATGTAAAATAAATCTGAGCATGTATTCCCACCCCTGGGTTGAAATCAATAAAATGAGGGGCTATGAGACTCACCTGAGTCTTTGCGTTTATGTCAATAAACGTGAGTCGAGTGCTAAACAGCTGGTAGGTTCTCTGAACCCGTAACCTTCTAATGTCCTAGACATATAAGGTTATATAAGTAGATGTCCCGTAAGACCATCCATGCTAGTGTTCATCCCACTAGTTATGTCCAAATACATTTGGTTCGTGTTTGAAAATGTGTATGACCCGTTGGTGATATGTTTGGTTTTCATTGTGAATGTTCCGTAAGGTTTTCTTTTGATTATACATAAGTATTGTTTGAAGAAAATGGTATACGACAATAAGGATACTTATATATATATATCCGTGATTATTTACTCGAAAATAGCGAGTTGGATCCGTGAATAGGACTCACGGATGTCTTTATCCGACCGTGTTAGGGAATTATATATATTTGTCCGTGAATGTTCCATCCGGCAATAGTGTTTGCGACAACGTGTAAGTACTCGGGTCATGAGTCATGCGATAGTAGTAAGCTGGATCCGTGAATAAGAAATCACGGAGGTATTTTTGGTCCGATAATGATATACAATAATAAGTTAAGTGCTAATGTCGTTCACGGAGATATTTCATGCGATAATAATAACGATTTGGTATAGGTGTTAATCCGACAATTACATTTTTATAAAGGTTTAATCCTTCGACAATATTACACTGAAAATACATATATGTACACATGCGTGAATGGGTGTCCGACAATAAAAGTTGTATTTGTATTTATCCAAGTTCATGCGTCAATGATGAGGATTCACGGATAGTGCATTCCGACAATAAGATTTATTCACGGAATGATTTTTATACGATAATGGTGAGGATTGTCGGACTAATTAATCCGTGAATGGGGCATTCACGGACTGCTTTATCCGACAATAGGGATTCACGGTTTTGTTTATTCACGGACAGAAGGTGTTGTGTAGTTACGTTTTTCACTCGATTTTATCTAAGTATTTTACTAAGCAAAACTTATCTAAAATTCATGAAATTTTTATATGATGTTCCCCTATGTCTTAGCTTTCTAAATCATATTTTTACACGTGAAATGGATAAACAGAACTCGAGATAAAAATTTGGGAAGTGTCGGGTGTCAAACAAGTGAACTCGGTGACATGTATTCATTTGAAAATTCATAACCTAAGTTTTACAAAACTTCACAGGTTGTGCGAGTAGGGGAATTAAAGCTATCGAAATTATCTAACTTTTCCAACTGGTTTCATCGATTTTGGTTTAGTAGTTTACAAGATATTCTTCTTACAAGTTGACTGAAATTTTGGTCAGAAAACACAGGCTGTACATGTACTTTATTTTCTTTTCTTAAAAATATCAAATGAACGAGTTAATTTATGAAGTTTACAGATTATGAAGCTAGACTCAATGAACTTCATTTTAGAGCCAAGAAACATGAGATTTCGTAAAGTTATGGGTCTGATATCGTCGATCTAAGTCGATCTAAAATATTGTCCAGTGGATAATGTAGTTATCCGGTGGTTATTAGCATATTCCAACGACTTTTGAGAGGGTTTTTGGACATAATCAGTGGTGAGGCCAAGCCTAGCATGTTTATATATGTTATCCAAGTAAATACAAGGAAGATTTAGAGATTTATACCAAAGGAATGCAGCTTAAGAGTCGAAAAGGTTGAAGGAGTGCTGCTGCAGTCTTCTTTGACTTCGTGCTTGCAAAACCGATGAAGGAGGGTGATGGTGGTTGCTAGATTTCCTTGGAGGGAGTGGATGATGGCGTTGTAATTGTGGTCTGGTCGTGTTTCAGAGAGAGAGCAGAGAGAGGAAGGGTTTTTGTGTGAAAGTGAAGTGGGAGTGAAAGAAATGAGAAGGGAGGTTAGGACATTCAAGGGGGGAAAGGGTTTGGGCCGACCAATGGGCTGGGTTCTGGCCTCTTCAGGGCCGAATTGGGTCTGATCCAAGTGTGGGTTGGGCCCATGGTATGTCCCTCGAGTTCGGGTTACGTTTGTTAGTCGGTTAGACTTTAAATCGCGCGGTTTAAAATGTATTGTTTAATGTTTGATTCTTCGCGCTAGACTTTGATAAGTATATGATATTTGTAATGATCAACTATATTAGGATATATATTATCTTTTATTTGTTTCACCAACGTCCATAATGTTGTATCGGGATCCGCCCGATATGAAAACGCACGATTTAATCAAATCGCGTACGTGTGTACATATATTAGAATATATCAATACACATAATGACACATATAGTTAATCTTAATTACATGTATTTACACTTATGATTAGGCACTAAATATAGTCCTAATTTGACGGGTGTTACATGAAAAATTACAAACTAAGACTGCTTTGGAACTTAGAGAAATTAAAAGACAAAGAGAAGAGGCCAGGGATCCAGAATATGTACCTGAACCTAGACCATCTCAGAGAAAGAAGTTGGTTCATAGAACATTCTCTTCAGAGCATGGAACTACTTCTTCTTCTGTTCCAGTTACTTCTTTAGCTGCAAGTTCTTCTATTTCTCTTCCTGTATCTTCATCAATAGTTGCAGCTTCTTCTTCTCTACCTATGTCTTCTTCTTCTTCAGCAGGATTATCTTCTACTGCTTTTTAATCTTCTACAGCAGCTGGTATATCTTCTTCTTCTCCTATTACATCTTCTATACCTGTTGTATCTTCTATGGTTAGTATGGAAGCTCTTGAAGCACCTACAAGAAGAGCTATCAATCCATTAGTGGAGATTGTTGAGAAACTTAGAAGTGAATTATTTCAAGTCTTGCAAAGAATAGGGTCTCAAGATGCAAGGATTGCTGATCAGGATAAACAGATTGCATCTCAAACTTTGAAAATTGAAGCTTTAGAACAAGAAATATTTTTGTTAAAAGGTAAATTTGATGATCAGGGGGAGAGTGGATCTGGTGATGATAATGGAGATGATAATGATGGAGGAGATGAAAATGACAATGCTAATGGAGGAAATGGAAATCATGATGATAATAATGATGGAAGTGATGATGATAATGATCATGATAATGAAACAGAAGATGCTGATGCTGATATGGGTAAAGACATTGAGGATCAATCATCACCAAAAGATGATCATCCAAATTTGGATGTCATTATTGATGCTACTCCTATTAGCATGGTGTGTCCAATTTCTTCTGTAGATTTGATGAATTTTGAAGATTTTGAAGATTTTGAATTTGATGGTCTGAGAAAAGAAGATCTTGTGAATATTGATCATAATATTTTTAATGATAATTTTGAAGCTCATACAGACTTTGAGGATCATGACTTTGAGTATGATTTCTTTCAGAATGTAATTTTTGATGAAGATGTTTCTGTTTCTGTAACACAATCACAGTTTGAATCTGGAGAATCTTCTAGGTTGCAAAATTTTGAGAAAGTTAACGAAGATTTAAGTGCTGAAGTTGAAATTGAGGATTTGACAACTTTTATTAAGATATGTAAAAATGGATATGATAATTCTGATGTTGAATTTCCTCCTGGATTTGAGTCAGGAGATGATTATGTTTTGATAGAAGACTAGGTAGATTCTGAAAATGAACTTCATCCAGAAGGAAAGTCTGAAGAAAATTTTGAAAATGATCCTTATGGTGAATTTTGGATTGATTTAGATGAAGAACAGAAATCAGAACAAAAGCATCCATGGTCGTTTTCAAAGACTCCTAAGAAGTTATCCACCAAAAGGTTCTTCAAAATACCCAAATATGAATATGTTGGAAGAATCATAAGCTGGAAATATGATAATGACAACAAGGTTTTTATCATCAAAAGAACAGATGGTCTTCAATACTTTCGTAGATCTTTCAAGGAGTTAGGGAAACTTCCCAAGTGTGAGATAAATCATATTTCTCAAATTCAAGTTGTTAATCACTCAGAACATAGAATGGTCAATGGGATGTCAGAAGCTCTCTTTCGTGAACAGTACAAGTGGAAGTATACTCTGGTCAAAGAAGTGTTTCCAAAACGAATGTTTGACTTGTCTTATTATCCTGCAAAAGTAACTATTGCTTATCCTCGAGTCAAATGTTTGACAAAGATTCCACTTGAAAAACTCCCAATTAATTTTTCAAAATTCATAAGTTACTGAAAGTACAATGGAAATACAGGAGAAGTAGAGATTGCATGCTATGATCGAGACTACAGAGGAGAGGTCATATGGAATCGAGAAGCAACTGTCTATGTGTTTGATCCTCTAAGCCTGATAAATCTTTCAAGAAATGATCTGGAAGCTTTATGTCAGAATCATATCATTTTTGATGATTTTCAAGATAATAGAGATATGGCGTTAAAATTTCAAAGAGTTGTAGATATTTGTTGTTCTCAAGGAGTTCATGCTGGAGGGAATCTGCCAAGATAAAAGATTATAAGACTTGAAGAAAACCAAAGCTCAAAGCAAGGGGGAGTTTGTTAGATCCTAGTGTTTGAGTTTTGGTTAACACTTCTAAGTTTTGTAAATTATACAAGTGTTAGTACTATCCGAGTCTGTAGTTAGATCCGAGTCTCAGTATTGTCTGAATCTTAGTAGTATCCGAGTCTACACTATGTCCGATTGTCTTGTATATCCGAGTCTCATGAAGTCTCGGATAGCTTTAAGTATCGGATTCTTAGTATCGGATTTATGAAGAGTCGGATCAATCTTGGTCTATAAATAGGTCACTAGGTCATTTTTGTGAAGTTAAGTCTTGAGTTTCTGAGTCTGTTCTCTCTGTACATTTAGTACGTGTAATACTCAAGCAATATCAATTAATCAATCAGTTTGATTAAAAACTTTCCGTTTACTTGTTCTATTTGATTATAAGTATATTCCGCAATACATATAATCTGTTTAGCTGCGTTGTGGTTGGTGATCAGGAGACTAGAGCTCTCTCAAACACCAATCCTATTAGTTGTCACAGGGAATACCCTTCCCAAATCAAGTTGTAGTTTAGTTATTTAGTTTATGTGGGAAATATAGACTATGATCCCTCTAAGGTGAGCGACACCTTTAAAGTTAAAGTAATGATACCTAGTGCTATAACCAATCCACGACTAGTTGATGTTGTTGCCTCAGTAACATAGTAAGTATACACTCCTCGTTACGACTGCTGTCGATGTAGTTGGAATGACCAACGAGTTAAATCCTGGGAGGGTTGTTAAATCGATAGTACTATCTGTATACTTAGTGGCTAGAGTCACCTAACTAATGGTTATAGGTTTCAAGCACTGGGACTTATATGCACTACAACTACCTCGTGTAAACCTAGGATCGTACCAAGATTCGTTGTCTTATTCCCAAAAAGTTGTGAAAATGTTTCATATAGTTAACAGTTGAATATAAAGCATATAGCATTTATATAAATCAGTTTGATATAAAAGCATGTCAAGCAATTATATAAAACAAGTAGCATGTAATAACACATAGTTCTATGTTTTTCACCCCTGATTTTAAAAGCATTTAAAACAAGTAAATGGTAGGGGCTGTGATCTCACAGGTAGCAATGAGCAATAACAGCTAGTAGTAGTAGTAGTCCAACAGCGTCCTCAAAGTCCTAGACGCAATAAACATAATTAATATAAGTATTTGACTACTCGTTATGTTTAAGTGTTTGTACAATATCGTTGGTGATAAATGTGTTGAAAAATGACTATTATTTATCGAGTTATATTAGTCGTCGAATAGTTTGTTGCGTGTATATATATATATATATATATAGTTTTGTCGTTGTAGCGTATGTTTTAAAAACATAAGTTCATTTGTTACGAAAATAGATCTTGTTGTGTCCCTTGTATATATATAAATACACTTGTTAAAAGTTCGTCTCTCTCTCTCTCTCTATATATATATATATATATATAAAAGTTTTCGTCGTTCGTTTTATAATATATATATTAGTTGTTGACTATGTATATATGTATATATAGATACACAATATAACGTTTGTATCAATCATTTTACTCATTTCAAAAATTGTCATTTTCGAAATAATTAATATTATCGTCTCAAAGTTTGTCACGTCCATTTTAAACATCATTTGAATAACTATCCGTATAAAATATTGTCCCATGGTCGTGTACAATTTTAGTACCAAATTTAGTGTCGTAAATTTTATAAAAACTATAACTTGGACAATAGTTTTGAGTCGTATATTCGTTAATATTTTGGTACCATTTATCGCACAGTCTGGGTTTGTTTAAAAATACATTGTGAACCGATCGAGTATCAAACCGCAAACCGTTCAGCTCAACAACAACTAGCCGTACGACTTAGTTGTGTGAGCCGTTCGGCTCTACAAAACTAGCCGATCGGCTAGCTTAGGCTAACCGATCGGGTTAGCTTTCCGTTAACAGCGGCTAGTTGGTGGTAGTTCGTGGTTCATACACAGTCCCGAATCAAATCTATTTTTGCTATGGTTTCGAGTTATGTTCGTTTACATATGTTTAATAAACATATTATACAAGTTTTCACTTTCGATTTTACCATTTACACATTATAAACAAGTTATGATCTCTAATTTTGTACTTTATAGTTTTGGTTTCCTAACTTTATTTCAAGAACAAAATCATTAAATCATCAATTTATCCTGTTATATACATTTAACTTAGTTTCTAACTCGTTTTTAGTTACAAACAACCATATACATGATATATTCACATGATATAATAAATTATACTCACTAATATCAAAGAAGTTTACAAAATTACGTATGAAATTTTCAAGTTAAAAACCTTACAGTGATGAAAATGGTAGTACTGTGATGCTGATTCTACGATGATGATGATGATGATGATGATGATGATGATGTTATTTAATTAGTTGATGATTAAATTGTTGTTGTTGTTGAAGATGAATTGTTGCTTTGTTCCTTATTCCAGTCGCATGATCACACAGAGAGAATGAGTTTGGTGAATGTGAATTATTTGAGTTACTGTGTGTTTGAAACTTAGTACATGAAGGAAGTATATATATTAATATATCATGTTCCAATTTGTCACATGGAGTATGGGTTCCACATATAAATGTCGACTGGTATATTGATTATGATTAAAAGTTAGGTATTTGACCCGTTAGTTTCGTGTACGGGTTCAATTATTTGTACCTCGTGTCCCACTCAATTATTCGTTTGTTTAAATTTTATTTTAAACATTATAATTGATAAATACAAAAATGAAATATTTTATTAAAATGATTAATAAAATCGTTCATAGTAGTGGTACTGTACAGTTAAATTGCGTGCCAGATTTCAGTTGAATTTGGAAATTATATTTTGAAGTAATGTTTCTAATACTAAAACAGGATTGGTCAAAATATTACTTTTAGTATTTTTGACCTTTAGGCACGTTTTATAATTGTTTCTGTTCGTGTATAACGCGTCCTAAATAATCATCTAAATGTTTTCATTTTATTTTTTGTTCTAATTCTTTTCCATAATATTTTCGAGTAAAAATTATTCGGAAGTGTTTTGAAGTTCTTTTTGAACTTTTGTATCGCGTTCAGTACGTTTAATATAAAACGTATAATATAGTATATTATTTCAATAATATAAGTTAATAATATTTATAATTAATAATTTTCGAATTATTTATTATTTTGTATCACCAACTTTATTGTATTAAGTTTGTCAAGTTTGACTGGATGATTTTGGGATTGGGTTGGTTTCCCTGCACGTATTTGAGCAGTCGGTTTCCATTTGTCCAGCCATATCAGGATCCAATTGCCAAAATTTCTACCAACTTCAATGTCTACTTGCTGTACCTTACGATAAACATTTAGGCCACATCAAATATGGACCGTGTTTTCCTATAATACAACAAACATAAAATTAAACCAAATCACTAGCAACACACGAAATTCATCAACATAAATTGTTCCATAATGTATGTCGATATATTGCATCGAAAGAGAGATCCTGCATAATGGTGATACAAAGAAGCTAAAGTAAAGATAATTTAGACCCTGAAACGAAATCCATCACAATTATTCAGTTTCAACTTCAGCAAGATTACATAACTATTAGTTTTTAAAGTATGAGTTGGTGTGAAACTACTTAAGCATTTACATCTAAACAATTTCAGCGTCTACCAACATTTTACAGTATAAGAAGCATCACGACTCACGAGAGTAGCCTAGTTGTTCCTGGAAAGGAGGGCATTTGGAACTATCACGGGTTCAATTTGCACCAGAAGTAAGGAAAAAACAAAATAATCAGATTTAAATTCCTTGCTAATAATGAATCAGTTGATTGGGCCCATCTGTAACACCCGCGTTGTGATTCGAGGGTAATCTGGTAATTTCTTAAACCTTGATATTATTAATTGTTATATTTCAACATTTGTGCCTTTTATAATTTGAATTATAAGTTAGGAAATTTGGTCAAAAGATTAATTGTGACTAGTGAATTATTGACCAATTTAAATAGTTCTAGTTCACAGTACAATAAAATAGTTTTCTCGCAATTGGTATTTAAGTTCCAAACAATAGATTTAGGACGGATATAAAAATACCCAATTATTTGAATCAGTTTATTAGGAGCCGACCTCCTTTTTGAAGCCACTTTCCCAAATTTCTTTCTTCTCCCTTTTGTATACTTGATTGTTAAATACAAGAACTAAATCATCAAGAGTTGAAATCATCAAACCACTTGTTGTGATTATTGTTGGCTCATCATCATCTTTGTTCACATCTTTGTCATCAAAGTGTAAATGAGTTTCTTGATGTTTAGTTTATGATTTTATATGAATAATTGGATAATGGAATGAATCATATGAAATTGAAGTTAGAAATTAGTTGTATGATAATTGAATAATGATTCTTGAGTCTAATATGTTGAGTACATGATGATTATATGAAGAATTTCTTGAATTCTTGAAATTTAGTTAAAATGTGCAATTTATAGGTTTTAGGTGATTTGTTTGAATTGTGATGAATTGAGGATTGAAACTTAGTTATGTGATGTTATAACATGTTTGGTTGAAGTTATTTGAAGTTTGAAAGTGTTTTGGTAAGCTAGAAATTGAGTTTTTGAATGGTTAGTCGTGTTGAACAGCAGCAACAGCGGGTTCAGGGGTCTGGGGCAAGTACCCGGTGGGTACTCCCCTTACCCGGTGGGTAGCTCGGTTTAGGGCAATTTCTGTTTTGGTGAAATGGAGAGTACCCGGTGGGTACTCCCCTTACCCGGTGGGTACTCTCCCTGCTCTTGAAATCTGATTGTTGTTTTTTGTTTATATAAGACAAGAAAAAAAATATATATATGTATACATTGTATGTATGTATTAAATAATATGTGTATGGTACTATGTGTATAAAATGAGCAATGGCTCATGGAATTAAACTACGATTTCGAGTAAAATATGTATACGGCATATATAGTTTAAAATGTATAAATATATACCATTGTAATGAGCGTAAATATGATCACTTAATTGAGTTAAGTGGTATGCTATGGGAATACGCATGTGTTAATAAATAAATTAGTTGTTATGTGCATAAAATATAAAGTGATCTATTGTTGATACACAGTTATATTAACTTAGTTATTGCGAGAATTGAATTGAGTTACTAACTCCATTGCTTTGTGGTGTTTACAGATACACCGAAGACTCAGTGAGTTAGTCAGCTGAGTAAGTGGATCGAAGTTGACAGGTGAATTGACTTGAGACTTCAGTATGATTTGGTTATAACGTATTAGTTACAACTGATTAAACATAGTAGTGTTAAATGTTGATTGTTGCTGTGATATATATATATATATATATATATATATATATATATATATAAACTGCTTTAAGCAATGTGGGGTATAGGAGGTCAACAATTGTTGGACTGGGTTGCTACAGGTTAACCAACATAGGAATCGTGAACATGTGTTGTGAATGGAACTTATGTTGGTTAAAGGTAGTAAACAGTTATCGGTAAATCACTGTAATGGCCTGCAGTGATCGTAAGTGTTGCTTGGTGGGCCACCGCGGTCCGAGGGCACCACAAGGACCACCGATCCTCTTGGTGATGTTGAGTCTATGTGTTAATTGTTGATAATTAATTATGTTGAGCTAAGTCAAACAGTTTGTAACAAGTTTATTCACTTAGCTTCGTGCTAATCCCGTTGTTTACTCCTTGCAGGTTTGACTTGAATGGGACTGGGCAAGGAGTGCTTGGAAGTTGTTGACCATGGCTACTCTGATATTATTTTGATACTTTATATTGCCCAGATACACTTTAATAGTTTGTAATTTAACAGATAATACTTATAACATGTATAATGTTTTTGGTAATTGACGTCATGTCATTTATTATATAATATGAATGGGATTGCGCTTCCGACTTTGTCTTAAAAAAAATTTTTTTTGGTGTGTTATAAATTGGTATCAGAGCCTAGGTTTGGGCGAATTGAGAAATGGTAACGTGTTCAATCCCAAACCCAGTGGTATTGGTCAACATTCCAAGTTATGGGGATTAGTTATGAAATTGTGATTGGTTAGTATATTAGTACTAACAATTAACAAACTGTGAGATGTGTTGTGATGACAGGAATGGCTGAGAACGAGCAACCAGACCCTACCCATAACCATGCTTCAGAGACAGATGCGCATCCAGATAATCAGGGTACTTCTCATTCGGTTGGTGGGGAAATAGATCAGGAGTATATTATGCGATTAGAGGCTTAGGTATTAGAGCAGCAAAGGCAGTTGACTGATTATTCTCAGCGTCAGACTTTAGGTTATCAGCATATTGAGAGTACTGCTCCACCTATTACATCTACTTTTCGGATTCCTACATCTGTTCCATATATTCCTCAGCAGCAATCTCAGAGTTATGGATTTCAGACTTCTGTTCCATTTTCTGCTTTTGGATCTTCTGGTTTTCAGATACCTGCATTTTCACAGTTACAGCAGCAAAAGAAAGGTTGTTCTCTGAAGACATTTATGTCCAGTAATCCTTCTCATTATTCTGGGAGTTCTGATCCCGCTGTTACCTTAGACTGGTTAAGAGATATTGAGAGAAAGCTTGATGCTTGTCATTGCGAGGAAGAAGATAAGGTGCAGTATGCAGTATAGCTGTTAAAGGGTCAGGCTATGTCATGGTGGGATTCTATCACTGCACCGTTGACTCCACAGCAGCTTAGTACTATTAGATGGTCAGACTTTCATACCGAGATTTGTAAGCAATATTGCTCAGAATTTAACCTTGAACGTGTCAGACAGGAATTTCTTGATTTACAGAAGACTGACCAGATGTCCATTGATGAGCTTATTAGACAGTTTTCTGAGAAGTTGAGATTTGTGCAGCAGTAGGTCCCAACTGATAGAAACAAGATTGACCGTTTTGCGAAGACTTTACCTCCTGAGTACCGTACCACAGTGAGACTAGCAGGTATACTTCCCCAGGCTTTTAATTTAGCACGTTCTTTAGACAGTGATATTCAGGCCAAGAGACAGCAGAATAAAGAAAAGTTTCAACAGAGGCCACAGAGTGATTCTTCGAGCCGAGGGAAGCAAAAATGGCAGGGTACTCAGCCTAGTAGAAGGATTGGTTTTGGTGGTTTTACTTCTGATAGTTCTTATTGTACCAGATGCAAGTCTAGACATCCAGGGCCTTGTACTATTAAGACATCGAGATGCATTAAATGTGGGATATTGGGACACTCAGCTAGAGATTGCACTTATCCTAATCAGGTTTGCTGGAACTGTCATAAGGAGGGTCACAGAGCTGGTGATTGTCCTGAGGTCAGGAGACAGGGATCGGGTATGGGTGGTGGTTCCTCTTCTTCGAGCCAAAAGCGGAAAAATCCGCCACCAGCTACTAGCCGTGCATTTCAGATGATAGTTGATGAGGCTGTCGTCACTGATGATGTCATTACGGGTACTTTTCTTATTAATTCTGTACCAGCACGTGTTCTTTTTGATTCTGGAGCAAACTGTTCATTTATATCTGTGAATTTCTGTGAAAAGTTAAAGTTGACTCCCTCATTGATTGTGAACCCTATTGAGGTAGAAATAGCAACTGGCAAAATGGTTCCTGTTACCACTTTGGTAACTGGTGCTAATATTACAATAGAAGGTCATGATTTTCCTGTTTCATTTCTTCTATTACCTATTCCCAGTTTTGATGTGGTGTTGGGTATGAATTGGCTAAGTCAAAACAAAGCCAATATTGAGTGTCACAAAAAGTTGATAAAAATCCTAATTTCCGATAAGCCATATGTATTGGCTCGCGGAGAACGGGAAAAAGGCAGCATTCCTTTAATTTCAGTATTGAAAGCTAGAAAATCTTTAGCTAAAGGTTGTGAGTTTTATTTGGCCTATGTTATGAATACCAAGTTAGAAAAGAAAACAGTGTCTGATGTCCGGGTGGTTTCTGAATACCCGGAGGTTTTTCCTGACGAGTTGCCTGGTTTACCCCCTGTTAGGGAAGTTGAGTATCAGATTGATTTGATTCCTGGTTCCTCCCCTGTAGCTAAGTCTCCTTACAGATTAGTACCTTCAGAAATTCGTGAAATGATGACTCAGATTCAGGAACTGTTAGATAAAGGTTTTATCAGGCCTAGTTCTTCTCCCTGGGGTGCTCCTGTTTTATTTGTGAAAAAGAAAGATAGTACTCTTCGAATGTGTATTGATTACGGGGAACTGAATAAAAGAACTGTGCAGAATAAGTATCCTTTACCCAGAATTGATGAGTTATTTGACCAGTTGCAGGGATCTTCTTATTTTTCTAAGATTGATTTGAGATCAGGTTATCACCAGGTGTGAGTTCGCGAAGAAGATATTCCTAAGACTGCTTTTCGTACCAGGTATGGCCATTATGAGTTCTTAGTTATGCCGTTTGGATTAACTAATGCTCCTGCCGTGTTTATGGATTTAATGAATCGGGTATGTCGTCCTTTTCTTGATAAGTTTGTGATTGTGTTTATTGATGATATTCTGATTTATTCAAAGTCTGAGTCTGAACATGAACATCATTTGAGACTTGTTCTGGAAACTCTAAAAAGGGAACATCTGTATGCTAAATTTTCAAAATGTGAGTTCTGGTTGTGAGAGGTTCAGTTTTTGGAGCATGTTATTTGTAATGACGGGATAAAAGTGGATCCGTCTAAGGATGAGGCGGTGATGAATTGGAATACACCTAAATCTCCTTCTGAAATTAAGAGTTTTCTGGGATTAGCTGGTTATTATAGAAAGTTTATCAAAGACTTTTCTAAGATTGCTAGCCCGTTGACTAAATTAACACGTAAGAACGTTAGATTTCAGTGGGATGATTGATAAGCATCAAATAGATACTATATTTTATATTATTTATCCCTATATTTATATATATTTTAGTGCATTTATATGATTTTAGATACTTATTTTGTTAATGTTTGCAGAATTGTATTTTAATTGAAGATTGGAGAAAAAGAACAAGAATAAGACCGAAACTGAAGAGATTAAAGCAATTGAAGAAAAGAAGATCTAAACCTTAAGAAATGAAGACTAAAAAGATAATATTGAAGATTTGGGCCAAGAAAAACAAGTGAATCCGTTTAAAGAAGGAAAAGAAGCCCAATATGAAGCCCAAGCCGATTTTGGAATATTCTGGAAATTAAGTCCAAATGGCGGTTGGATTGTCCAACCGGCGGTTGGATTGTCCAATCGGCGGTTGGGGCTAAGAGTTTAAGGTGGTGGATAATACGCAGAGTTGGAGTAATACTCAAATAACTCCAACCGGCGGTTGGAGGTCCCAACCGGCGGTTGGAAGGTCGGCCAGAATTAGTATAAATAGAGGCTTAGTTTTGGTTAAACGATATACGATTCTTAGAATTAAAAGTCGAATATTAAGGTTTAAGGTCGACTTTAGGTGCGAATTTGGAGGCTAAGGAGCTAGGGTTTGAAGGTTTTCAACCTTAGGAAGAGCTAGTTCGTCAATTGGTTCGGTTTCTTTATCCTTGTAGCTTCACTAACCTTTTGGGTTACTATGGATATTGTTTATTTGAATTAATTGCTTATTAGATTTTCATTATGAATGTTTAAATGTATGTTTATTATGTTTATTATATGAATTATATGTTTATGTTGGAACTATATTATTGAATATTGTTATGCAAGAATTAGGCGTTATATTATGTTAATAATCATAATTAACTGATTTATAGATAAACTCACTAACCTTTTGGGTTTTTAAATTAAGTGATTATGTTTTATTAGATGTTAAGTGGTATTATGATTCAACCGACCCTGGAATTGCATTAATAATATGTTGATAGATCTTAATAAATAGTGATACTTACATTACCTATTGATGGTATTGCTATATGAGAATTGTCATAACCTTTGAGGTTTTCTACATTAGTAAATCACAATAATAATAGCCAACATGCAAATAGACATAAGTTGATATAATAAGTGTAATAAATAATAGTTTAAATAGTCATAATCTTCTATCCAATTTAGTATTCTTAAGTTGTTCCTTTAAACTTATCTATAAAGAATTGGTATCAAGTATAAATATGTTCGATCGGAACTAAAACGTCCCCCCTATCTTATATATTTTTGTATAATATTGTTTATAATTGTGAAATTGTATATTAATTGTAATAATTGTAATTATGATAAATAAATAGTTAGTTATAGATTAAATCACGTTCCCTATGTTCGAATCTAGACTTACTTATAAAACTATATTCTATGATCAGGATAACACTTGCCTGAATTGTGTGATAGTATTATTTAGTATTTCCTTAAATAAACTTGTGATTATAATTGCCTATACTTAGCACACATCAATGATCAACAAGAAATAGCTTTTCAGACTTTGAAACAGTTATTATGTCAGGCCCCAGTTTTAGCTTTACCAGATGGTTCTGATGATTTTATTGTTTACTGTGACCCCTCTCATGCTGGGTTGGGATGTGTTTTGATGCAAAGGGATCGGGTAATTGCTTATGCTTCTCGTCAGTTGAAAACTCATGAAAAGAATTACCCTACGCATGATTTAGAACTTGCAGCTGTTGTATTTGCATTAAAGATTTGGAGGCACTATTTATACGTCACTAAATGCGTGATTTGTACTGACCATAAGAGTTTGCAGTATATGTTTACACAGAAAGATTAAAATATGCGACAAAGGCGTTGGTTGGAGTTAATTAAGGATTATCACTGTGAAATCCGATATCACCCGGGTAAATCTAATGTGGTAGCAGACGCGCTGAGCCGAAAGTCATCTTCTGATCGGGTATGTTTTATGCGTTTAGAGATTTCTTCTGATTTGATTTCTCAATTAAAAGCTGCCCAATTAGAAACTTATTGGATGTTAATTTGAAATCTGAAATTATGTTGAAACGAAAGGAATTGTTAGTTGATGATTCTCGGGGTTTGAAAACCTTTCAGTCTCGAGTTTGGGTTCCATTGATTGGGGGACTTCGGGATTTGATATTGTCAGAAGCTCATAAATCTAGATTGTCTATTCATCCCGAAAGTACAAAAATGTATAATGACCTGAAACCTTTATATTGGTGGCCTACAATGAAAACCGATGTTGCACGTGTTGTGGAAACTTGTCATATATGTTCTCAGGTTAAAGCAGAGCATCAGAAACCATATGGTTCATTGAGACAGCTTGATATTCCCGAGTGGAAATGGGAGCATATTACCATGGATTTTGTCACTAAACTTCCCCGAACGCAGAAAGGTAATGATATGATTTGGGTAATTGTCGACAGATTAACCAAGAGTGCTCATTTTCTGGCTACCAGTGAGACTGCTTCTTTGACTCGATTGGCCCAGTTGTATATTCATGAGATAGTTTCGAGGCATGGGATTCCGTTATCTATTGTTTCAGACAGAGATTCCAGATTTATTTTCGGATTTTGGCAGAATTTACAGCGAGAATTGGGTACCAGAGTTAATCTCAGTACGGCTTATCATCCCCAGACAGATGGTCAGACAGAGCGTACCATTCAGACTCTAGAAGATATGTTACGAGCTTGTGTGTTAGAGTATGGTGGTTCTTGGGATTCTCACTTGCCTTTGGTAGAGTTTGCTTATAATAACTCGTATCATTCCAGTATCGGCATGCCACCATATGAGATGTTATATGGACGTCGCTGCAGAACGCCTACTTGTTGGTTAGAGGCTGGAGAAAAGCAATTTGTTGGTCCTGATATTGTACAGATTACAGCGGATAAGGTTGCTATAGCTCGCGAGAAATTGAAAGCCGCCAGAGATAGACAGAAACAGTATGTTGACCCGCACCGGTGACCCGTTACTTTTGTTGAGGGTGAGTTAGTTTATCTGAAAGTTTCCCCGTGGAAAGGTATAATTAGATTTGGAAAACGTGGAAAACTGGCTCCAAGGTATATTGGTCCATTCAAAATCAGACAGGTAGTTAATAATCAGACAGTCGCCTTAGATCTTCCTTCTGAGTTATCGGGTATTCATGACACTTTTAATGTTTGTTATTTGAGGAAATGTAATGTAGAGGATCAGTCCCAAATTCTTCCATTACAGGACCTTAGAGTTGATTTTAGTTAGAAATTAGTTGAGGAGCCTATTGAGTTAGTTGATAGAAAGGTGACTAAGTTACGTAAGAAAGAGATACCGATGGTTCTGGTTAAATGGAAACATAGTTTGGGGGCGAACCTCACTTGGGAGACTGAGTCGAGCATGCGCTCACGATACCCTCATTTATGTGTGTCTAGCGAGATTTCGGGGATGAAATCTTCCTAAGGGGGGAAGATTTGTAACACCCGCGTTGTGATTCGAGGGTAATCTGGTAATTTCTTAAACCTTGATATTATTAATTGTTATATTTCAACATTTGTGCCTTTTATAATTTGAATTATAAGTTAGGAAATTTGGTCAAAAGATTAATTGTGACTAGTGAATTATTGACCAATTTAAATAGTTCTAGTTCACAGTACAATAAAATAGTTTTCTCGCAATTGGTATTTAAGTTCCAAACAATAGATTTAGGACGGATATAAAAATACCCAATTATTTGAATCAGTTTATTAGGAGCCGACCTCCTTTTTGAAGCCACTTTCCCAAATTTCTTTCTTCTCCCTTTTGTATACTTGATTGTTAAATACAAGAACTAAATCATCAAGAGTTGAAATCATCAAACCACTTGTTGTGATTATTGTTGGCTCATCATCATCTTTGTTCACATCTTTGTCATCAAAGTGTAAATGAGTTTCTTGATGTTTAGTTTATGATTTTATATGAATAATTGGATAATGGAATGAATCATATGAAATTGAAGTTAGAAATTAGTTGTATGATAATTGAATAATGATTCTTGAGTCTAATATGTTGATTACATGATGATTATATGAAGAATTTCTTGAATTCTTGAAATTTAGTTAAAATGTGCAATTTATAGGTTTTAGGTGATTTGTTTGAATTGTGATGAATTGAGGATTGAAACTTAGTTATGTGATGTTATAACATGTTTGGTTGAAGTTATTTGAAGTTTGAAAGTGTTTTGGTAAGCTAGAAATTGAGTTTTTGAATGGTTAGTCGTGTTGAACAGCAGCAACAGCGGGTTCAGGGGTCTGGGGCAAGTACCCGGTGGGTACTCCCCTTACCCGGTGGGTAGCCCGGTTTAGGGCAATTTCTGTTTTGGTGTAATGGAGAGTACCCGGTGGGTACTCCCCTTACCCGGTGGGTACTCTCCCTGCTCTTGAAATCTGATTGTTGTTATTTGTTTATATAAGACAGGAAAAAAATATATATATGTATACATTTGTATGTATGTATTAAATAATATGTGTATGGTACTATGTGTATAAAATGAGCAATGGCTCATGGAATTAAACTACGATTTCGAGTAAAATATGTATACGGCATATATAGTTTAAAATGTATAAATGTATACCATTGTAATGAGCGTAAATATGATCATTTAATTGAGTTAAGTGGTATGCTATGGGAATAGGCATGTGTTAATAAATAAATTAGTTGGTATGTGCATAAAATATAAAGTGATCTATTGTTGATACACAGTTATATTAACTTAGTTATTGCGAGAATTGAATTGAGTTACTAACTCCATTGCTTTGTGGTGTTTACAGATACATCGAAGACTCAGTGAGTTAGTCAGCTGAGTAAGTGGATCGAAGTTGACAGGTGAATTGACTTGAGACTTCAGTATGATTTGGTTGTAACGTATTAGTTACAACAGATTAAACATAGTAGTGTTAAATGTTGATTGTTGCTGTGATATATATATATATATATATATATATATATATAAACTGCTTTAAGCAATGTGGGGTATAGGAGGTCAACAATTGTTGGACTGGGTTGCTACAGGTTAATCAACATAGGAATTGTGAATATGTGTTGTGAATGGAACTTATGTTGATTAAAGGTAGTAAACAGTTATCGGTAAATCACTGTAATGGCCTGCAGTGATCGTAAGTGTTGCTTGGTGGGCCACCGCGGTCTGAGGGCGTCACAAGGACCACCGATCCTCTTGGTGATGTTGAGTTTATGTGTTAACTGTTGATAATTAATTATGTTGAGCTAAGTCAAACTGTTTGTAACAAGTTTATTCACTTAGCTTCGTGCTAATCCCGTTGTTTACTCCTTGCAGGTTTGACTTGAATGGGACTGGGCAAGGAGTGCTTGGAAGTTGTTGACCATGGCTACTCTGATATTATTTTGATACTTTATATTGCCCAGATACACTTTAATAGTTTGTAATTTAATAGATAATACTTATAACATGTATAGTGTTTTTATTACCATCATCTAAGCAAGCTTAGGTGAGCTTTATTTACCTGAAGCATTATAGAGCTGAGGGAGTGCCAGGGTTGTTTTAATAGCCATATTCTCTAATAAAACCTTGAATTTACGCCTTATCAAACACAATGATGTTTAACTAACACGGACCATTAACATTTCGATCCGCTAAGGCTTAGTATTCTAGAGTACCACACAAACGTAGTCGATCACAACAATCTACATACATATAACATAACAATATAAATTAAACTACAATAAATCGCAACATCGTTACCCTATCATTTCGAAAACCTCAAACAACGAAGTAATTGTAACACCATGTAATATCGAATTACTAATACCTAGGGTTAGGTTCTCTGTAAACTGAAATGATAAATCGACTTACCTGATAGAAATCGAGAAAACGATTGGAGGTCAACCGTGTGGGGATGTTGACCGGTAAAAACTGAAACGATTATGATCGGCGACGGTGTTAAAAAATCACTGGTGATGATCGGCGATGATAATCGTTGTAATTTGTGATTTTTTGATAGTTTTTGTGATTTTAATCCATGTTAGATGGTTGTTTTTGGTGTTGCAGTAGAGAGAGGGAAGATAGCTAAGGATGCCTGACCGATGTGATTTGAGTGAGATTGATGGTGTCAATCTTTTTTACACATTTGGTCCCTTGACCCTATTATTTTACAGCTTCATCCTTGTTGACTGGTAGGATCTTGGCCGTTGAAATGTAATTGATTGTCAAGATGCTTCATGCTTTTACTGCTCATCTAAGTGGACCATCCTTCCTGAACCATACCCAATCTTTATTCCATTTAATTAATCTTGACCAATAAATATTTGAGTGTATTAAACTAGAGGAATTGATCTTATCCTGAATAAGTGTTTTTCTATAACAAATTAAAGGGAGTACAAAAACAAAACTACCCCACATGATTTTACTAATTATCCATATTTTTTTAGTTACTTCATAACTTCAAAATGCATATCAAATTCAAATTCCACAAAAGTTAAATCACATATTAATTCCACAAAATCAAATTCAATATCTCTCAATTGAAACGCATTTTAAATTGATTCCGCATTTTCAAATTCAAATTTCACAAAAATTATTGACATTTCTATGAGTTTGTATAATGATGTCACTCGTAAATTTTGAACGTTATTATGTGATCAATGAATGATTAAATGTTACCATTCCTTGGTTATATTTTGTATTTATTATATAGATTTCAATAATTATTGTTGTTTTTAGTTTCATGGATTTATATGACGAAGAAGTTGAAATATATCCAATTTTAAAGCTCCTCTTTGTTCATTTGTCTCTAACGGTAAATTCTATGTATTTGATTTTGTACTATTTAATATCCACTTCCCTTTAATCGGGGTATGTTACTGATACATATAAATTAAAAGTTGTTCATCAAACTATCATGGTTCCACCCTTATGCAATCCGCCGGTGATGTAAATTTCTGCAACTTCATTTAAAGTTTTCTCATCTTATTTTATAGTTTAATGCTTGACGAACTGGGTGGTGTTTGTATGTGTGTAATATCATTAGTAGATAACCATTATTTTGGTACATCAATATTAACGTTATTACTCTTTTAAAAGAGACTTGCACGCGGGTTCATCACCCGGGGCTTTATTTAACATAAGTAAGAAATCTTAAAAAAAAAAAACAACGCACATAAAGACAACGAGTCAACAAACAGTAGCATCAAGTCTGAACCAAACCAAAAAAATTGAGCAATGCTAATGAAAATATATACAGAGGGTAATAAGTACAAAGTGAGATTTTTTCAAAAGTCGGTTTGATAAGATGGGTTCATTTATTTAGAAAAGCCTGAAGACATAAATGAAGTATAACACTTAGATTAATCTTAATTCAATATACTTGATAAACTTTAAACACACAAATCTCATTTTATTGAAACATTTCTCCAATTTCAACCGCATAAATGTGTCAACGTACCAAGTATTTAATATAATAAACATTTGGTATTAAGATTAAGTGATAGCTCACGAATTCGCGGGTTATAATCTAGTTCATTACTTATATGAGCGATGCAAACAACCCTACGTCTAGTAATATCCTCCACGATATGCTTTTCACATTGATGAACACAATTGTAATGTATTTGGTAATCTTAACCATCAACATCGATCAAAACATTTTTGTAAGATATGTGCACCAAATATCGAGTTAAATGTGTGATCAGTTGTAGAATTCTTTCTCACATTACATGGATACGATAATGATCTTGAATGGGAAAAGTAGACAAATATCACTTAGATGATCGATGATTTTGATTTATACCCAATCAACACATGATAGCACATGACATTGTCCGATTCATACTAAAAGGATCAAGAATGATTTTTGAAAATCTTCATCTCTGAACCACAGAAACATACACCTAAAAAATACTCAATAATCCATTCATTTAGTTTTGCTTCTATAATGGAATTGTGATATCCACAAAATGTAAGCAACCAAACGAAAGAATGAATGTTTCGATCAATTCAAATTGTACCAACATGGTTACCTCAATGTTTCGAAACCTTCATATCTGGAAACATGTGATTATCGATAGTTATTTTGACCTAAATTAATTGGTATTTTTAAATTTTGAGTGTATATCCGCATTCCACATTAGAATGTGTAAATTTTTTAGCATGTATGTAAGTTCATAACTTATCCCTCGGCTTTTGTACGAGTTAGGCTGAAAACCGTCTCTTCTCTTAGCATTTACTATAATGATCATGTAAACTTGAATACTTGCTTTTACAACACTGTTCGACTAATCATCAATTAAGAAGTGACATAGATGAGCTGCAAGAGATCAGAAATGCTAAACTTTTGTCAAGATTAATAACGTTGTTGCAACAATAATAAAAAAAAAAGATCAATCTTTAATCTTTTGAGAGACATGCTAAGAAGGTTGACGATGTGTCATTTTCAGGACAAGTTTGGTCATTGGCCAAAGGAAACCCCACAAAAGATATCATTTGAAGGATTTAAAGATATGTAAATCAATATACCACATATCAACGCAAAAGCGTGTTTCCAAATTTATAGAAATAACTAAAATTTAAACAAACACGATAATATGTCATGTCAATTTTGTAACAAAAGTTGTGTTCCTCTGGATTTCTCATTATAAGCTCTAGAAATGTTGCATTTGGTTGCCTATATATAGAGACACTTATGTATACATCTAAACGTCCTCTTTGATAGCTTCTAACAAGTTATATGATGATCTGCTTCTCATGGCGGCCGCTGCATGTTCATCGATTTTCAAGAGAATGAAAACTAGATCAGCGATGAGATGTTCTAAGCAAATACGGGAACACAAGGCACGACTTTATATCATATGGAGGTGTACCGTGTTTCTTTTATGCTCTCATGATTAACATTCACTTGAAATAACTTGTTTGCTTCAGTTCCAAATGTATCTTTAGTTTTAGATGCTAACGATAGATGTGTGTACATAGAAATAAATGTGTAATATGCTTAATGTATAACGCGTAACGTATTAAGCGTATTGAATTCCCCAATTCTGGTAATCAAACTTCTGATTATTTTACATTTTTGTTAATACATCATAACTTCCAATCGTCATTATAACGTGTTAGTGTATTGAATTTCCCGATTCAGGTATTGCATTATTGACAAAATTGAACTTTCATTAATACTTTTTTGATTAAATTGAACTTCCGATGCTTCGGATAAGAGAGGGGTGTTCAATATCGGATCGATATCCGAAACTTTAGATAGGAGATGTTGCTATTTGAATATTAATTTTTGATTATCCGAATATTCGAAGAAAAAAATTAAAATGGTAATGATTATAAAAGAAAGTGCTTGGTTTAATTTGATGTAATTATTGATTACATTAAGGGTAAATGGTCCGAAAAAATAATCATGATGTCAAAATTTGACAATAAAGTGAATATATGACTTTTGTCGATGCCCAAAAATGACCCACATTTTAAAATTGTGTCATAAAAAGATTTTAGTTGTCAAAAAAGTTCAATTAAAGATGTATTTATTTTCACTTTTTTTCTCTTTCAATTTTTGATCGATTAGGTAATGCGGAGCTTAAATCTCATATATTCAATTATTACGTGACATTTTTAACATAGAAAACATACAATATAAACACTGATTTTACTTTTTGAGTGTTTAAACCCGAATTTTATTTTTAGTGTTAAATTCTGTTATCACACAATTTCAAAAACTTTAATCCATTTATAGAATAATTTCAATATACTAAATCCTTTTATGACACGTTTTTAAAATAAACGGTAATTTTTACCCTTAATTGATGTCGCGCCCTCAAATTCGGGTTGCGGAAGCGAATCGGGTCGGGGCGCGACTAATCAATAAACAAAGTACATAAGATAAAGTGAACAACTCTAGATGCGTCGTTTACAAATTCCATTGATATTATAAAGGTTTTACAATGTTGTAATAACTACAAAAGCTCGTAAGCCAAATGTAAAAGATTCTAAGGCATATATATTTGTACAAAATGAAGAAATGCATGTGAATCTCCTGATGTCTGAATGCGACCCGAGCTAGCTAATCCTGAGCAGTCCTACTATTGTTGTGTACCTGAGAATACATGCTAAAATGTCAACTAAAAAGCTGGTGAGCTCACATGTTTGTATAATGATGAAATATGAGTTATGAACCACAAGATTTAAGTATGATGATTTGCAATTAAGCAAATAAAATAATGATTGTATATTACTATCATGAGGTCATAGTTTGAGCTTAACTGAAGGTGTAAGGATACACATTTAATGACCTGAGCGAGGTTGCCTCCTGCATGTGCCTAATCTACACACGTATGAACAAATGATAATGCATCCGTTCGATCGCAGTCGTGGTAGCGCGACTACCCCGGACGGGGATTGTCAATCCCATATGGTACCATACACTAACATTCACGCTATAGCAATACTAACAAACTATGTAGTAGAGGGCTTCATGATTAGGTTAAATAAACTCATGCAGTCAATATATCGATGTTTTATACTTGTGTTCACATGTAAAAGTAAAACGGAGCATGTATTCCCACCCCTGGGTTGAAAACAAGAAAAGGAGGGGCTATGAGACTTGTTGCACCCGCAACCGGTCGTTGGGATTTCTGATGGTGATGCGGGCGCAGCAGTGGGTTTTAAATTTGTAAGGTTGGGGCCTAGGGTTACTACTATTGCTATTCTAAGGGCTAGCAAAGGATAAGTATGATCTAGAGTCGTTCTTCAAAGCGCGACGAATTGAAACTAGGAGGGTTTAGGAACTTTTATGAATTTAGCTGGGGCTTAGAAAGATGGTTTTGATTTTGGTGTTTTCTAATTTAAAAGTAAAGTTTAAAATAAACTAAAAGGGTGGAGGTTACTTCGGGCGTTCGGCAATTTAAGCGATTGTCTACTATGAAGTGGTTTAGGTGAAGTTAAATAAGAGGAGTTCTAACGAGGATAAATTTGTAGGTTAATGTGAGCTTTTCTACAGTCCTTCTATTGGGCTAACGCGAATGTGTCCACAATCAGGGAAATAGAATGTCACATGGGTTGCAGAATATATTAAAACACACACCGAAAGTTCTCTCAAATGCATGTCCACATTATCGAACAGTTAATCTCAATTCCTATCCCCCAATCTCGATCATCAGAGACGTCCGAATCATGGCACAGCTTGTTGAATAAACAATCTTGTAAACGGGTTTTACCCTCACCGGAATAGGTTGGAATAACCGGTCTAGATGGTTGGATAGCATGTCATCACTTATTCATACAAATTACCAACATTACTCAAGTATGCAAGAAAACAGGGATGATTTATACTAAGAATAGAAACTTAAGTAACACGTTTGTTAATCGGTTCATAACATGACTACCTTCGGTCGTTCTCGACTTCCATACGTTTGTACTCGGCCATAGGCGTTTCCAGTACTATATCGAAGAACAGTCGAATAGGGGCCGTCACATTATTCCTCGATAATTAAGGCTAAATATAATTGACTATCATGATAATCCTAAGGCAACAATCAAACACGAACATGCAATAAGATAATCAGAGCAATAGTTCAATTTAAGCATACAAAAGTGTCATCTAAATCGAGGATATTCCTGAAGTTGTCCCAAAAATATCATCTATCCGAATTAAATTTTAATCTACCTCTATTCCCATATTCCGTGTCTCTTAGATCCTAGTATGGTCCAGAGAACACCGGCCATGCCGAGTTCAATGATTCAATCTAACATAGTATAACTAAATGACCTATACCCTATGAGTTAGCTACGTTCATTTTTGGATAAGGTTTTAGTCACAACATGAGTTGGGCAGATAAACGGTAAAGATTTAATTCCTATATCTATTCACAATACAAAGCATCCGCAATCTCATAACATACAATACAATCACATATTTGAACTTTCCTTAGACGACTATCATAGCAGACAATTGAGTTATTTAGTTAATCATGGTAATTCTAGCATGCATATTCATATTTATTAAAGAAAGAATAAACATATTAAATATGGAGGATAGATTAACACCTGAAAAGAAGTACAATAACTCGTAGCTAAAATATGCGTCCCGGAGTGCCTCCGTACAAATCTTCATTTATTAGTTAATTAACTAGCCTAATTAACTAGGAATAATTACAAAGAAAAAGAAATAAAATATGGAAAGTGTATTACAAGAATGTGTGAGTGTGTGAATGTTAATTGTGTGTTTAAATGAGGCTTGGGGGCTGCTATTTATAGGCCAAATATGGCTCACATTAACATCCTTAGGCTCACATTAGAAAAAGGTGTGAAAGGTGGTGCACAGGGTACGAAAAAGTAGCGAAAGGTGGTGCAACGGGTACGAAAAAGTAGCAAAAGGTGGTGCACCAGGTACGCGAAAGGACGAAAAAGCGGAAAAAGGATGGGGGGTGGTGGCCGGCGCCGCCCACCACACAGCCGGCGGCGGCTGGTGGTTGGCCGGCGACGGCTGGCAGCCACCCGCCCCGCTGCGCTATCTTTCGCTGCGTTGCTTGATTCGCGCGTATCTTTTTCGTTATGCGTTCATTTGCGTTGGCTTCGTAATTCAAAAACGAAGAATTTGATTAAAATTAATCCCAAAAATATGTCTCCTATCTCCAGATATTGCGTACGGATCATTTGAATCTTCCGGCGGGCGTAAAATCTTCATTCTTCATCCGTTATTGTTGATTCTTCTTCTGTTGGATTCGTATTTTGAAAAAGAACATCTTGGAGCAG
Organism: Pseudognaphalium luteoalbum; assembly: GCA_963422505.1. NCBI lineage: Eukaryota > Viridiplantae > Streptophyta > Magnoliopsida > Asterales > Asteraceae > Pseudognaphalium > Pseudognaphalium luteoalbum. The sequence continues at coordinate 133,347,841 of OY730192.1, read as the reverse complement.
GTGGATGTTGGTGATGGGCACTTTTGTCTTGAAATTTCATTTTGATGCCTTGAATCTTCAAACGTGTGTGAAATCTTCGTTTTTTGTCCGTTTTGTTTGATTTTTATCGTGCAACCTTGTTTTGACCATCTTGGCATAATATCATTGATTTGTGCAATATTTGAGTTAAAATGTCAAGAATCATTTCAGAATGGAAGAGATATCGGTAGTAAAAACATGACTTTTTATGCGATATCAAGACTCACCTGAGTCTGATGCATTTGCTAAAAGCAAATAATGATGGTGTACAAGTAATGTTGTCGTCTCAATGATCGTAACCTGTCGGGCATCCTAAACGCGCAAGGTTATGGATATAAGTAGGTATCTCTAAATATTACCTATGCTAGTTGTTCATTCAACTAGTAATGTCCAAATGATTTGGTTTGATTGATTAGGTTTAAGGTTTTAAAACATGTACGGCCCGTTGGTGACGGATTTTGTAATAATAATCTTAAGGTATTATTATTATGTGTCGTTCCATTGTATACTGTCAAAGTATATGTTTTGTGTGTTGTGTCGTATGCAAGTATTAAAGTTGTGGGAGTTCGACACTTAGTGTGAAAACTAGTTTTGCAGTTTCTGATTTAGGCGTCACTCAAAGCGTCACTTGGTTAAGTGTCGCATATAAGGCATCACTAGTAGGCGACACTGATTAGCTTTTGGTGACACTATGGTAAGTGTCGCATATTATGTGAAGTTTAATGTTTGTTTGCGACACTGGGTATAGGTTGCGACACTGGCACTAGTGTTGCATGGTATTTTGAAATTGAAATTATTGCGACACTAGGGTTAGTGTCGCAGTATGCGACATTCAATGATTTAGCGATACTAATATTAGTGTCGCTTCCTGCGACATTGCAATTTAATGTGACACAAGGGCTATTTTCGCTACGTGCGACAATCGGATTTCATGCGACATTAACATTAGTGTCGCAGTATGCGACATTCGAATGGTTATGCGACACTGGCTTAGTGTCGCAATCAGATTTGGCCCTGATTCGACACTAGCGGTTGTTGGTTTTCCTTGGTTCGGTTTTGTGGTCAAACGACCTCGGTTTGACCCGAGACTTTTAACCAACCCTTAAAATGGTAGAATAAGTTTATAAAAATTATCAGTTCGTGTCGGGGTTAACCCGAGGTATCAGTTTTACAAACTTACCAAAACAGCCCTTATGTTCATATTTTTTTTCCAGAATTTTGTCCCGATAAACCTCTCGTTTTCTTTGACTTTTGTTCAAAACCAAGCCTAAAAAAATGTCACACATATTCCCCTATATGTCTAGTTTATTTCTGCACTTTATGGTAACTTCATAAGTTCGTTTACTATTTTAAATAAAAATGGGAATGGAAAGTGGTCAGATTTGGTTGATAAACGACCTCATTCCAAAAATGGGAACTCGAAGTGGTTTTGTGCGTTCTTTTCAGCTTAAGGCATCGGAAACAACGTTTGCCTTGCCCGAATGATAACGGATATTACTATCATAGTCGGTAAGCAACTCAACCCAGCGATGTTGCCTCATGTTGAGATCCTTTGATCGAAGATGTGCTGGAGACTTTTTTGATTGGTGAAGATTGTACACTTTGTGCCATAGAGATAATGTATCCAGATCTTGAGTGCAAAGACGACAGCTCCTAGTTCGAGATCATGCGTGGTGTAGTTCTTTTCGTGGATTTTTAGTTGTCGGGAGGCGTAAGCGATGACTTTGTCTCGTTGCATCAACACGCAAACGAGACCCTGGTGAGAAGCATCGCAGTATACCACGAAGTCATCAATGCCTTCGGGTAAGGATAGGATTGGTGCGCTGCAAAGCTTTTGTTTCAGAAGCTGAAATGCTGACTCTTGCTTATCCGTCCAGTCGAACTTCTTTTCTTTCTGAGTCAGTAAGGTGAGAGGTTTGGCTATTTTGGAGAAGTTCTCAATGAATCGCCGATAGTACCCGGCAAGTCCTCGGAATTGCCGTACTTCGGTCGGCATTGAGGGTGCTTGCCAGCACTTGATAGCCTCAATTTTTGATGGATCTACATGAATTCCTTGACTGTCGATCACGTGTCCAAGGAATTGAACGGTTTGCATCCAGAACTCACACTTAGAGAATTTGGCAAATAACTCCTCGTGTTTGAGTAGTTCTAGGATGGTTTTCAGATGTTGCGCATGTTCTTGGTCGTTGCGCGAGTACATAAGAATGTCATCGATGAAGACAATGAAAAACTTATCGAGATAAGGTTTACACACTCGATCCATAAGGTCCATGAATACAGCCGGTGCATTGGTTAGACCAAAGGGCATCACTTGAAATTCATAGTGTCCATAGCGAGTTTGGAATGCGGTTTTCGGGATATCTTCATCGCGAACTCGTAACTGATGATAACCTGACCGAAGGTCGATCTTTAATAGAAACTCGACCCCTGAAGTTGGTCGAACAGGTCATTAATGTGGGGAAGTGGATAACGGTTTTTAACGGTTAGTTTGTTCAACTCTCGGTAGTCGATACAGATTCTGAATTTTCACGAACAAGACCGGAGCTCCCCAAGGTGAAGAACTTGGTCTAATGAAACCCTTATCCAGGAGTTCGTGTAATTGAGTAGACAGCTCCTGAAGTTCGGATGGGGCTAAACGATATGGTGCTCGTGCCACTGGCGCTGCACCGGGCACGAGGTCAATGGAAAATTCGACTTGTCTCGGTGGTGGAAGACCAGGTAGGTCTTCAGGAAAGACTTCAGGAAATTCTCTGACAATTGGCACATCCTCGAGTCGCTTCTCCCTCGACTTTTTCTCCATAACATGTGCGAGGATTGCCTGATAACCCTTTCTCAAGTACTTACGGGTTTTCATGCAGGATATGATGTTCATCCTCGTCCCACTGGTCTCCCCTTGTATGATCAAAGTTCTACCAGCGACGAGGGGAATGCGGACGACCTTTTCAAAACAGATGATTTCAGCGCGCTGTTTGGACAACCAGTCCATACCAACAATGATGTCTAAACTTTCGATCTCGACGGGTATAAAGGTCAATGGAAAAGAGTTTGTCGGCGAGTTTTAAAGTGCAATTAGGTATCGCACTATCAGTTTCAATGAGTTTGCCATTAGCTAATTCTACAATGTACTTAGCTTCTAAGGCAATAGGAGTGATGTCAAGTAAGGGGCTAAATTCATCAGATATAAAGATCCTATCGGCACCGATATCAAACAGAACAGATGAGGAACGTACCTGAGACCACATTCGGTTCCTGACGAGCTTCCCCTGAGTTCAGAACAAAAGCCCTACCTTTTGCATTGTTGCCGTTGTTCTTGTTCTTTAGCTTCGGGCAGTCATTCCTGTAGTGCCCCGTGTTGCCGCATTCATAGCAGGCCTTTGATTGATTTGATTTGTTGTTGTTGTTGTTGGCCTTGGGTGCTCGGCAGTCCTTGGAAGAATGTCCATACCTCTTGCAGTTGTTGCAAGGAGTACCACAAGGACACTCATGATGACGGTTGCACTTGGAACAGTGAGGTTTATTCCCTGTGTAACCCTTCTTGTCCCCAGACCCAGAAGAGTAAGCCTTAACAATCTCAGGCTTTTTGAAGGTTGGTTGGCTGCTGGAGTTCCAAGAAGATTTCCGTTTGTTGTTGTTCCCAGAAGATGAAATAGGGGCCTCACGGCGAATAACCTGAGCCATGAGTTCATGGGCCATACGGATGGCACTCTGAATGGTTCCTGGTTTGGATGAGGTGACATGCCCCTGAATATTCTCCGGGAGTCCACGAACATACCTTTCGATACGTTTGTGTTCTAGGTCTACCATAGATGGGCAGAGAAGAGCAAGCTGTTGAAAATGGATGGTATAATTGGTGATATTGGTTCCCTGAACCGTGAGATGCCAGAACTCATCTTCCAAGCGCTGGAGTTCCTCGTTGGGACAATACTAGTCCCTCAACATTTTCTTCAGATCCTCCCAAGGGAGTTGGTATGCAACATCGATGCTCACAGATGTGGCATAAGAATTCCACCAGGTGAGAGCACCTTCCAGGAAAGTGCAGGTGGAAAACTTGACTCGGTCTTCTTCAGCACAGTTGCTAATGCGAAAAACGGACTCCATTTTCTGGATCCATCTGATCAAACCAATAGCACCTTCCGTGCCTTTGAAGTGAAGAGGCTTGCAGTTCAGAAAGTCCTTGTATGTGCAGGGTTTGATGATAGAGGTATTGTTCACAGTCTCATCACTTCTGCGAGTGTTCCGCGGTAAATCTCTTGTAGCCAAGGCTTCGGCCACACCTCGAGAAATGAGCGTGACAATCTCAGCATCAGTGAAACTCTTCCTCTTAGGCGGCATGATTCTTCAAGAAAAGAAATAATAGGTACATTAGGATTTGCACCAGGATGATGGTCACCATGGATGTCTATATAAATGCGGTAATTATATAACATCATAGTAAGATAATAGAAGTAGACTTTTGATTGATAATTTAAGTTCTAAAAGGTTACAAGCTTAGTTGTTTTACAAAAGACACCGGGAATATTATATCCGGTCGAATGAGTTTACATAGATATCTTAACAGGCTACATGATAGATACTACACTAATCTTGGTGTATATTGAGTTGTGGCAGTAGGGAAGTGAGACGGTTAACGGACTCTCCAAGTCTGCTAACCACCCTGAGTGCCTCTTCGGTTTCCAGCAGGCGTGTTTCACATTCATTCAGCCTTGATTGTAGAACGAAGATCTCGTTTCGATTATTGATTACTTGATTGTGGACGATCCCCATGGTCTCAGTAGTTTCCTCTAGTTGGTCATGAAGAACGTCCATGTTACTAACGGTATTTTAATGATCTTCAGAGACTTGATTGATACGCTCCATAGCTATGAGTCTCCAGTTCTCGCGTTCTATGTCCATATCTCGAAGTTGTTGCTCATGGCGGTTTAACCTAACAACTAAAACTGGCACAGTGAAGTGAGCAGGTTCTCGAGTGTAGGGAGAGATTTTCATGTTGTAAGATTCCCCGGTTTCGTTGGGAAGTTTTATTCCTTCCTCGTTTCTCCTTGTTGCGAGTTTGTCAGGTAACCAATTCCATCGGCGGGCATCAACCAGTCGATGGGCTCGGTTGTTGTGGGTATCATGAGTGGGATAGGGGTCAGCTCGAGGTGAATCATTAGTCCTCCTTGCTACCCGCGAGATATGTGATTCCGATTGCTGAGAACATGATGAAGTAAGTTGTGTTTTGGTAGGAGTGTTTGCCATTTTCTGTGACAAAGTGTTAGAGAGAATGAGGCCTATATTCATATCATCCATATATAATATAGCCTAGGATGTATTACGTGTACGAGGCCAAATTCGGGTTGCGGAAGCGAATCGGGTCGGGGTGCGACTAATCAATAAACAAAGCACATAAGATAAAGTGAACGACTCTATATGCGTTATTTACAAATTCCATTGATATTATAAAGGTTTTACAATGTTGTAATAGCTACAAAAGCTCGTAAGCCAAATGTAAAAGATTCTAAGGCATATCTATTTGTACAAAATGTAGAAATGCATGTGAATCTTCTAATGTCTGAATGCGACTCGAGCTAGCTAATCCTGAGCAGTCCTACTATTGCTGTGTACCTGAGAATACATGCTAAAAGGTCAGCTAAAAAGCTGGTGAGCTCACAGGTTTGTATAATGACGAAATATGACTCATGAACCACAAGATTTAAGTATGATGATTTGCAATTAAGAAAATAAAAATAATGATTGTATATTACTGTCATGAGGCCATAGTTTGAGCTTAACTGAAGGTGTCAGGATCCACATTTAAGGACCTAAGCGAGGTTGCCTCCTGCATGTGCCTAATCTACACACGTATTAACAAATGATAATGCGTCCGTTCGACCGCAGTCATGGTAGCGCGACTACCCTGAATGGGGATTGTCAATCCCATATGGTACTATACACTAACATTCATGCTATAGAAATACTAACAAACTATATAGTGGAGGGCTTCAATATTTGATGAAACAAACTCATGCAGTCAATATATCGATGTTTTATACTTGTGTTCACATGTAAAAGTATAACGGAGCATGTATTCCCACCCCTGGGTTGAAAACAGGAAAATGAGGGGCTATGAGACTCACCTGAGTCTGATGCGTTTGCTAAAAGCAAATAATGATGGTGTACAAGTAATGCTGTCGTCTCAACGATCGTAACCTACCGGGCGTCCTAAATGCGCAAGGTTATGGATATAAGTAGGTATCTCTAAATATCACCTATGCTAGTTGTTCATTCAACTAGTAATGTCCAAATGATTTGGTTTGATTGATTAGGTTTAAGTTTTTAAAACATGTACGGCCTGTTGGTGACAGATTTTGTAATAATAATCTTAAGGTATTATTATTATGTGTCGTTCCATTGTATATTGTCAAAGTATATGTTTTGTGTGTTGTGTCGTATGCAAGTATTGAAGTTGTGGGAGTTCGACACTTAGTGTGAAAACTAGTTTTGCAGTTTCTGATTTAGGCGTCACTCAAAGCGTCACTTGGTTAAGTGTCGCATATAAGGCGACACTAATTAGCTCTTGGCGACACTATGGTAAGTGTCGCATATTATGTGAAGTTTAATGTTCGTTTGCGACACTGGGTATAGTTGTGACACTGGCACTAGTGTCGCATGGAATTTTGAAATTGAAATTATTGCGACACTAGGGTTAGTGTCGCAGTATGCGACATTCAATGATTTAGCGACACTAATATTAGTGTCGCTTCCTGCTGATAAGCATCTAATAGATACTATATTTTATACTATTTATCTCTGTATTTATATACATTTTAATGAATTTATATGTTTTTAGATACTTATTTAGTTAATATTTGCAGAAATGTATTTTAATTAAAGATTGAAGAAAAAGGAACGAAAACAAGTCCAAAACTGAAGAAAATAAAGCACTTGAAGAAGTTGGAGCTTAAACCTTAAAGAATTGAAGACCAAAATAATAATGTTGAAGAATTGGGCCAAAATAAGAGTAAAGACCCGAAGAAATAAAGAAGAAGCCCAAAAATGAAGTCCAACCCGAAGTTGGAATATTCTGGAAAGAGGTCCAACCGGCGGTTGGGTAACCCAACCGGCGGTTGGGGTATTAAGGTATCAAAGGCGGTTCCAGACGTGAGTTGGATTGGGACTCAAGAAAGCCCAACCGCCGGTTGGAGTACCCAACTGGCGATTGGAATGCCGGTTCTGAAAACTATAAATAGAGGGTTAGGTTAAGGTTAACCATATACGATTCTTAGAATACAAAAACGATTATTAGCTTTTTAGGTCGACTTTAGTGCGATTTTGGAAGCTAAGAAGCTAGGGTTTGAAGGTTTTCAACCCTAGGAAAAGCTGGTTCAACAATTGGTTCAGTTTCTTTATCCGGGTAACTTTATTAACCTTTTGGGTTACTTTTGGATATTGTTTATTTGAATTACTTGTTAATTAGGTTTTCATTATGAATATTTAAATGAATGATTGATTGAATACTAATTATATGTTTATGTTGGAACTATATTATTGAATGTTTATTATGCAAGAATTGTCTGTGTTATATTATATTAATAATGATTCTTGACATGATTAACTGATTTATATCATAACTTTATTAATCTTTTGGGTTTTATAAATTAAGTGATTATGTTTATGTCTTGATCTTAACATTTGCGATAGACGAAGAATATCATTTATTAATGTTAAGTAACACTGTAATTCAACCAAATCAGGAATTGTAATAATAAACTGTTGATAGATCTTAATAAATGGTAATACTTTTCTTAACCTTTGACTGTATTACGATATGAAAATTATCTTAACCTTTGTGATTTTCTACATTAGCAATTCACCAATAATAATAGCCAACAAAGCAAATAGACATAAATTAATATAATAAGTTTAATCAATAATAGTTTAAATAGTTATAATCTTCTATCCAATTGAGTATTCTTAAGTTGAACCTTAGACTTATCTATTAGAATCTGTATTAATTATAAATATGTTCGATCGGAACTAAAATGTCCCCCTTATCTTGTATATTAATGTATATTATTATTGTATATTAATTGTAATTAGGAATAAATAGATAATTAGTTATAAATTAGAATCACGTTCCCTGTGTTCGAACTTGGACTTACTTAATAAGCTATATTATACGAACAGGTTAATACTTGCCTGCATTGTGTGATAGTATTATTTAGTATTTCTTAATTTAAAACTTGTGATTATAATTGCCTATACTTAGCACACATCAAAGTTTTTGGCGCCGCTACCGGGGAGTGGTGTATTTCTAAATAATAACTAATTGTTTTCCCTGTAAAATTTTAATTTCAAGTACTTTACAAAATCAATAAGAAATATCGGCTCACCCACTGAGAATACTAACAAAAACAAAGGTATAAGGAGAGTTCAGCCCTACCTCATTGATTTATCATATAAGAGGTAAGGTGCTTCTCAAAAGAAATAGGTTTTTAATAAGCCTCGCGCTGACCTGTTTCTCCGCTTTTGTGTACTATCAATGGAGCTACCGAGATCTATTGACTAGCTTTGTATGAGAAATCCAACAAACTAATTTTAACTTTAATTGTTGTATAAGTAACTAACTTGCATTACTAACAAATAGGAAACTTGGGTTGGGTATTTCTTTTTCGATTATTTAATTTTGAATGTGTTTTATTATTAATTATCGGGAATCATATATACCAACTTGAATATTTCTGACATATTACTAACATTTAATTTTGAATTTAAAGTAATATTGAATTTTGTTCTTGTCGTAGATAGATGTATGACCCGGACACTTTATCCGGATCCGCTTAGTCCATTTGACGAACCAGAACGAGAATTTCACTCTAGAATACGATTATCATACGCGCCACATAATTCACCAGAACACGTAATTTCATCTGAAGAAGACGATTTAATATTTAATAGCAGTTTAGTCAAAATGGCTGAATACGGGTATTACTCCGATTCGGAGCTAGGCGAAGATAAAATACCTTCTAGACAACCTACAGTATATCCAAGTGATTCTGAACCAGATCAGGAACTACCATTAAACATGGCAGACATAGCTAACATGACGCTTGAGGATTACACGATTCGAACTCGTGGAGATCCGAGACCGGGAGTGGTTAGGCCTGCCATAGCTAGAGAAGTAGAATTCGAGTTAAAAGGACAATTTCTTAAGGAACTAAGAGAAAACCCTTTTCGAGGAGAGGATAAAGAAGATGCCAACGAGCATGTTGAGAAAATTTTGGAGATTACAGATATGTTTAATATTCCTAATGTTTCAACAGATCAGGTCATGTTACGAGTATTTCCTCTAACACTAAAGGATGGAGCTAAGAGATGGATTAATAATGAACCAGCCGGATCTATTACTACTTGGGAAGATCTTCGTACAAAATTTCTAAAAATGTATTGTACACCTTCCAAGACTTCGAAAATGATTGATGAGATTAGGAACTTTAAGCAGAAACCCAAAGAATCTCTATATCAAGCTTGGGAAAGATATAAGGAGATGTTACATAGATGTCCACAACATGATTTGAATGTACAACAAGAAATAACGGTATTTTATAAAGGAGTTGATAGAGCAACACGTCAACATTTGGATGCACAAGGCCCAGTACCTAAGAAAACTCCAGCAGTAGCAAGAGCCGGAATTGAAGAATTAGCTAAGCATTCTCAGTTATGGGATGATGGTTCATCTAGAAGGAAGAGAATATCTGAAGACAGTGATGATCTAGCAGCTATTACTGCAAAATTGGAAAGTATGGGAAGAGATATTAAAAAAGTAAATGAACAAGTTCATGCAATCAGGATTGGCTGTGAAATATGTGGAGGAAGTCATCTAAAGGAAGAATGTCCTAATAATGACAACAAAGTGAGTAATGAAGAGGTTATGTATGAGGATTTTCAAGGAAATCCAAATTATCGTCAAGTTTCTAATTATAGAAGAATTAATCAACCGAGCCAACAGTATCAACAAGGAGCACCAGATTTCTATGTCAAAACGGGACTAAATCCGTCCAATACTGACAGAATCAACTCGTTAGAAAGTATTTTGCAGAAAATGATGGAAGCTAGTAATACAAGAATGGATTAACATGATGCAAGAATGCGTAATAGTGAAGCATCAATCAAGCAAATTGAAGGATCCGTTCACCAGATTGCTAAAACATTACAGGAGAGATTTCCAGGAACATTGCCAGGATTTACTGAAACAAATCCAAAGGAACAAGCTAAAGCAGTAATTACCAGAAGTGGTAAGAATGTTGACTCTCCTATTATAACTGATAAAATTGTTGAATCTAAGCAGGTTGAAAAAGAAACAAGTGATAAGGACATTGGAGAAAATAAAGTTAAAGAAGTCATCAAAGACTATACACCCCCACCTCAATATCCAGCTGCTTTGAGGAAGGACAGAGAAGATGAACAATACCACAAATTTCTGGATAATCTTAAACAACTTCATATTAACATTCCTTTTGTTGAAGCTATAGCTCAGATGCCGAAATATGCAAAATATCTTAAGGAGCTGCTGACAAACAAAAGTAAACTGGATAATGTGACGAAGGTAACGATGAATGCAAGATGCTCAGCAATAATGCAAAACAAATTACCTCCAAAATTCAAAGATGCAGGGAGTATTACTATACCTTGCAAAATTGGTGAAATGACTATTGAAAATGCATTAGCAGATTTAGGTGCTAGTATTTCACTAATGCCATATACTCTTTATATGCGATTAGGATTAGGAGAACCAAAACCTATTCGTATGTGCATTGAATTAGCTGACCGATCTGTGCAATACCCTAGGGGAATAGTTGAAAATATTTTGATTAAAGTTGATAAATTTGTGTTTCCATGTGATTTTGTAATCTTAGATATGGTAGAAGACCCTAAAGTCCCTATTATATTAGGAAGACCATTTTTAGCAACTACACATGCCCTAATAGACGTTTTCAATAGAAAGATTACCATGAGAATGGGAAATGATACAATTGTGTTTGATGTTAATAATTCAATGAAATTTCCTGATTATGTGGATGATACTTGTTATTACTTAAATACTTATGAATATATCGATAACTCTTCTTTTCAAGATTTTTTAGAAAAAGATCACACAGATACAGGAATTCTCAAGGAATGGACTGAAGATTTTGACACTGCAAAAGATTGGCAGAATTTGATAAATTATTATTGGAAGATGAATATTTGGAAGAATCAACCATGGTTATTCAACAACATTCTGCAGAAGAATCGATACAGCCAGTTGTTGAAAAAGTAATACCATATTTAGTCAACAATATTCCTTGTTTTAAAGAAGATATCTTTGAAATTAAGACATCTATCGAAGAGCCACCACAGTTAGAACTTAAAGAGCTACCATCGCATTTAGAATATGCTTATTTACAAGGCACATCAAATTTGCCAGTTATAATATCATCTAAACTATCAACAAAAGAGAAGGAACGTTTAGTTCAGGTTCTTAAAAAGCATAAACAGGCCATAGCATGGAAAATCATGGATATCAAGGGAATCAGTCCTACATATTGCACTCATAAAATCCTAATGGAAACATATTTCAAGCCAGTCGTACAACCATTAAGAAGATTGAATCCGAATGTTAAAGACGTTGTTAGGAAAGAAATCATTAAATTGCTGGATTCAGGATTAGTTTATCCTATTTCAGATACTCCATGGGTAAGTCCAGTACATGTGGTACCATAGAAAGGCGGAATGCCGGTTGTACCAAATGAAAAGAAAGAATTGATACCAACAAGGACGGTAACGGGATGGAGAGTTTGCATTGATTATCGGAAATTAAATGATGGTACCAGAAAAGATCATTTTCCATTACCATTTATTGATCAAATGATAGAAAGGTTAGCAGGAAAGGTGTTCTATTGTTTTCTGGATGGATTTTCAGGGTATTTTCAAATACCAATTGCGGCCGAAGATCAAGATAAAACAACATTTAGTTGTCCGTTTGGTACTTTTGCTTACAGAAGAATGCCGTTTGGTTTGTATAATGCACCAGCTACTTTTCAGCGTTGCATGATCACAATATTCCACGATATGGTAGAAGATTTCATGGAAGTATTTATGGACAATTTCTCGGTATTCGGTGATTCATTTGATTCTTGTCTAGAAAATCTACATAAGATGTTGCAAAGATGTGAGAGTGCAAATCTAGTTCTTAACTGGGAAAAATGTCACTTTATGGTTAGAGAAGGGATTGTTTTAGGTCATAAGATATCAAAAATAGGAATCGAGGTAGATCAAGCGAAGATTGAAGCCATTTCAAAATTACCTTATCCTACAAATGTTAAAGGAATAAGAAGTTTTCTAGGACATGCTGGATTTTATCAAAGATTTATAAAAGATTTTTCGAAGATTGCAAGACCGTTGAATCATTTGTTGGAAAAAGATGCAAAGTTCAAATTTACAGACGATTGCAAACAATCGTTTGATATATTAAAAGAAAAGTTAGTATCTGCTCCAGTTATGACAGGACCAAACTGGAATCTAACTTTTGAACTAATGTGTGATGCTAGTGATTATGCGGTTGGAGCTGTCTTAGGGCAGAAAATTGATAAAAAGTTCAAGCCAATCTATTATGCCAGTAAGACATTAACAGATGCTCAGGAAAAGTACACAACTACGGAAAAGGAACTTCTGGCAGTGGTTTTTGCTTTCGATAAATTTCGTTCTTATCTTGTTTTAACTAAAACTGTGGTTTATACTGACCATTCTGCTTTAAAGTATTTGTTCAAAAAGCAGGATCCACGCCCTCGTTTATTGCGATGGATTCTTTTATTGCAGGAATTCGATATTGAAATAAAAGATAAGAAAGGAACTGAAAATGTCGCAGCTGATCATTTGTCAAGATTAGAAAATCCAGAGTTAGAAGCATTAGATGAAGAGGAAATTAAAGATACATTTCCGGATGAGAAACTGATGACTGTACAAGAAATAAGAGAGATACCTTGGTTTGCAAATTATGCAAATTATTTGGTTACTAAGGTTCTACCTAGGATGGATTATCAGAAGAAGAAGAAATTCTTTTCCGATTTAAAATATTATTTTTGGAAAGATCCATTTTTTTTTAAGATATTGTGCAAATGGCATAATTAGAAGATGTGTACATGGTGAAGATGCTCGACAAATTATAAAGCATTGTCATGAAGGACCAGTTGGCAGTCATAATGGACCAAGTTACACTGCAAAGAAAATATTTGATGCAGGATTCTATTGGCCGACGATTTTTAAGGACACATATGCATTCGTTAAGAATTGTGATTCATGCCAAAGAGCTGGAAATATTTCTAAACGAGATGAGATGCCACAAAAGGGTATACAAGTTTGTGAAATTTTTGATGTCTAGGGTATTGATTTCATGGGACCTTTTCCTATGAGTCACGGTAATAAGTACATATTAGTGGCTGTGGATTATGTTTCCAAATGGGCTGACGCAAGAGCATTACCTACGAATGATGCTAGAGTTGTGGTGAAATTTCTTAAACAATTATTCGCAAGATTTGGAACTCCCAAAGCATTGATTAGTGATCAGGGTACTCATTTTTGTAATTTTCAACTGGAGAAAGTATTAAAAAGATAAGGAGTTAGCCATTGATTCGCTACGCCTTATCATCCACAAACTAGTGGACAAGTGGAAAATACCAATCGTGCATTAAAACGTATTTTGAAACATTCCGTTCGTTCTAATAGAAAAGAATGGTCAGAGAAATTAGATGATGCACTTTGGGCATATAGGACAGCATTTAAAACTCCTACAGGTTGTACTCCATATAGATTAATTTATGGAAAAGTTTGTCATTTACCAGTGGAAATAGAACACAAAGCATATTGGGCACTGAAAACATGTAACATGGATACCGATGAAGTCGGTAAGCATCGCTTTTTACAGTTAGATGAATTAGAAGAGCTTCAATGGAATGCTAATGAGAATTCAAGGTTTTATAAAGAAAGGACGAAGAAATGGCATGATGCAAGACTTCGGGGAGATAAAGAATTTGTTGCTGGAGAACGTGTACTTTTATATAATTCGCGTATTCGTTGATTTCCAGGTAAATTAAGATCAAGATAGAGTGGGTCATATGTTATTCACCACGTTCATACAAACAGAAGTGTGGATTTAATAGCATTCGATGGAAGTATTTTTAAGGTCAATGGACATCGCTTGAAGAAATATTATGAAGATAATGTTGTTGAACATATTTCGGATGTACCTCTGGAATAATTGAAAACGTACTCATGTCGAACTGAATGACACTTAAACAAAAGTGCTTCTCGGGAGACAACCCGTGTTTATTTTTATATGTTATGTTTTTTGTTTTTTTTTTTGTTTTTCAGGATTGAACTTTGTGGGTGTGTTCCCTGGAAACCCTCACGAGACTATAACTCGTCCACTCGGGATACCGAGGGGTTTAAAGGCTTAATGCATATGCTAAATGTAATCGTGATTAACTACGAAAGTATGGATGTTGTATATTATTTTTCAAGAAATCGAGGAATCAATCAAGCAGATTTTTCTTAGCCGATGATGCAATTCATAATTTCAGTCAGGGGAGTTTTTCTGTTCTAAATTTTCTTTCCCTTACTCACTTTTGTTTAACAATTTTTATACAATGGGGACATTGTATAATTTAAGTGTGGGGATAGGGTTCGCTAGAAAAAGAATTTCTTTAATTAATCATTTAAGTTTCTATTGTCTTTAGATTTTAAAATTTTTAAGTGAATAACTAAGTATTTATTATTTAGAATACTTTTGTTAAAAGTTTTGGTTTGTACTTAAGAGTTTAGACTTTAATGTGGATTAACTGTTTTGTATATATAACGTAAGCAATTTAATAAGGAGTAATATTTAGTTATATGATATGATGTACTAATAGGCAATCTATATGAGGATTTCTAAATTTTAAGAAATTAATAAAATAACTTATATATTATTTTATGATACATAATATGATGTATGACATAAAAGTCTTAATTCTTAGATTTATCATGCGATAATTTTATATATCTTTATACTTATATGAAAACATTTGGGAGTTTACTAATTGTTTCCTCTGTTGTACGTAAGTACAGACCTGGTCTCTAATTAGTATTCTTAAAATAAAGCAAAAGGAAGAATAAATTCTTATAAAATATAATTAAAAATCAAACTAAGTCACTTTGTTGTACGGCTATACAGACCTGTCACCGCTTGTTTGATTTAAAAAAAATTGCTTTACTTGAATCAAGTTATGTCACTTTGTTGCATGGAAATGCAGACCTGTCACCAATGTCTTGATTCTTAAAAATGGATTTTATATATGTATTTGGAGTATAAAAGTAAATTGCATGATTAAGTTTAAGAGTATATCATATATGGAAATCATGAATAATATACATGCTAATAATAAAGAGTATATTCAGAAATATAAATATAGATTGTTTAAAGTGGATAAATATATTAGTAATCATTCATGAGCTATATGTTACATAAATAATAATAATTTTTATTTATACATTATAGTTATCCATGTTAATTAAAGTGTTTAAAATTTTAATTTATAAAACATGTTTTTAGTATTGGTATTCTAATTTTTAAATATTAGTTTGATGCTTATTTTAAATTTTATTCAATATTCTACTTGAGGACAAGGAGAACTTAAGTGTGGGGATATTTGATAAGCATCAAATAGATACTATATTTTATACTATTTATTCCTGTATTTATATACATTTTAATGCATTTATATGATTTTAGATACTTATTTAGTTAATATTTGCAGAAATGTATTTTAATTAAAGATTGAAGAAAAAAGGGAACTAAAACAAGTCCAAAACTGAAGAAAATAAAGCACTTGAAGAAGTTGGAGCTTAAACCTTAAAAAATTGAAGACCAAAATAATAATGTTGAAGAATTGGGCCAAAATAAGAGTAAAGACCCGAAGAAATAAAGAAGAAGCCCAAAAATAAAGCCCAACCCGAAGTTGGAATATTCTGGAAAGAGGACCAACCGGCGGTTGGATAACCCAACCGGCAGTTGGGGTATTAAGGTATCAAAGGCGGTTCCAGACGTGAGTTGGATTGGGACTCAAGAAGCCCAACAGGCGGTTGGAGTACCCAACCGACGGTTGGAATGCCGGTTTTGAAAACTATAAATAGAGGCTTAGGTTAGGGTTAACCATATACGATTCTTAGAATACAAACACGATTATTAGGTTTTTAGGTCGACTTTAGGTGCGATTTTGGAAGCTAAGAAGCTAGGGTTTGAAGGTTTTCAACCCTAGGAAAAGCTGGTTCAACAATTGATTCAGTTTCTTTATCCGGGTAACTTTATTACCTTTTGGGTTACTTTTGGATATTGTTTATTTGAATTACTTGTTAATTAGGTTTTCATTATGAATATTTAAATGAATGATTGATTGAATTTATTATACTAATTATATGTTTATGTTGGAACTATATTATTGAATGTTTATTATGCAAGAATTGTCTGTGTTATATTATATTAATAATGATTCTTGACATGATTAACTGATTTATATCATAACTTTATTAATCTTTTGGGTTTTATAAATTAAGTGATTATGTTTATGTCTTGATCTTAACATTTGCGATAGACGAAGAATATCATTTATTAATGTTAAGTAACACTGTAATTCAACCAAATCAGGAATTGTAATAATAAACTGTTGATAGATCTTAATAAATGGTAATACTTTTCTTAACCTTTGACTGTATTACGATATGAAAATTATCTTAACCTTTGTGATTTTCTACATTAGCAATTCACCAATAATAATAGCCAACAAAGCAAATAGACATAAGTTAATATAATAAGTTTAATCAATAATAGTTTAAATAGTTATAATCTTCTATCCAATTGAGTATTCTTAAGTTGAACCTTAGACTTATCTATTAGAATCTGTATCAATTATAAATATGTTCGATCGGAACTAAAATGTCCCCCTTATCTTGTATATTAATGTATATTATTATTGTATATTAATTGTAATTAGGAATAAATAGATAATTAGTTATAAATTAGAATCACGTTCCCTATGTTCGAACTTGGACTTACTTAATAAGATATATTATACGAACAGGTTAATACTTGCCTGCATTGTGTGATAGTATTATTTAGTATTTCTTAATTTAAAACTTGTGATTATAATTGCCTATAGTTAGCACACATCACCTGCGACATTGCAATTTAATGCGACACAAGGGCTAGTGTCGCTACGTGCGACAATCGGATTTCATGCGACATTAGCATTAGTGTCGCAGTATGCAACATTCGAATGGTTATGCGACACTGGCTTAGTGTCGCAATCAGATTTGGCCCTAATGCGGAGCTTAAATCTCAAATATTCAATTATTACGTGACATTTTTAACATAGAAAACATACAATATAAACACTAATTTTACTTTTTGAATGTTTAAACCCGAATTTTATTTTTAGTGTTAAATTTTGTTATCACACGATTTCAAAAACTTTAATCCATTTATAGCATAATTTCAATATACTAAATCCTTTTATGACACGATTTTAAAATAAACGGTAATTTTTACCCTTAATTGATGTCGCACCCTCAAATTCGGGTTGCGTAAGCGAATCGGATCAGGGCGCGACTAATCAATAAACAAAGCACATAAGATAAAGTGAACGACTTTATATGCGTCGTTTACAAATTCCATTGATATTATAAAGGTTTTACAATGTTGTAATAGCTACGAAAGCTCGTAAGCCAAATGTAAAAGATTCTAAGGCATATCTATTTGTACAAAATGTAGAAATGCATGTGAATCTCCTGATGTCTGAATGCGGCCTGAGCTAGCTAATCCTGAGCAGTCCTACTATTGTTGTGTACCTGAGAATATATGCTAAAAGGTCAACTAAAAAGCTGGTGAGCTCACAGGTTTGTATAATGATGAAATATGAGTCATGAACCACAAGATTTAAGTATGATGATTTGCAATTAAGCAAATAAAATAATGATTGTATATTACTGTCATGAGGCCATAGTTTGAGCTTAACTGAAGGTGTCAGGATCCACATTTAAGGACCTGAGTGAGGACGCCTCCTGCATGTGCCTAATCTACACACGTATGAACAAATGATAATGCGTCCGTTCGACCGCAGTCGTGGTAGCGCGACTACCCCGGACGGGGATTGTCAATCCCATATGGTACCGTACACTAACATTCACGCTATAGCAATACTAACAAACTATGTAGTGGAGGGCTTCATGATTAGGTAAAATAAACTCATGCAGTCAATATATCGATGTTTTATACTTGTGTTCACATGCAAAAGTAAAACGGAGCATGTATTCCCACCCCTGGGTTGAAAACAGGAAAATGAGGGGCTATGAGACTCACCTGAGTCTGATGCATTTGCTAAAAGCAAATAATGATGGTGTACAAGTAATGTTGTCGTCTCAACGATCGTAACCTGCCGGGCGTCCTAAACGCGCAAGGTTATGGATATAAGTAGGTATCTCTAAATATTACCTATGCTAGTTGTTCATTCAACTAGTATTGTCCAAATGATTTGGTTTGATTGATTAGGTTTAAGTTTTTAAAACATGTACGGCCCGTTGGTGACGGATTTTGTAATAATAATCTTAAGGTATTATTATTATGTGTCGTTACATTATATACTGTCAAAGTATATGATTTAGCGACACTAATATTAGTGTCGCTTCCTGCGACATTGCAATTTAATGTGACACAAGGGCTAGTGTCTCTACGTGCGACAATCGGATTTCATGCGACATTAACATTAGTGTCGCAGTATGCGACATTCGAATGGTTATGCGACAATGGCTTAGTGTCGCAATCAGATTTGGCCCTGATGCGACACTAGCGGCTGTTGGTTTTCCTTGGTTCGGTTTTGTGGTCAAACGACCTCGGTTTGACCCGAGACTTTTACTCAACACTTAAAATGGTAGAATAAGTTTATAAAAATTATCGGTTCGTGTCGGGGTTAACCCAAGGTATCGGTTTTATAAACTTACCAAAAGAGCCCTTATGTTCATATTTTTTCCCAGAATTTTGTCCCGATAAACCTCTCATTTTCTTTGACTTTTGTTCCAAACCAAGCCTAAAAAAAAATCACACATATTCCCCTATATGTCTAGTTTATTTCTGCACTTTATGATAACTTCATAAGTTCGTTTTCTATTTTAAACAAAAATGGGAATGGATAGTGGTCAGATTTGGTTGATAAACGACCTCATTCCATAAATCGGTTTCTACAGAAAAATCGGTGGGTTTTCAAGTCAGGCCACAGAAGAACTTTTTGTAGAGGACATTCATGCAAAGATTTCGGTATAAGATTCATGTATTGGTTCATTCTGAAACTCAAGTAATAGCCAATTTAGTGAAGTCGTTTTTCTAGACAGAAAAGTGATGTTTGTATATATGTATGAAAAACGTGTTTTGAGTTTAGATTTGAATATTTTCTTGTTAAATGAGCTCACTATCGTGATAGTAAACATAAAGCATGAAATTTTAGTGAGATAAAGTAATTCCTTACAAGGAAAGAAGATGATCTAGAGCGAGATGGGATGGGGATGCCTCGGTTGTTCCTTCTTGCTTCGTTTCCTTGCGTTTTCTTCAAGTAGATGATGGTGGTTGATGGTGGATAATGGTGGTGGTGATGGAACCGTGGGGTGGAGGAAGAGAGGAGGGGGAGAGGTGTGTGTTTTAGTAATAGGAAGTAGAGAGAGAGTGGGGGAACACAAATGAGGGAAAATAGGGGTGAATGGGGGCTTATGGTCAATGGGGAATGGGGGGCAAAATCCCCATTTGGGGGGAGGAGGGGTGGCTAAAGCCTCCCCAAGGGGCCCCCACCAAGGTGGTGGTATCTCCAAATTTTGTTCCCCGATTTTGGGGGGGGGGGGGGGGTGGCTGGCTAAAGCCGGCCCATGGGGGCCCCACCAAGTTGGTGGTGTCTCCAAATTTTTTTCCCCAAGTTTGCGATCCGTGCGGTGTTCGTATCCCCGGTCGCTTGAACGTATAGTTAGACGTTTAACGTTCTACGTATTACGTATGTATTTTTAAATAATAATTAAAGTTTGATATTTTTATCTTGAGGTAATACTTATTATTACTTAGAAACATTTATTAGAATGTTTGGTACGGTGCCGGTAATGATTTACGAGGTTGTTGTATTATTTAATTAATCGCGACGTTTAAACTAAACGTGCTTGTTATCGCTATAAATTACGTTAATCATAATGAAGTATTTTATCAAAATACTTTTTGATGAGATATATATATATAAATATAACTTTTGTTTGTTTCGATTGTTACGCACGAATTGTGCGTTTTTGGTCGCGGTTGAGTGTTTTATACAATACGAATTACTTATAAAATATTATCAAAATAATATTTAGGAATAAATAATGTTATTAAATAATTTCATATTATTTAATATGATATGTTCACTAACATCCATATTAATGTATCGAGATCCGCCTGATATGAAATCGCACGATTAAATTCAATCGCGTACATGTATATATATAACACTATATATAATGATGCATACAATTAGCGTAATACAACACTAATTACATGTATTAACAAGTGATTAGGACCCAATACTAACCCTAATTTGTCGGGTGTCACATTCTCCCCTTGTTAAGAGAATTTCGTCTCGAAATTTAGCTCCGAGTCGTAGATGGTGTGGAATCAGTGAATAGCTGTGGGTACTTGAGTCGCATTTAGTCTTCCCGTTCCCAAGTGAATTCCAGATCACGCCGCGAATTCCATCGAACTTTGATGATGGGAATACGACTTTGTTTCAACTGTTTGACCTCACGGTCCATGATTTCCACTGGTGTCTCGACAAAATGAAGTTTATCATCGATATGAATTTCGTCGTGAGGAATGATAAGTGTCTCATCAGACAGACATTTCTTTAGGTTAGAAATGTGAAATATGGGATGCACGCTGCTGAGCTTGGGTGGCAGCTGCAATCGATATGCTACCGGACCAATCCTTTCAAGGATTTCAAAAGGTCCAATGTATCTGGGGTTCAGTTTCCTGCGTTTGCCAAAACGGATGACGCCTTTCCAAGGCGAGACTTTCAAGAGTACTCGATCCTAACCTGGAACTCAAGATGTTTGCGTCTCACGTCAGCATAACTCTTATGACGATCACGAGCGGCTTTCAACCGTTGCTGAATACCAACGATTTTCTCGGTGGTTTAATAAATGATCTCAGGACCAGTGAGTTGGCTGTCTCCCACTTCGGTCCAACAGATAGGTGAGCGGCACTTATGAGCGTACAGTGCCTCAAAGGGTGCAGCTCCAATGCTGGTATGGTAGCTGTTGTTGTATGAAAATTTGCACAATGGCAGATGTTGTTCCCAGTTTGCACCGAAATCAACTACGCAAGCTCGTAGCATGTCGTCCAGTGTTTGTATAGTTCGCTCGCTTTGGCCGTCGGTTTGTGGATGGTATGCAGTACTCATATCGAGACGAGTACCCAAAGATTTTTGTAGTAACTGACAAAAGCGGGATGTGAAGCGACTATCTCTGTCGGAGATGATCGAGATGGGAACGCCGTGTCGGGATACAACTTCTTTCAAATAAATTCGGGTGTCCATTTTGTCGGTTTCTTTGATGGCAAGGAAATAAGCAGACTTGGTGAGACGATCGATGATCACCCAAATGGTATCGCAACCTCTCGATGTCTTTGGAAGTTTGGTGATGAAGTCCATAGTGATCTGCTCCCATTTCCACTGAGGGATGTCCGGTTGTTGTAACAGACCAGAAGGTTTTTGATATTTAGCTTTGACTTTCGAGCATGTGAGGCACTTGCTGAACTATGTGGCAATTTCGGCTTTCATGTTTGGCCACCAGTATATCTCCCTGATGCCATGATACATTTTATCGGAGCCAGGATGTATGGAATATTTGGATTTGTGAGCTTCATCCATTACCAAGTCTCGAAGGCTCCCAAAGCTAGTAACCAGATTCGGTTAGAAAAATATTTGACCACATTGGGTTTGGTTTCGAATTGCTTCTCCATGTTTCGCAAGGCCTTATTTTTGATGTTGTCCGGTTTCAACGCTTCGAGTTGAGCGGTAAGAATCTGAGTGATGAGATCATTGTGAATTGTAATACCGAGGGCTTGAACTCGAAGTGGTTTTGTGCGTTCTTTTCGGCTTAAGGAATCGGCAACAACGTTTGCCTTTCCCGAATGATAACGGATCTCAAAATCATAGTCGGTAAGCAACTCGACCCAGTGATTTTGCGTCATGTTGAGATCCTTTTGATCGAAGATATGCTGGAGACTTTTATGATCAGTGAAGATTGTACACTTTGTGCCATAGAGATAATGTCTCCAGATCTTGAGTGCAAAGATGACAGCTCCTACTTCGAGATCATGTGTGGTGTAGTTCTTTTCGTGGATTTTTAGTTATGGGGAGGCATAAGCGATGACCTTGTCTCGTTGCATCAACACGCAAACGAGACCCTGGTGAGAAGCATCGCAGATACCACGAAGTCATCAATGCCTTCGGGTAAGGATAGGATTGGTGTGCTGCAAAGCTTTTGTTTCAGAAGCTGAAATGATGACTCTTGCTTATCCGTCCAGTCGAACTTCTTTTCTTTCTGAGTCAGTAAGGTGAGAGGTTGGGCTATTTTGGAGAAGTTCTCAATGAATCGCCGATAGTACCCGGCAAGTCCTCGGAATTGCCGTACTTTGGTCGGCGTTGAGGGTGCTTGCCAGCACTTGATAGCCTCAATTTTTGACGGATCTACATGAATTCCTTGACTGTCGATCACGTGTCCAAGGAATTAAACGGTTTGCATCCAGAACTCACACTTAGAGAATTTGGCAAATAACTCCTCGTTTTTGAGTAGTTCTAGGATGGTTTTCAGATGTTGCGCATGTTCTTGGTCGTTGCGCGAGTACATAAGAATGTCATCGATGAAGACAATGACAAACTTATCGAAATAAGGTTTACACACTCGATTCATAAGGTCCATGAATACAGTCGGTGCATTGGTTAGACCAAAGGGCATCACTTGAAATTCATAGTGTCCATAGCGAGTTCGGAATGCGGTTTTCAGGATATCTTTAAATAGAAACTCGACCCCTGAAGTTGGTCGAACAGGTCATCAATGCGGGGAAGTGGATAACGGTTTTTAACGGTTAGTTTGTTCAACTCTCAGTAGTCAATACAGATTCTGAATTTTCACGAACAAGATCGGAGCTCCCCAAGGTGAAGAACTTGGTCTAATGAAACCCTTATCCAGGAGTTCCTGTAACTGAGTAGATAGCTCCTGAAGTTCGGATGGGGCTAAACGATATGGTGCTCGTGCCACTGGCGCTGCACCGGGCACGAGGTCAATGGAAAATTCGACTTGTCTCGGTGGTGGAAGACCAGGTAGGTCTTCGGGAAAGACTTCAGGAAATTCTCTGACAATTGGCACATCCTCGAGTCGCTTCTCCCTCGACTTTTTCTCCATAACATGTGCGAGGATTGCCTAATAACCCTTTCTCAAGTACTTACGGGTTTTCATGCAGGATATGATGTTCATCCTCATCCCACTGGTCTCCCCTTGTATGATCAAAGTTCTACCATCGGCGAGGGGAATGCAGACGACCTTTTCAAAACAGATGATTTCAGCGCGCTGTTTGGACAACCAGTCCGTACCAACAATGATGTCGAAACTTCCGATCTCAACGGGTATATGGTCAATAGAAAAGAGTTCTTCGGCGAGTTTTAAAGTGCAATTAGGTATCGCACTATCAGTTTCAATGAGTTTGCCATTAGCTAGTTCTACAATGTACTTAGCTTCTAAGGCAACAGGAGTGATGTCAAGTAAGGGGCTAATTTCATAAGATATAAAGCTCCTATCAGCACCAGTATCAAACAGAACAGATGAGGAACGTACCCGAGATCACATTCGGTTCCTGACGGGCTTCCCCTGAGTTCAGAACAAAAGCCCTACCTTTTGCATTGTTGCCGTTGTTCTTGTACTTTAGCTTCGGGCAGTCATTCTTGTAGTGCCCCGTGTCGCCGCATTCATAGCAGGCCTTTGAATGATTTGAGTTGTTGTTGTTGTTGTTGGCCTTGGGTGCTCGAGTCCTTGGAAGAATGTCCATACCTCTTGCAGTTGTTGCAAGGAGTACCACAAGGACCCTTATGATGACGGTTGCACTTGGAACAGTGAGGTTTATTCCCAGTGTAACCCTTCTTGTCCCCAGACCCAGAAGAGTAAGCCTTAACAATCTCAGGCTTTTTGAAGGTTGGTTGGCTGCTGGAGTTCCAAGAAGATTTCCGTTTGTTGTTGTTCCCGGAAGATGAAATTGGGGCCTCATGGAGAATAACCTGAGCCATGAGTTCGTGGGCCATACGGATGGCACTCTGAATGGTTCCTGGTTTGGATGAGGTGACATGCCCCTGAATATTCTTCGGGAGTCCACGAACATACCTTTCGAGACGTTTGTGTTCTAGGTCTACCATAGATGGGCAGAGAAGACCAAGCTGTTGAAAATGGATGGTATAATTGGTGATATTGGTTCCCTGAACCGTCAGATGCCAGAACTCATCTTCCAAGCGCTGAAGTTCCTCGTTGGGACAATACTCGTCCCTCAACATTTTCTTCAGATCCTCCCATGGGAGTTGGTATGCAACATCGATGCTCACAGATGTGGCATAAGAATTCCACCAGGTGAGAGCACCTTCCAGGAAAGTGCAGGTGGAAAACTTGACTCGGTCTTCTTCAGCATAGTTGCTAATGCGAAAAACGGACTCCATTTTCTCGATCCATCTGATCAAGCCAATAGCACCTTCCGTGCCTTTGAAGTGAAGAGGCTTGCAGTTCAGAAAGTCCTTGTATGTGCAGGGTTTGATGATAGAGGTATTGTTCACAGTCTCATCACTTCTGCTAGTGTTCCGCGGTGAATCTCTTGTAGCCAAGGCTTTGGCCACACCTCGAGAAATGAGCGCGACAATCTCAGCATCAGTGAAACTCTTCCTCTTAGGCGGCATGATTCTTCAAGAAAAGAAATAATAGGTACATTAGAATTTGCACCAGGATGATGGTCACCATGGATGTATATATAAATGCGGTAATTATATAACATCATAGTAAGATAATAGAAGTAGACTTTTGATTGATAATTTGAGTTCCAAAAGGTTACAAGCTTAGTTGTTTTACAAAAGACGCTGGGAATATTACATCCGGTCGAATGAGTTTACATAGATATCTTAACAGGCTACATGATAGATACTACACTAATCTTGGTGTAGGGAAGTAAGACGGTCAACGGACTCTCCAAGTCTGCTAACCACCCTGAGTGCCTCTTCGGTTTCCAGCAGGCGTGTTTCACATTCATTCAGCCTTGATTGTAGAATGGAGATCTCGTTTCGGTTATCGATTACTTAATTGTGGACGATCCCCATGGTCTCAGTAGTTTCCTCCAATTGGTCATGAAGAACGTCCATGTTACTAACGGTATTTTAATGATCTTCAGAGACTTGATTGATACGCTCCATAGCTATGAGTCTCCAGTTCTCGCGAGTCTCCTGTAATTCTATGTCCATATCTCGAAGTTGTTGCTCGTGACGGTTTAACCTAACAACTAAAACTGGCACAGTGAAGTGAGCAGGTTCTCGAGTGTAGGGAGAGATTTCCATGTTGGAAGATTCCCCGGTTTCGTTGGGAAGTTTTATTCCTTCCTCGTTTCTCCTTGTTGCGAGTTTGTCGGGTAACCAATTCCATCGGCGGGCATCAACCAGTCGATGGGCTCGGTTGTTGTGGGTATCATGAG
Organism: Pseudognaphalium luteoalbum; assembly: GCA_963422505.1. Taxonomy (NCBI): domain Eukaryota; kingdom Viridiplantae; phylum Streptophyta; class Magnoliopsida; order Asterales; family Asteraceae; genus Pseudognaphalium; species Pseudognaphalium luteoalbum. The sequence continues at coordinate 133,321,995 of OY730192.1, read as the reverse complement.
TGGGATATGGGTCAGCTCGAGGTGAACCATTAGTCCTCCTTGCTACCCGCGAGTTATGTGATTCCGATTGATGAGAACGTGATGAAGTAAGTTGTGTTTTGGTAGCAGTGTTTGCCAATTTCTATGACAAAGCGTTAGAGAGAATGAGGCCTATATTCATATCATCCATATATAATATAGCCTAGGATGTAGTACATGTACGAGGCCAAATTCGGGTTGCAGAAGCGAATCGGATCAGGGCGCGACTAATCAATAAACAAAGCACATAAGATAAAATGAACGACTCTATATGCGTTATTTACATATTCCATTGATATTATAAAGGTTTTACAATGTTGTAATAGCTACAAAAGCTCGTAAGCCAAATGTAAAAGATTCTAAGGCATATCTATTTGAACAAAATGTAGAAATGCATGTGAATCTTCTAATTTCAGAATGCGACTCAAGCTAGCTAATCCTGAGCAGTCCTACTATTGCTGTGTACCTGAGAATACATGCTAAAAGGTCAGCTAAAAAGCTGGTGAGCTCACAGGTTTGTATAATGATGAAATATGAGTCATGAACCACAAGATTTAAGTATGATGATTTGCAATTAAGAAAATAAAAATAATGATTGTATATTACTGTCATGAGGCCATAGTTTGAGCTTAACTGAAGGTGTCAGGATCCACATTTAAGGACCTAAGCGAGGTTGCCTCCTGCATGTGCCTAATCTACACACGTATGAACATTGATAATGCGTCCGTTCGACCGCAGTCGTGGTAGCGCGACTACCCTGAACGAGGATTGTCAATCCCATATGATACCATACACTAACATTTACGCTATAGCAATACTAACAAACTATGTAGTGAAGGGCTTCATGATTAGGTAAAACAAACTCACGCAGTCAACATATCGATATTTTCTACTTGTGTTCACATGTAAAAGTAAAACGGAGCATGTATTCCCACCCCTGGGTTGAAAACAGGAAAATGATGGGCTATGAGGCTCACCTGAGTCTGATGCATTTGCTCAAAGCAAATAATGATGGTGTACAAGTAATGCTGTTATCTCAACGATCGAAACATGCCGGGCGTCCAAAATGCGCAAGGTTATGGATATAAGTAGGTATCTCTAAATATCACCTATGCAAGTTGTTCATTCAACTAGTAATGTCCAAATGATTTGGTTTGATTGATTAGGTTTAAGTTTTGAAAACATGTACGGCCTGTTGGTGACAGATTTTGTAATAATAATCTTAAGGTATTATTATTATGTGTCGTTCCATTGTATATTGTCAAAGTATATGTTTTGTGTGTTGTGTCATATGCAAGTATTGAAGTTGTGGGAGTTTGACACTTAGTGTGAAAACTAGTTTTGCAGTTTCTGATTTAGGTGTCACTCAAAGCGTCACTTGGTTAAGTGTCGCATAGGAGACACTAATTAGCTTTTGGCGACACTATGGTAAGTGTCGCATATTATGTGAAGTTTAATGTTTGTTTGCGACACAGGGTATAGTTGTGACACTGGCACTAGTGTCGTATGGTATTTTGAAATTGAAATTATTGCGACACTAGGGTTAGTGTCGCAGTATGCGACATTCAATGATTTAGCGACACAAATATTAGTGTCGCTTCCCGCTGATAAGCATCAAATAGATACTATATTTTATACTATTTATCCCTGTATATTATATACATTTTAATGCATTTATATGATTTTAGATACTTATTTAGTTAATATTTGCAGAAATGTATTTTAATTAAAGATTGAAGAAAAGGGAACGAAAACAAGTCCAAAACTGAAGAAAATAAAGCACTTGAAGAAGTTGGAGCTTAAACATTAAAGAATTGAAGACTAAAATAATAATGTTGGAGAATTGGTCCAAAATAAGAGTAAAAACCCGAAGAAATAAAGAAGAAGCCCAAAAATGAAGCCCAACCCGAAGTTGGAATATTCTGGAAAGAGGTCCAACTGGCGGTTGGATAACCCAACCGGCGGTTGGGCTATTAAGGTATCAAAGGCGGTTCCAGACGTGAGTTGGATTGGGACTCAAGAAAGCCCAACCGGCGGTTGGAGTACCCAACCGACGATTGGAATGTCGGTTCTGAAAACTATAAATAGAGGCTTAGGTTAGGGTTAACCATATACGATTCTTAGAATACAAACACGATTATTAGCTTTTTAGGTCGACTTTAGGTGCGATTTTGGAAGCTAAGAAACTAGGGTTTGAGGGTTTTCAACCCTAGGAAAAGCTGGTTCAACAATTGGTTCAGTTTCTTTATCCGGGTAACTTTATTAACCTTCTGGGTTACTTTTGGATATTGTTTATTTGAATTACTTGTTAATTAGGTTTTCATTATGAATATTTAAATGAATGATTGATTGAATACTAATTATATGTTTATGTTGGAACTATATTATTGAATTTTTATTATGCAAGAATTGTCTGTGTTATATTATATTAATAATGATTCTTGACATGATTAACTGATTTATATCATAACTTTATTAATCTTTTGGGTTTCATAAATTAAGTGATTATGTTTATGTCTTGATCTTAACATTTGCGATAGACGAAGAATATCATTTATTAATGTTAAGTAACACTGTAATTCAACCAAATCAGGAATTGTAATAATAAACTGTTGATAGATCTTAATAAATAGTAATACTTTTCTTAACCTTTGACTGTATTACTATATGAAAATTATCTTAACCTTTGTGATTTTCTACATTAGCAATTCACCAATAATAATAGCCAACAAAGCAAATAGACATAAGTTAATATAATAAGTTTAATCAATAATAGTTTAAATAGTTATAATCTTCTATCCAATTGAGTATACTTAAGTTGAACCTTAGACTTATCTATTAGAATCTGTATCAATTATAAATATGTTCGATCGGAACTAAAACGTCCCCCTTATCTTGTATATTAATGTATATTATTATTGTATATTAATTGTAATTAGGAATAAATAGATAATTAGTTATAAATTAGAATCATGTTCCTTGTGTTCGAACTTGGACTTACTTAATAAGCTATATTATATGAACAGGTTAATACTTTCCTGCATTGTGTGATAGTATTATTTAGTATTTCTTAATTTAAAACTTGTGATTATAATTGCCTATACTTAGCACACATCACCTGCGACATTGCAATTTAATGCGACACAAGGGCTAGTGTCGCTACGTGCGACAATCGGATTTCATGCGACATTAACATTAGTGTCGCAGTATGCCACATTCGAATGGTTATGCGACACTAGCTTAATGTCGCAATCAGATTTGGCCCTAATGCGACACTAGCGGCTGTTGGTTTTCCATGGTCTGGTTTTGTGGTCAAACGACCTCGGTTTGACCCGAGACTTTTACCCAACCCTTAAAATGGTAGAATAAGTTTATAAAAATTATCAGTTCGTGTCGGGGTTAACCCGAGGTGTCGGTTTTATAAACTTACCAAAACAGCCCTTATGTTCATATTTTTTTCCAGAATTTTGTCCCGATAAACCTCTCGTTTTCTTTGACTTTTGTTCCAAACCAAGCCTAACAAAAAATCACACATATTCCCCTATATGTTTAGTTTATTTCTGCACTTTATGGTAACTTCATAAGTTCATTTACTAGTTTAAATCGGTTTCTACAGAAAAATCGGTGGGTTTTCAAGTCAGGCCACAGAAGAACTTTTTGTAGAGGACATTCATGCAAAGATTTCGGTATAAGATTCATGTATTGGTTCATTCTGAAACTCAAGTAATAGCCGATTTAGTGAAGTCGTTTTTCTAGACAGAAAAGTGATGTTTGTATATATGTATGAAAAACGTGTTTTGAGTTTAGATTTGGACATTTTCTTGTTAAATGAGATCACTATCGTGATAGTAAAAATAAAGCATGAAATTATAGTGAGAGAAAGTAATTCCTTACAAGGAAAGAAGATGATCTAGAGAGAGATGGGATGGGGAAGCCTCGGTTGTTCCTTCTTGCTTCGTTTCCTTGCGTTTTCTTCAAGTAGATGATGATGGTTGATGGTGGATAACGGTGGTGGTGATGGAGCCGTGGGGTGGAGGAAGAGAGGAGGGGGAGAGTTGTGTGTTTTATTGAGAGGAAGTAGAGAGAGAGTGGGGGAACACAAATGAGGGAAAATAGGGGTGAATGGGGGCTTATGGTCAATGGGGAATGGGGGGAAAAATCCCCATTTGGGGGGGAGGAGGGGTGGCTAAAGCCTCCCCAAGGGGCCCCCACCAAGGTGGTGGTATCTCCAAATTTTGTTCCCCGATTTTGCGCTCCGTGCGGTGTTCGTTTTCCCGGTCGCTTGAACGTATAATTAGACGTTTAACGTTCTACGTATTACGTATGTATTTTTAAATAAAGATTAATGTTCGATATTTTTAGGTTGAAGTAATACATATTTTTACTTAGAAACATTTATTAGAATGTTTGGTACGGTGCCGGTAATGATTTACGAGGTCGTTGTGTTATTTAATTAATCGTGACGTTTAAACTAAACGTGCTTGTTATCGCTATAAATTACGATAATCATAATGAAGTATTTTATCAAAATACTTTTTGATGAGATATATATAAAAATATAACTTTTGTTTGTTTCGATTGTTGCGCACGAATTGTGCGTTTTTGGTCACGGTTGAGTGTTTTATACAATACGAATTACTTATAAAATATTATCAAAATAATATTTAGGAAACAATAGTGTTATTAAATAATTTCGTATTATTTAATAAGATATGTTCACCAACGTCCGTATTAATGTATCGAGATCCGCCCGATATGAAATTACACGATTAAATTCAATCGCGTACATGTATATATATAACACTATATATAATGATACATACAATTAGCCTAATACAACACTAATTACATGTATTAACAAGTGATTAGGACCCAATAACTAGCCCTAATTTTTTGAGTGTCACAATTGATTTTTTTTGACAATTTGAATCCTATTATGGTACAATTTTGAAATGTAAGTCCTTTTTGAGCATCGACATATTTCATATTCCCTTTATAAAATTATTTTTATAAAAAAGTTAAACTAAAAGAAATAAAATATGGGGTTTTAGGTAGAGAGATATTGAAAGTAGGTAGAGAGAGACACACGAAGTTAGATATTTTTAATTTTTTCGTATCACCTTCTTCATCCTTTCAAAATTAGGGTTTCTTACTTTGCACATTTCAAATTCACTTTATTCCTGTAATCATCTCGTAAGTTTTATAATCTTTTCTTTTGACAACTTGATTACTTTTTCGGGCCATTTGCCCTCATTCCCTAATAAATGAAGGATTATGGTAATCAATTACCTAGTTACACGATCTTAACCTCCTTCTTCTCTCTAACTTCCATATTTCATTACAAAATGATTACATGGGGAGTGATATATATATATATATATATAGAGAGAGAGAGAGAGAGAAAGAGAGAGAGAAGTTCAAAGAATAATGGTAAAAAAGTGAAGAATGGAGGAATCAATAGGATTGCTCCATTTCAAAAACCTATTTCCACCTCTCTTTTTTCAAAGTTAAATATCTCACAAACCGTCTGTCTATAAATTATAAAAATTGCATATTCGGAATCAGCGTCTTTTTCTCTTCGATTTTAGATCTAACAAGATACACTTTCGACAAAGTTTTTTTTTCCATTTTTTTGGGGTTTAATGTGAAATCACATGTGATTTAATACTAAAAAATAATCACACAATCTTATATCTCCGATTAAACTTCTAATTCAAATCATTGATGAAATAAAGAGATTCAAATATGAAAAACTAAGTTGTAATCACATGCGATTTGTGACACCCGCCAAATTAGGACTATTAATTAGTGCCTAATCAACTGTTAATATATGTAATTAGTTCTGTGCTAGGCTAATTAATGTATCGAAATATATATTATTGAATATATACAATTATGCGATTTGATTAAATCGTACGCAACTCAAATCGAATGTAATTCGATTCAATTAATACGGACGTTGGTGAACAATTTTATTAAATAATATAACATCATTTGATAACACTATTTTATTCAAGATATGATTTTGATAATATTTCGTAATTAATTCGTATCGTACAAACAGACGTCTACGCGATTAAAACATTAAGCGTGCAAACAATCAAAACGAAATTAAATTATATTTTATAACTCAATTATTAAGTATTTGGTAAAATACTTCAACGAAAATATTGGTAAAATATTCTTATTTTCAAACTCACATTTAAACGCATATTAAATTATTTAAACGTTTAAACGAACGGGAAAATGAACACCGCACGGAGCGTAATCGCAGGGAACTAAAAATGGGTGAAGCCCAAACCCGTGCACCCCACCCAAGCCGGCCCCAGGGGAGGGGACATCACCCCCCTCACCTCCTTCCTTTTCTCATTCCATCATCATCTCTCTCTTTCTTTCTCTTCTTTTTCTCTCTAAACAACCATCACACCACCATCACCTTTAATCACTAAATAACACCACCAAACGGTCATAAATCATCTCGGTCCTTTGGAGAAAAAGATTCACCGCGTCACGATCTACATTCCTACCTTTCCGGATTTCTCTCGCGTAAACTTGTAAGATTCCCGACGAATCTCGAAAACTCTTAGATTTCATTTATTTTACTTAAAAGTTGTTTATTTAAGCTTGAAATGTCCAAATATGGGTTGGGTAAAAGTTTCGAGTCAAACGGTGACCGAAAAACACAATTTCAACACAAAATCCGGCCAACAGACCTAAGTGTCGCACAGACCAGTGCAATGATGCATCACTTCCTTAAGTGACGCATTAAGTGTTGCTTAAAACCCTAATCTTGCATCACTTGCCTAAGTGCCGCATAAAACCCCTTTATCCTGACACTTGCTTAAGTGTCGCAAAAATCAATACCCTACACTCCTAACCGACACTTCTAGCGACACTTGTCAAAGTGTCGTCTATAATTGAAATCTGATTTCATCTGACACTCATCCTAATGATGGATGACACTTGTACCGACACTTCCACCGGACACTTGCCTAAATGTCGCCCTTTTATGCGTCACTTCCATAGTGACGCTAACACTTCAGAATTGCTCATTTTATGCGGCACTTCCTGAGTGTCACATAAACCCTAAGTGTCGCTATAAGTGACGCTAAAAACAGAATATTTACAAACCATTTTTATACTAAGTGTCAAACTTGTATAACTTCAAACACTTATACGATACGACTTTTAAAACACATCGGGATACGTTTTTGAACTTAACATTTCAAAATCATGATAATAATAATGAGATTATTATCGCAACCAATCACCAACGGACCGTACACGTTTTCAAAACATAATCAAATCAACCAAATCGTAATAATTTTGATATTCTGGTTGAACAAACAACTACAAAGGTAGTTTTTATAGATACCTGCATACATTTATAACCATCGTGTGTCGTGGACACCCTCAGGTTACCAGTATTCGGACAACTCACTTCGGCTAATCATCTCAAGTTTATTAAGTAAACTCTCAAGACTCAGGTGAGTCTCATAGCCCCTAATTTACTGTTTTACTCGGGGGTGTGATATCATTGCTCGTTTTATTTTACCTATATGAACACAAGTATGAAAACAAACAATTACTACATGATTTATCTCACTAATCTTTCAAAGCCCTCCTCAGCATAGTTTGGTAATACGTTGTAGCGTGAATATTAGTATATGGTACCATATAGTATTGACCCTTCTCGTCCAGGTTAGCATGCACTAACTGGGTAAACGGATGTACTAATATTTGTTCAGACGTGTGACACCCGACGATTTAGGGTTACTGATTAATCTGCTAGAAACCCTAGTTACGTGTGTTTAGTTTAATATTTGGCTAAATACTTGTAATTACTTGTAACTATTTGTATATTATTGTGAATATACACCTACGTAATTGTTTTATATTACGCTTACATAATTAGTTATAATTACGCAAATCGATCGGACGGAGTCCAGCACAATATAAGACATTGGTGAAAACATTTCTATAAATAACTTAAATCTATTTTTAGAAGTTACTTATAATATATTATTATTTTTATATAATAATACACGAAAACCTCGACGTTTTGTTTAAAACGTAACAAATGCGGTGAAAACGCGCAAACTGAACCCGGAAACCAAACGAAACCCTAATTAATATTTTGATAACTTAAAATAAAGTATTTTAACAATACTTCAATGAAAAATAATCTCAAATATATCATGAATTAAAAGTTCTTTTAGATGATAAACAGTGGAGAATTGTATGTATTAAAAATTTCCATTGGGGGCTAAAGAATGATTTAAAAAATGTAAAACGTGTGTAATCACCCTCATACCCCATTAATCTAAGATTAGCATACAAATCCCTGTCATCTAAAGAAGTGATACTTGTGGTATCATCAAGAAGAAGTACCTCTCGGAGAGCATCCTTTGTAACCACTACTTTGGTTTCTTGAACTGTGGAAACCAATTGCTCTTTACCCTCAACCACTTCTACTTTGGCGTTCTTACAGAAATCAGTAAGATGTCCTCTTGAAACCCTTGGGGAAACAGTAAGCGCATGATTAATGTGACTTTCACGAAGAAAATCAACAATTTGTATAAAATTCTGTGCATTTGAGGGTTTCATCAGAAAAACCAGCATATTGTGTTCTTCATACACCTTCAGATTCAAGTCAGATGACGAAGAGAAGCCATGATTTTGGAATTGATTTTGAAATTGATTGTAGAAGAAGAGGAGGTTTGATTTTGAATGTGATTGCAGTGGTTATTTGGGAGAATAAGAAAGCGTAATGAAAAAATTGAAGTGTTTATAGGTTATATACCGTGAGTCATAAGAACAGAGTCAAGCCCTAGAAAAGGAACGGACAGTGACACTAACCAATATTGTTGATGCATATTTGTTTGTCTGTCAGTTGGTCTATCGAGTTGTAAAAGTGTCGTTAGTCGTTTGATAGAAATATAGATTTTATATAATACGACACTTAAGTTTTAGGTTAGGCAACACTTGCCTAAGTGACGCATAGCGACACTTAGGTAAGTGACGCATTAAGGCAGCCACATGCGACACTTCCACAAGTGACGCATGTCGGCCAGAATTTGTGTATAAATAGAAACCTACGGGTTTTCGGCTAGGGTTGACGAAACCCTAGCACCATTTGTCAACTAAACCATCTGTAATCAAGTTTCATTTGTTATTCAAGCTAATAAACACTTCTAATTTGTTTGAATCAATTGTTTCGGTTTGTGTTTGTTAGTGTTTTGTGCAATTGAGTGTTTCCGCCTCTCAATAGCAGTCAATCATCACTTAGGTCCAACGTCTAGGGCACTCTCAACTGGTATCAGAGCTTATAGGTGTTTAGATTGACGTTTTGAAGACGTTTTGGAGTGATTTCGGTTTTAGTTCGGATCAAGAATTGAGAATACCTATGGATTTCGAGTTGACAAGGTGATTTCTAGACGATATTCATCATTAACAATAGGTTTCGTCCATTAGGGTTCAAGGAATTTTTGTTTGGTTCACGAAAATTCGAATTTTAGGGTTTTTGGGATTTTACAGCCGTTTTGCGACACTCGCTGCGTCACTTGAACGCGTCACTTATAGCGGCACTTCGTAATCTCAAATTAGGGTTTTACCGTCACTTGAACGCGTCACTTGAAGCGTCATTTGAGGTTTATACGACACTTAACTTAAGTGTCGTCTATTTTAATCAACAGTCACTCACGTGCGTCACTTTAGCACGTCACTTGAGTGCCAAGCGTCACTCCTGCTAGTGACGCCTGTTTGATTTTCTGCGTCACTTCCGTTAGTGATGCCTTTTGATTTATTACGTCACTTTTACTAGTGACGCCTATTTGTTCTAGTGCGTCACTCAAGTACAAAACTTGAGTGCGTCACTTGCTAGATTGAGCGACACTTGCTTACAGTGTCATCAGTCACTTCATCCGTCACTCGATAGCGTCACTTACCTAGTGACGCTATTCGTTGCGACACTTGAGTGCGTCACTTACCTAGTGACGCCTTTGTTACTACTTATTTTGCAAGTTCTCATTTTTGAGTTAATTTTCAGGTTAATCTTTTAATGGCTGGTGTTGCTGATAAAGAGGATATTCGGGGAATTAGAGATATGCTAAAACAAAATCATGATGTAGGTTCCAATAATAAACCTCCTCTATTTACTGCTGATATGGATTATGCATATTGGCGCGATAGATTTGAACAGTATGTAGATTTCCACTGTCCGGAGCTCTGGGGTCCGCTCAGAGAGAGATATGAAGCTCCTGTAGCTGAGGGAGACTATCGTGGTATCCCTCCATCCAAAATATACAAAGCCATGTCTCCTGAAGAGAAAAAGGAGTATGATATTGAAAGGAAGGCTCATTCAGCCATCTGCATGTGTCTTACTAAAGATGTATTACGCCTCTTCAAAACACATGACATAACGTACGATCTCTGGAAGGCTATTGAGACGAGATGTGGTGGAAATCAGAAGTACAAGGAGGCTAAATTGGAACTGATCAAGAAGCAGTATGATCTGTTTGATTCTCTGCCAAATGAAACTGCTTTGGGTGTGTTTACCAGATACTCACAGTTGGTTAGTGAGTTGACTGAGGGAGGATACAATTTCCCTCAGATTGAGATAAACAAGAAGCTGTTGGACGTTCTACCGAGTAATTGGGATGTTAAAGTACAGTTTCTGAAAGAAAGTCAAGAATTAGCCACGATGAACTTAGATGAGCTAATTGGTGTTCTTCAAGCCCATGCGATGGAGTTGAAGAAGAAAGAATGCAAGTCGGGTGGTTTTGTTCAAGACCCGACGTTATATGGAGGTAAAGTCAACACCGGAAAGACTTATGGTGGAATGGCTTTTGTTTCTTCTACAAGTTCTCCACTTAAACCTTCATTGCAATCTACCGGAGTTCATCATCCGGTGTATGCTTCTGGACCCTCACAAGGGTCACAACCGCAAGTTCCAGTGTCCCCTGCTATTCAACAGCAGGCTGCTATCTATACAACCTTTCTCAGATCTTACAAGGATTTGGTTTCACAACCGAATTCTACTTTAGAACTTGCCAAAGAAGATTATGCTCAACTAGATGACGATGATCTTGAGAAAATGGACTTAAACTGGAATATTGCCATGATATCCAGGAGAGTTCAGAAATTCTTGCAACGAACTGGTCGCAAGAGTTTGGAAGGAGATGGCAAAATCAGTTTTGGTTTTGATAAAAGCAAGGTTCGCTGTTATAATTGTCAGAATCTGGGACATTTTGCGAGAGAGTGTGAGAAACCCAAAGTTCCTCCATCGGGTTTCGCGAAGCCTGATGCTCCCAGAACTCCAGAGAAAGATGAGGTGAAGCAAGCGACAGCTGATGCACTAGTTGTCTTTGAGCCTACCAACACCGACTGGAGCATGAATGCTGATAATTATCAACAATGTCTTATTGCTCACATTTCTAATGAGGTACGCAATGAACCAGAAGAACCTTTGAACTGTATCTCATGCATAAAGTTAACTGAATCTTTAAGGTGTTTTCAAGAAGATAACGTAGACTTAAGAAAAAAGGTTGAAAAACTTAATGAGTCGAATAAATACCTAAAAGCCAATGAACAATTGTATGATAAGAAAATTGAGGCTTATCAACAGGACACGCTTAGGTATAAATCTAAGGTTTTTAGTCAACAGGATGCTATTAATAGTTATCTTGCTGAAATAGATCTTTTGCGAAAGGAACTGTCTGATCTGAAAGTTGAATATGATAAATATAAAAGTAAGATTCTAGGTTCCTCTTCTTCTAAGGTTGCCTTCAACGAAATCCTTAATAAGCAAAGGACAGATAGTAAAACTAAGACTGGACTAGGTTATACTGTAGTCCCGCCTCCCACTGAATACTGTCCTATGCCAGTTAAGGAAGGCACCGAAGAGATTCCAGTTGACTATGCACTGTTATATGGGGTCAAGTCTAAGGTTAATAACCAAAACAAACAGGCAAAGGAGAAAACCAAACGGTCAGAGTATCCTTCACCTCAGTTTGTTAAGTCAGAATGTGAATCTCCAGTTAGAATTGAGGAGATTGTTGAGATTGAGGATATTACTGATCAGGAGTATCCTGAATTTAAAAAGAAGGTTGAAGTAGAATCTGTCAAAATGGTTTCAAAGGTTGAACCTACAATAAAGGTTCAACCTAAAAAGGAAAAGAATAAGGTTTTAACTACAAATTCTCAAACTTTACAGTCACCTGTAAAGATTTTGCAACATCAAGCTACACGTGCAAATGATTTTTGTGATAAACCCTCTACTTCAACTTCTCAACCAAAACAAGCATTTACTAAGACGTGCACGAAATGTTCATGTTCTAGAAATGCTTCTCCTACTCCTGTGGTAAATCCTCAGCCTCAACCAGTTGCTGAGACCCGATCATGCTTCTATTGTAAAAGACAAGGACATTTAATTCATGAATGTCCTAAATTGTCTCATCAGCACTATGGGAGAGAAATGCCTAGGACATCTGTTTACAGAAATTCATTTTCAAAATCTCCACCTAGGCGTTACTCAACCTCTCCCAAGCCTGCTGAAAAGCTGAGTAATGTTGGGCAAAAATCTTTGTCAAAATAAAACCCGACATTATTCCCAAACCAATTTCCGAACAACCTAAAGTTTGGAAACGAAAGGAGTCTGTTAGTGACTCTTCTGTCATCAACAATAACATATTAGATGAAAATTCTAATTTGTTAAAAGATAAAGTGCTGTCCGATGTGATTATTGTTGATGACCTTGGTAGACCTAAGTCTGTAAAGGCTTGGGTCACCGTTTCTCACTAATCTCCTTACTTTATGTGTTGCAGCAGTCAGAACGTATTAAGGATAGTGAATGGTTTATGGATAGTGGCTGCTCGCGACACATGACTGGCGATGTGTCTCTTTTGACGGATGTTAAACCACATGCTGGAGGACATGTTGCCTTTGCTGGAGATACAGGAGGAACCATTACAGGCAAGGGAACGCTAACTAACCGGAGAGTTAGCTTCGAGAATGTGAACTATGTGGCTCAGCTTACTCACAACTTGCTGAGTGTTTCACAAGTCTGTGATAAGGACTTTACCACTGCGTTCACGAAGACGGAATGTGTGATACTGAAGCCAGGTTTCGTTATTCCTGAAGAATGGGTGCTTATGAGGGCACCACGGAGAAACGACACCTATGTAATGAATATGCGAACAGTGGAGACTACAGATGAATACACCTGTCTCCTGTCAAAGGCTTCGGAAAAGGAATCACTATTGTGGCATAGACGAATGGGACACATCCATTTTCGTAAGATGAATTTTTTAATAAACAATGATTTGGTAAATGGAGTTCCAAAACAGTCATTTGCCCTAAAAGATGACTGCATTGCATGCCACAAAGGGAAACTTCACAAGAAATCCCATAAGTTGAAGATAGTGAATTCCATTGCTGCACCACTGGAGCTCTTACATATGGATCTGTTTGGTCCTATCTCAACTAAGAGCATCGGTGGTCGATCTTATTGCTTAGTAGCCACCGATGACTACTCAAGATTTTCGTGGGTATACTTTCTGGGTGCAAAGAGTGAAACACCAGATATTTTGGTGTATTTGTTGGATAAGTTGGCAAATCTATGCAACTTAAAGGTAAAGAGACTGAGAAGTGACAACGGAACTGAATTCAAGAACTCAACTCTTGAGTTATACTGTGCCACAAAAGGTATTGATCATCAGTTCAGTGCCCCAAGAACTCCTCAACAAAATGGAGTTGCAGAGCGAAAGAATAGGACAATTATCGAGACAGCTCGGACTATGCTGGCCGATTCTAAGCTTCCTATCATATTTTGGGCAGAAGCAGTCAGTACTGCTTGTTACGTTCTAAATCGCGTGCTCACGGTTAAGAAAAAGAACAAAACCTGTTATGAACTGTTCAATAACCGTAAGCCCACTTTACAGTTTCTAGAGCCATTTGGGTGTCCATGTTTGATTATGATCTCAAAAGACAAAGTCTCAAAGTTTGGAGCAAAAGCCGTTGAAGGAATTTTCCTTGGCTATTCCGTCAACTCTCCGAACAAAAGAGTCTACATTAAATCAACACATCAGGTGGAAGAGCATTTTGAGGTAAAATGCATGCGTTACACGGATCCTCCTCAAGGAACGGGTCCTGAATGGTTATTCAATTATTAGGATGTGTTTAACTCATTTGACATACCCGAAGAAGATGGTGAAGCTGAGGAGTTAGTTACTTTACTTCATGGCATCAGTCTATGTCAAGACACATCTACCTTAAAACCTACACCACCACCTAATCAAACACCCATACCATCACCTATAACACCTACTCCAACACCCATTTCACTACCTACTACACCTACACCATTGCCTACTGTTCCACCTTCGGATGTTCCTTCGACTTCAGGAACGACTAATGCAACAGAACATCCAGATGATCCCAACATGCCACCGTTAGAGGAAGACGAGGAAGAAGAAGAAATGGTCCATTCTCACCTTTTCTCTAATGAAGATGATACAGAACTTCAACCTCCTGTGCAACCTGAAAGTCCTACTGCTCCTGCGACTAACACTGTTCCCGTTACTGAGGGGGACATGAACAATTTGGAGTTAGTACTTGCACCAGAGTTAATCCCAGTCACACGTATACACAAGGATCACCCCATTGATAATATTATCGGTGATCCTAATGCTGCTGTTCAAACAAGGCACCAAGTGAAGTAAAATCCAAATCAAGAAATGTTAAACTTGGTTGCTCGGATAAATTCTTGTCATTTATCCCAAATTGAACCCATGAAAGTTGATGAGGCCTTAAAAGATCTATCCTGGGTCGAGGCCATGCAAGAAGAGTTGCAGCAATTCAACAAGCTGCACGTATGGGATATAGTTCCGTTACCCAAAGGTGCTCATTTAACTGGCACTCGATGGGTATTTCGAAATAAGATGGATGATCGGGGTATCGTGATTCAGAATAAAGCTCGATTGGTTGTTCAAGGTTTTAGTCAGATCGAGGGCTTAGATTATGATGAAGTCTTTGCTCCTGTGGCAAGACTTGAGTCTATTCGGATCTTTCTTGCGTTCGCTTCTTTCAAAGAGTTTCGTGTGAATCAACTCGATGTTAAAAGCGCCTTTTTATATGGACAAATGGATACGGATGTGTATGTGAAACAGCCTCCAGGTTTTGAAGACCCTTAGCATCCAGAATACGTCTGCAAGCTAAACAAGGCGTTATATGGTCTTCATCAAGCTCCGCGACTTTGGTACGAGAGGCTTACTACCCACTTAATAAAGCATGGTTTTGTTCGAGGGAATATCGACAGCACTCTGTTCATCCGTAAAGAACGGACTGGCAATCGAGAGGATATGTTACTTGTGCAGGTGTATGTGGACGATATCATATTTGGCTCTACAAATGAAGCGATGTGCAAGCATTTTGAGGAGATTATGAAATCCGAGTTTGAGATGAGTGCGATGGGGGAGCTCAAATTCTTTTTAGGTGTACAAGTTGAGCAGTCTCCAAAAGGTATTTATATTCATCAGTCAAAGTATGTCAAAGACATGTTGACTCGATATGACCTGCTCAATTGTAAGACCTATGGGACTCCTATCGAACTTAATCACAATCTCAGACTCGCTGACGATGAGTAAGATTGCAAAGAAAAGGACTATCGATCAATGATAGGTTCTTTAATGTATTTGACCGCTTCTCGACCGGATATTGTATTTGCGGTATCCGTATGCTCACGCTTTCAAGCCAAACCCAAGGTGTCTCATATGAAGGCGGTAAAGTAAATCTTTGGTTATCTCAAACATAGACCCAATCTTGATCTATGGTATTCAAACGAGAAATCATTCGCTCTTTCTACCTATTCGGATTCGGATCATGGTGGCTGCAACATAGACAAGAAATCTAACACTGGTGGATGCCAATTTCTAGGATCTCGATTGGTCTCTTGGCAATGCAAGAAACAGACTACAGTTTCTCTTTCAACTGCAGAAGCTGAGTACGTTGCTGCTGCGAGTTGCTGCTCTCAGGTTCTATGGATTCAGCATCAACTGCGTGAGTACGGGTTACTTCTTTCTATGACTCCTATTCACATAGATAACACTGCTGCTATTTCTATCACACGCAATCCCGTACAACACTCTAAGACTAAACACATTGAACTTAGGTTCCCCTTTATACGGGATTGCTATGAAAAACACCTGATAGACCTTGTCCACATAGACACCCTAAAGCAGAATGCCGACCTTTTCACAAAAGCTTTTTCGCGTACTCGATTTGATGAACTAATCAACATGATTGGTTTAAGGTTCTTTATCGCTAAAAAGTAATTTGTAACTTGGAACATAATTTATGTCTTTTTATGTGTATGAAAAAAAAAAAACAGTACGCAACAACCACTCTTTATACTTTTTAGTATTAAAGAAATGCACCGTTGCTACATTTTAAAATAGACGTTGAAGTTGTTTCTGTAAACAACTTGGGATATGATAGTACATCGGGTGACATGCATAAAATGGAATTTTAAGGTTTATCTTGGATGTGTCAGTAGATTCATCTGATTTGTTGAAAACAGTTTTTATAAACATTGTCTTCATCATACGATATATTAGTAGGCATGTTATGCAAAACTCTTTGAGATTTCTTAAGAAGTCTAATAATTAATTATCTATTTCAAGTGGTACAACGTCATTAGATATATGACAAAAGTCTTAATTTCTTACTTATACTAGACATGTATTCGTTGAAAGAAGTTTATTTGATATCATTTGGGGGTATATATTGACAGTCTCCTCTGTTATACGTAAGTATAGACCTGGTTTCTGTTAATATATACTTTAAAATTAAGCAAACACAAGTCAAAGTACTTGCAAAGTCTTTAAAATTAAGATACCTTACAAGGTCGCCAAAATGGTTTGACCAAGTCTGGTTTTGCTTAAACCTGAATCAAGCTATGTCGCTCTGTTGTACGTAAGTACAGACCTGTCACCGCTGGCTTGATTCTTAAATTTGATTTTCTTATATTCTCTCTGTAAATGGAAACATGGTCTATGTCTTAAGTTAAGATGTATATCTATGGTGGGGACCACAGCGAAATGTACATGCGAATAATAATAAAATGCGCTCTTAGATGTGAGTGTAACATGTTTAAAGTGGAAAATTATACTATTAATCGTTTTAAAATAATTTTTATAAAAAGTGTTTCTAACATGTCAAGTAAATTTAAAGTGGACAAATATACTGATAATCGAAATAACACTTACTGTTCCTCATAAATGCATGCTACTCCGATATGATCCCTAAACATATTATTTCAACTTCGTCACCAAAAAGAATGTGTTAAATTTTCTATTTGTAAATTTGCTTTCTTTTATGTGTTCTTGTATTTTCTATAACTTAGTTTACTTTTAGATTTTATCCAAGTTATATTTACCTTTTCAAATTTGAGTACCGAAATCACAACGCAAAAATCGATAAAATCGCAAACTTTTCACTAAAAGTGACCTGTTGCGTCACTTTCATAAGTGACGCTACCAGTGACGCATACAATATTGCGTCACTTACACTAGTGACGCTGTAAGTGCCGGGTTAAGCTACTTCATAAGTGCCGGGTTGAGTGACGCATACTAGGGTTTTTGTATAAATACCCTGTTCCACGATACTCAACCTCACCACTTTTCTCACACTTATACCGACACTTGCTCTATAATACCGTCACTCAGTGTGTCTTTGCGTCACTTCCTCTGTGTGAATTTTCTCGATCTGTTCGTGATTTCTAGAGCTTGGTTGCGCTTTCCAGTATTATATTCTTGTTCCTGTCATTCACACGACTCATTAGGTACTAATCTTAACTTCTATCTTGCTGTATCCATGTTTTAATTTCAAATTAGGGTTACGGGTTTTGGGGTTTCTTTGAAATCTTTCGATTTGGGGTTTGATTCGTTCATGTTTCAAGATATTAAAAGGTGTGTTTTACTCGTTTTTATCATGCGTACGATTTGGTAACTTCGATTTTCAAAAACCCCAAATTTTATTTCTGGGCATGAACAGTGACACGATGATCTTCATCGTTGCGTCACTTCATGCGTCACTTACCTCAAGTGACGCAGCTTGGTAATTTGAAACCCATACCGTCACTTCATCAGTGACGCTTATTATTGCGTCACTTCTGAAGTGACTCTCTTAGTGACGCATGTACTTCGATTATCTGTTAAGTCCGTCACTCATCCTAGTGACGCCCACTCATGCGTCACTCTCTTAAGTGACTGTCTAAGTGACGCTTTTGTCTATAACGTCACTTATACCGTCACTTCCTAAGTGACTCACTTGTGACACCGTCACTCTGTTAAATGCCGCATGATTTTCACCCGACACTTCTTAAGTGTCGTATCTAATGACTCATGATCTGGCAACGTCACTTACACCAGTGACGCATGATAGCGTCACTTACCATAAGTGACGCTATATTTTAATTCTGATTTTGCGCACTGTTCTCTGCGACACTTCCCAAGTGTCGGTAGTCGTTATGCGTCACTTACCTTAAGTGACGCCTAAATCAGAATTTCATTTTTAAGGTTACGTGTGTTCATGCTAATTCTATAACGACTTTTGTTATTTTTGGTTTCGTATTTTAGCTTACAGATGGCTGACCTACAAAACTATTACCGCCGCACCAACACCCGTCATAACATCACTGCATTTCTGGAATCTACGCATGCCAATTCGGCTCCTTTCAGGCCTATGATCGACTTCCTTCGATGTTCGAGGATTTATCACGCTATTACTGCTTCTACTCCGGTTTATATGAATCAAGTGGAAGAGTTTTACGATCACGCCTTAATACGGACTCAAGGTGATGTCCCAAGGATTGTTTCTACAATGTTTGGTGAAGAGATAGAGAGCACTGAGAATTCTATTCGACGGGTTCTCCAGTTTGCTGACAACTCTACGATGTCCACTTTGTTCCCTACAACGTTTATCTACGGGGGACTACAGCGCATCGGTTATCCAGTGAATCAGCTTACTAATTTTCGCAAGCAATATCTCTGCCGGGTCTGGAGATATTTATGTCATATCGTCATTGTTTGTTTATCTCTGAGGAAGGGAGGATATGACACTGCTAGTCATCTCACGTTATGTCTCATGTTGGCCCTCGTCTACAATAAGCCGTACAACTTCAGCGGTTACATTTTTGGCAACATGGTGGAGAATATCCGAGCTGGTAAGGATAAATGGCTGCAGTATCCAAGGTTTGTGCAGTTATTGTTAAATGATTTGAATCTTGACATAGCTCCAGATCAGCGATCCCTTCTGGTGCCGACACCAATGCTTCTTAGAGTCTTCAATGACTGCAAGCTCGCGCCAAAGGGTGAGCAAATTTTGGCAGACCGTGAGCTCTTCAGGCACATAGTCAATGAGAATTATGTTGCGCCGCTTAATGACGGTTTTGAGAATGATGTGATTCCTCCGGTTAATGAGGATGACTTGGTTGACACTGAAATCGCTCAGGATTTAGATGATATTGAGCGTGTTGACCGGGTTGATGATGATTCTGATGATGGTGGGCCCACTCCACCCGATTCTGAGGGTGACGTGCCCCCACAATCCGCTTTTGATGGTATTCAACTAGCCGATCCTCGACGCTTTAAGCGTATCTTGAGATGGATTTCTGCTGGCAGAGTCCACGTCCCGAGGAATCCAGGCAAACGTCCTGCTGGGTCTTCACCTTCTTATGCAGACTTACCTCTTCGAAGACGCCAGCGGACTACGGTTGTTATTGAGGAACCAACTCAACATACTTCTCAGCAACCACCACTTCCACCACAGACTGATTTGCCATCGATACAGATGCTGCTTGCTCAGATGGAGAGTTTGACAAAAAGATTTGATGATTAGAACGCAATCATTGCAGCTCAGGCGTCTCAAATCAAAGAGTTAGAGCTTAAAGCTGCACAGGTGGATGAGTTGAAGCTACAGGTCTCCGAGTTAGATTCTAGGTTGCTAGAGTTGGAGTCTGTTACTATTGTTTCGGGGGAGGAAAGTCAGCGTGCCTTGGAAACAAATGTAACGCCTCCCCCAGAACCAGAAAATGTACAATCTTCTGCAATTAATGAAAATATCTCTTTGGATTACTTTGTTAAGGTTCAGGGTCAGGCAAGACCAATTGCTGTTGACTATTCGTATGTAGATCTTACATTTCTGCAAAATATGATGAATGAAAATACATCGATACCTGAGGAAGATGTGATAAATGATCCAGTGGCAGAGGATTGTTTCTTTGAAGGAAATGATGATGTTGAGGTTGAGGGGGAGCAACTCCAAAGTGATGAATGTTATGATGATGCTCCTATTATTGAATCAGATTCTTCAGAAGATGAATCAGGTCATGAGATAAAAACTAATGAGCAATCAGCTTCTACAGCTGAATCCTCAATGATAAAGCCTGACATAGTGCTTAAACCTATAGTTGAGGTACCTGTTACGTGTAATTTTTACAAAGTCGGAACTGATTATACGGGTTTGATAAAAAGCTGGAAGTTTGATGAAAATAATTCGATATTCATGATTAAAAGGAGTGATGGCATTCAGTACTTCAACTTAAAGTTTTATAAAATAAGTACTTTGCCAAAATGTGAGCTTCAAAGATTATCTCAGATACCCTTGATCAACCGTGCTTGAGATTCACGAGCAGATTTCTTTCAAGTGGTTATTCATCGGGAAATTAACAGCAAGAAGTATAATCTGATTAAACCGACGTTGGGTATGAGATATAAGTTTAAGAAGAAGTTGGATCCGGTTACACGACAACCAATTGTAAGGATGATCTATCCACCAGCAAAATGCTTACAGAAGATACCTTTAGAGATCATTCCTTTGGACTTTTTGAATAGGTTGTTATATTGGGAATATGATGATATTACTGGTGAAGCTGTGATTGTGTTTATTCCAAAATCCGAACCAGCTACGGATTCAGAGTCTTTAGATGCAGATTTGGAAAATGAAGAGAAAACAGCTTGGGATGTTGTTCAACCTAAAAAGAGGTCTATGTGGGGTCTAAAGAGAAATAGATTTTGTGTATTTGATCCTCTGAATTTGATTAATCTTTCTGTACAAGACATGAAAAGGCTACATCAGAACAAGATTCAGTTCAAAGAAAGAGATAGAGCAGAAGCCATTAAATTTCAGAAGATTATCGATATCTGCGTAGCCAATGGGGTACACGCTGGTGGTGTATTTCCAGCTGGCTGGAAATAGTTGAAGACTCAAAGATTTTGAAGACCAAGCTGAAGACACGGGGGAGTTTGTTGATGCATATTTGTTTGTCTGTCAGTTGGTCTATCGAGTTGTAAGAGTGTCGTTAATCGTTCGATAGAAATATAGATTTTATATAATATGACACTTAAGTTTTAGGTTAGGCGAGACTTGCCTAAGTGACGCATAGCGACACTTAGGTAAGTGACGCATTAAGGCGGCCACATGCGACACTTTCACAAGTGACGCATGTCGGCCAGAATTTGTGTATAAATAGAAACCTACGGGTTTTCGGCTAGGGTTGACGAAACCCTAGCACCATTTGTCGAATAAACCATCTGTAATCAAGTTTCATTCGTTATTCAAGCTAATAAACACTTATACTTTGTTTGAATCAATTGTTTCGGTTTGTGTTTGTTAGTGTTTTGTGCAATTGAGTGTTTCCGCCTGTCAATAGCAGTCAATCATCACTTAGGTCCAACGTCTAGGGCACTCTCAAATTAACTAACAGTGGGAAGGTATACACAATACCTAGCAGTGGGAAACACTTGGATCAATTTTTCAAAAGCTAAAAGAGAATCATACCAATAAAGCTAACAACAGCTACTAGCACTAGCAGCGCCAACCGACCAAGGTTACCAAAACTCAGTAGTAGCAGGGCCAAGCACTTAGCTTTATTAGTAAACAATGATGATGATTTTTTATTTTTTTTAAACTAAAAACAAAATATCTTAGCTATCGATATCTAGAAACGTCATATCTTGTGGATAATAATGATTATGAAGAGAATCTCGAAATTCAGCAACAGTAGGAACTTCAGTATTGGAACTACACTTGCATAAGATCCATGCCTTAGCCTTCTGTTTGACTCTTCGAACTTTCCTTTTCCAGTGGATCAGGCGATCCTTAATTCTAGTAGGAATGCTACGCTTAGCAATCCTTCGAGCTGTTTCAATGTCTCGACACCGCAGCTTCAACTTCAAGTTGGATTGATTCAAGTTAACTAATTGGTCTTGCAGATTTTCGTATGCATGTGGATTGAGACAATGTCCCTTAAGATTATCATTATCATTGTGACACCCGCCAAATTAGGACTAGTGATTAGTGCCTAATCAGTGATAATACATGTAATTAGTTCTGTGTTAGGCTAATTAATGTATCAAGTAATATATATTGTTGAATATATACAATCATGCGATTTGATTAAATCGTACAAGTTTCACATCGAATGTAATTCGGTTCAATTAATACGGACGTTGGTGAACAATTTTATTAAATAATATAAT
Organism: Pseudognaphalium luteoalbum; assembly: GCA_963422505.1. Taxonomy (NCBI): domain Eukaryota; kingdom Viridiplantae; phylum Streptophyta; class Magnoliopsida; order Asterales; family Asteraceae; genus Pseudognaphalium; species Pseudognaphalium luteoalbum. Next base: position 133,299,439 of record OY730192.1, on the reverse strand, counting down.
ATTATTTAATAACGCAATTATATCCAAAATATTATTTAGATAATATTTCAATTCAAATTCGTATCGTACAAACAAGGACTACACGATTAGATTATTAAACGCGCAAACAAATCGGAACAAATTAAAGTTATATTTTATAACGCAACCATTAAGTATTTGGTAAAATACTTCAACAAAAATATTGGGTAATTATTCGTATTTTAAAACGTATATTTAAACGTATAAAATAAACATTTAACGTTTAAACGAATGGGAGGACGAACACCGCACGGAGCGCGATTGCGGGGACTGAAAAAGGTGAGGCTTTCACCTACACCCCACCTCTCTTTCCCTCTTTCTTTCATTTCCATTTCAACAAAAACACACACACACACCACTAAACACTCTCAAACCCATCACCACCAAATTTTCGGATCTAGCATAACCGACAACAAAAGTTACATTTTCGGAATCACCATCAAGAGAGGAACAAGATTAACAAAGGCACCACCCTCGTTTTCTTCCTCGTTTTGTCTCGATTTGCAATTGTAAGAAATTCTCTAAATATTTAGATCCACTCATTTTAGCGTATTATTTCGGTGTTATAATGTTTACACAACTTAGTATTGTCCAAATGTATGAAGAAAACACGATTTTGCAGCCTAAAAATGAGTTAGATTTGGGTTTGGGTTGAAAAATCGCGACAGCCGCTGGGTTCTGGGCTGGTGTTCATCCATGTGACACAAGCATTGTGTCGCATTTAGTGTCGCGAAACATGTGACACAAGCATTGTGTCGTATTTAGTGTCGCAAAACATGTGACACAAGCTTTGTGTCGCATTTAGTGTCGCAAAACATGTGACACAAGCTTTGTGTCGCATTTAGTGTCGCATTAAGTTGCATATCATAAGACATAAGCCTTGTGTTGATTGTGTCGCATATTATGTCGCAGAAACCCAAAAACAGAAGCCAAAAACATTCTAAGTGTTTAAAAATCACTTTTCAATAACCAAACCAAATACGATACGATTAATACGCAAAAATGGATAAATCAAAGTATAATAATAATAGTTAAGGTTATTATTATAAATCTGTCACCAACGGGCCGTACACGTTTTCAAAACACAAACCAAATAATCAACCAAATCGTAGTAATTTGGACATATATAGTTGTGTAACAACTACAAAGGTAGTCCTTTGAGATACCGACTCCCGTTTATAACCATCGCGTGTCGTGGACACCCTCAGGTTACAAGTCTTCGGACACCGATACTCGGCTAATCAATCAAAGTATTTAGATAAACTTCTCAGACTCAGGTGAGTCTTACAGCCCCACTTTTACTGTTTTACTTACGGGGTGAGATACATTGCTTACTTTTATTGAACACAAGTACGAACAACTTATTTTACTATACGGGATTGCATGAGTTACTTACTTTTACTGAAGTCTCTCCATCATATATCGTTAGTTATGGACTTAAGCGCGAACACTAGTTAATGGATCCATTAGGGAAATGACCCTCCCCGCCCGGGGTAGTAGCGCTACCACGAACCGTTCTGTATAAACGGGCGAGTATTATTCGTTACTTATGCTTGCTCAGTTACGAGCATGTCACGGGAACAACTTATTACATACGGGTTAAGCTTCGATTATGAGCCTCATGGCAACGGTATAACTTACTTACTTTACATTGCGGGATTGCAAATAACTGATTTACGCCTGCGGGCATTATTGATGAAATCTTGTGTTCAAACACTTATATTATTTACAAACCTGTGAGATTCACCAACATTCGTGTTGACCTTTTTAGCTTTGTATCTCAGGTACACATACGGAGTAGGTTTCCTCAGGATACTAGCTAGAGTCGCATGATATCTACAACTCCATTTAACGGAGATCCTTAGCATTATCTTTTGTATTTATTATGATGATGTAATGGAATCTCCCGCTATACGCGCGGACTCTAGGGAACTTCATTTTGTAACCAAAAACCCTATGTTTTCAAACATTTTATGTATGGAAATGTAACCATTTTACAAACGTTACATATAGATGTCGTTTGCTTTACTTTTGTGCTGTGATATTTGATTAGTAGCACCCCAAAGCTTGCTTCCGCTGAACAGTGATTTTAGGGGTGTTACAGATTGGTATCGGAGCCTAAGGTTATAGTGAACTAGGTTGCATTTAGTGGGCCTAGACTATGACCATTAGGCAGTTTTCCTTACTAAGTATGATTAGGTTCAGTGACTACATTGTATTGGTTTAATTTAACATAGCCTGATCAACTATGTACAATTAAAGGAATACGATGTGAGATCTGAAAGGAGTCATGGCTGAACAGGATACACTAGTGGACTCTGACCTCGAGAGAACCGGGACTCAAACACGTCTGTGCTAGACACACTAGGCTATTATGTGGTATATACATATATACATAGATAGGCCTCGCTCCCGCTCAATATCTTAGGCTATATTATATATGTATTATATGGATATAGGCCTCATTCTTTCTAATGCTTTATCTCAGAATGGCAAACACACTACCTAATTCATCACGCTCTCATCCGTATGGATCACGAAACCCAAGAGTGGCTAGGAGGGACCCCAGGTCGCCTCGGGCTAGCCCATATCCCACTCACCTCACTCTACTGGACTTAGCAGCTAGGGTGCACCATCACGATTAACAACTCCACGAGATGGATATCGAACTCCAAGAAACTCGCGAGAACTGGAGACTCATAGCAATGGAGCGAATCGAGCAAGTCTCCGAAGATCACGATCACACGGTTACCACCATGAACACTCTTTAGAATCAGGTGGGAGAAACAGTCGAAACCATGGAGGTTGTCCACAACCAAGTGATTGGCAACCGAAATGAAATCTCTGTCTTACAATCAAGACTACATCAGTGCGAGACACGTCTAAGGGAAACCGAGGACGCCCTCCGAATGGCCAACAGACTCGCAGAATCTGTGGACCACCTCAACGCACTGCTGCCATAACTCAATCTACGCCGTAATTAGCTTAGGCTGAATCTGTATTCTATTATGCTTTCGTAGGACCTATGTAATTCGACCGGATGAAACAATTCTTGGCATCTTTTGTACTCATTATATTATGTAACCCTCTAGAACTCATTCCTTGTATCTAATCTAATTATCTAATGAAATATGGTTATCACGTCAATCTGTTCTCGTATATTCCATAATATACACATGAGATATATCATAAATTCGTACAAATATCTTATTTCCCTTTTCTTGTTCTCCTTGTTCAGCATCATGCCTCCCCGACGCCAGGTCACCCTCAGCGAAACGGAAATAGTGGATCTAATTGCCCGCAGTGTGGCCCAAGCCTTGGCTACCCGGACACCTATTCCTAGTAGCGAAGATACAGCTACCAATGGGCCACAACCCAAACCCTCCTCTTACAAAGACTTTCAGAACTGCAAACCCTTGAGCTTTGCAGGTACCGAAGGAGCAATCGGTCTAGTACGCTGGATCGAGAAAATCGAATCTGTATTCCTTATTTGCAACTGCACAGAGGGAGACAAGGTCAAGTTCTCCGCCAGTACATTTTCTGACACCGCTCTCAGCTGGTGGAACACCTATGCCCAGACTGTGGGTATTGCAAATGCTTACAAACTCTCATGGGATGAGTTAAAGCAGATGTTGAGGGGCGAGTATTGCCCCAGAGATGAATTGAAGCAGCTGGAGGTAGAATTCTGGAACCACAAAATGCAGGGTGATGACATCACGGGTTACACCAACCGTTTTCACCAACTGGCACTTCTGTGCCCATCCATGGTCGATCCCGAGTATAAGAGGATCGAGAAATACATAGATGGACTCCCCGACAAACTTCAAGACCTGGTGACTTCATCCAAACCGGGTACTATTCAGAGCGCCATTCGTATGGCTCACGAACTAACGGCCAACTCTGTCCGCCGTGGCACAACTTCAACCCCAACAACAAACAACAAGCGTAAGTGGGAAGGAAGTCCCAATTCCTCCAACCAAACCTTCAACAAAAAGCCTGAGTCTATTAAGGCTTATTCCTCGGGATCTACAGAGAGGAGAGGGTACATCGGGAACAAACCTTACTGTTCCAAATGCAACCGCCATCATGACGGTTCCTGCCCTTGTACTAATTGCAAAAGGTTCGGGCACTTAGCCAAGGATTGCCGAGCCAACATCCCTACCCCCAACACTAACGCGCCGAAGACTTGCTTTGGGTGCGGAAATCCAGGGCATTTCAAGAGCGACTGCCCCAAACTGAAAAACAACAATAACAAGAACAACAACAACGCTCGGGGAAGAGCTTTTATGCTGAAATCAGGGGAAGCCCGTCAAGACCCTAATGTGGTCATGGGTACGTTCCTTCTCAACAACTTAACTGCCACTGTTCTATTTGATACTGGTGCTGATAAGAGCTTTATGTCTGATAAATTTTATCCACTACTTGACACTGCACCTATACCCTTGGATTTTAAGTACATAGTAGAATTGGCAAACGGAAAACTTATTGAGGCCGACAGTGTGATACCTAATTGCACTTTAAACTTAGCTAATGAGCTCTTTTCCATTGATTTGATACCCATCGAGATCGGCAGCTTTGACATCATCATCGGTATGGATTGGTTATCCAAGCACCGAGCCGAAATAGTTTGTTTTGAGAAAGTCGTCCGCATCCCCCTCGTCACCGGTGGAACTTTAGTCATACAAGGGGAGACCGGTGGGACGAGCCTAAACATCATTTCTTGCATGAAAACCCGAAAATACTTGAGAAAAGGGTACCAAGCAATCCTCGCACATGTTATGGAGAAAAAGTCGGAGGAGAAGCGACTTGAGGATGTGCCTATTGTTCGAGATTTCCCAGAAGTCTTTCCTGAAGACATGCCTGGCCTCCCACCACCTAAACAAGTCGAATTTTCTATTGATCTTGTGCCCGGTGCAGCACCTGTGGCACGAGCACCTTACCGACTAGCCCCATCCGAACTTCAGGAGTTGTCTACTCAGTTACAGGAACTCCTGGACAAGGGATTTATTCGACCAAGTTCCTCACCTTGGGGAGCTCCGGTCTTATTCGTGAAAAAGAAAGATGGATCATTCCGCATGTGTATCGATTACCGAGAGCTGAATAAGCTAACCATAAAGAATCGGTATCCACTTCCTAGAATCGATGACCTATTCGATCAACTTCAGGGATCGAGTGTTTACTCAAAAATTGACCTACGGTCAGGTTACCACCAACTCCGAGTTCGTGACGACGACATTCCAAAAACAGCTTTTCGAACACGCTATGGGCATTACGAATTCCAAGTGATGCCATTCGGCTTAACCAACGCACCGGCAGTATTCATGGACCTTATGAATCGGGTGTGCAAACCATATCGTGACAAGTTTGTCATTGTGTTCATTGATGACATCCTGATCTACTCGCGCAATGAGCAGGAACATGCTCAGCATCTGAAAACCGTTCTGGAACTTCTCAAACACGAAGAGTTATATGTCAAATTCTCTAAGTGTGAGTTCTGGATCCAAACCGTTCAATTCCTTGGGCACGTCATTGACCGCCAGGGAATCCATGTTGATCCCGCCAAGGTTGAAGCAATCAAGGGCTGGGAGTCACCGACCACTCCAACTTCAGGGATCGAGTGTTTACTCAAAAATTGACCTACGGTCAGGTTACCACCAACTCCGAGTTCGTGACGACGACATTCCAAAAACAGTTTTTCGAACACGCTATGGGCATTACGAATTCCAAGTGATGCCATTCGGCTTAACCAACGCAACGGCAGTATTCATGGACCTTATGAATCGGGTGTGCAAACCATATCGTGACAAGTTTGTCATTGTGTTCATTGATGACATCCTGATCTACTCGCGCAATGAGCAGGAACATGCTCAGCATCTGAAAACCGTTCTGGAACTTCTCAAACACGAAGAGTTATATGTCAAATTCTCTAAGTGTGAGTTCTGGATCCAAACCGTTCAATTCCTTGGGCACGTCATTGACCGCCAGGGAATCCATGTTGATCCCGCCAAGGTTGAAGCAATCAAGGGCTGGGAGTCACCGACCACTCCAACCGAAGTGAGACAATTCTTAGGTCTCGCTGGATATTACCGTCGATTCATTGAGAACTTCTCAAAAATAGTTGTCCCTTTAACGACACTGACTCAGAAAGATAAGAAATTCGATTGGACCGACAAACAAGAGTCAGCCTTCCAACTACTGAAACACAAACTCTGCAGTGCACCGATCCTGTCCTTACCCGAGGGTACCGATGACTTCGTAGTTTACTGCGATGCCACACACCAAGGACTTGGTTGTGTGTTAATGCAATGAGAAAAAGTCATTGCCTATGCCTCACGACAACTGAAAATTCATGAGAAAAACTATACGACACACGACCTAGAATTAGGTGCCATGGTATTCGCGTTGAAAATCTGGAGACATTACCTCTACGGTACGAAAAGTACTATCTTTACCGATCACAAAAGCCTCCAACACATATTCGATCAGAAGGATCTAAACATGAGGCAACGTCGTTGGGTCGAGTTACTTAGTGACTACGACTGCGAAATCAAATACCATCCAGGCAAGGCGAACGTAGTTTTCGATGCCTTGAGCCGAAAAGAACGAGTGAAACCCCTTCGAGTCCGAGCTCTCAGTATTACCATCCATAACGATCTCATCACCCAAGTTCTTGCCGCTCAACTCGAAGCACTCAAACCTGAAAACATCATCCATGAAGCCTTGCGGGGCATGGATAAACAATTTGAAATCAAACCTGACGAAACTCGGTACTTCTTTAACCGGGTATGGTTACCCAAATTCGGAAACTTGCGAGATTTGGTGATGGTTGAAGCTCACAAATCTCGATACTCTATACATCCTGGTTCTGACAAGATGTATCACGACATCAAAGGATTGTATTGGTGGCCTAACATGAAAGCTGACATCGCCTTGTACGTCAGTAAATGCTTAACTTGTTCCAAGGTCAAGGCCGAACACCAAAGACCTTCGGGATTTCTCCAACAACCTGAAATTCCTCAATGGAAATGGGAGCAAATCTCCATGGACTTTATTACCAAACTACCGAAAACTTCAAACGGTTGCGACACCATTTGGGTGATTGTGGACCGTCTCACGAAATCTGCCCATTTCCTCGCCATCAAAGAAACTGACAAGATGGAGCGTCTGGCTCGCATCTACATCAAAGAAATTGTTTCACGACACGGTGTACCTATCTCGATTATCTCGGATAGGGACGGTCATTTTACTTCCAACTTCTGGCAATCATTACAAAAATCTCTCGGTACTCGTCTGGATATGAGTACTGCTTATCACCCGCAAACTGATGGCCAGAGCGAACGAACTATTCAAACACTGGAGGATATGTTACGTGCATGCGCAATTGACTTTGGTAATTCTTGGGAAAACCATTTACCACTGTGTGAGTTCTCGTACAATAACAGCTACCATACCAGCATTAAGACTGCACCTTTCGAGGCACTCTACGGATGTAAGTGTCGATCACCTATCTGCTGGACCGAGATGGGAGATACCCAACTCACTGGTCCAAAAATCATTCACGAAACCACCGAGAAGATCGTTGGTATCCAAAACAAACTCAAAGCCACACGTGATCGTCAGAAAAGTTATGCTGACGTGAGACGCAAACCACTCGAGTTCCAGGTTGGGGATCGAGTGCTACTCAAAGTTTCACCTTGGAAAGGTGTTATCCGATTCGGTAAATGTGGGAAGTTAAATCCCAGATACATTGGACCATTCGAGATCCTCGAGAGGATAGGTCCAGTGGCATATCGATTGCAGCTGCCATCCGAGCTCAGCAGCGTGCATCCCACTTTCCACATTTCAAATTTGAAAAAGTGTCTGTCTGACGAGACACTTATCATTCCACTCGATGAAATCTGGGTTGACGACAAGCTCCATTTTGTTGAAGAACCCGCCGAAATAATGGACCGTGAGGTCAAACAACTCAAACAAAGTCGTATTCCCATTGTCAAGGTCAGGTGGAATTCGCGGCGTGGACCGGAATTCACCTGGGAACGGGAAGATCAAATGCGACTCAAGTACCCTCAGTTATTCACTGAAGCTACTTCAAACACGACTACGAACTAAATTTTGGGACGAAATTCTTCTAACAGGGGGAGAATGTGACACCCGCCAAATTAGGACTAGTGATTAGTGCCTAATCAGTTATAATACATGTAATTAGTTCTGCGTCAGGCTAATTAATGTATCAAGTAATATATATTGTTGAATATATACAATCATGCGATATGATTAAATCATACAAGTTTCACATCGAATGTAATTCGGTTCAATTAATACGGACGTTGGTGAACAATTTTATTAAATAATATAATATTATTTAATAACGCAATTATATCCAAAATATTATTTAGATAATATTTCAATTCAAATTCGTATCGTACAAACAAGGACTACACGATTAGATTATTAAACGCGCAAACAAATCGGAACATGTTAAAGTTATATTTTATAACGCAACCATTAAGTATTTGGTAAAATAATTCAACAAAAATATTGGGTAATTATTCGTATTTTAAAACGTATATTTAAACGTATAAAATAAACATTTAACGTTTAAACGAACGGGAGGACGAACACCGCACGGAGCGCGATTGCGGGGACTGAAAAAGGTGAGGCTTTCACCTACACCCCACCTCTCTTTCCCTCTTTCTTTCATTTCCATTTCAACAAAAACACACACACACACCACTAAACACTCTCAAACCCATCACCACCAAATTTTCGGATCTAGCATAACCGACAACAAAAGTTACATTTTAGGAATCACCATCAAGAGAGGAACAAGATTAACAAAGGCACCACCCTCGTTTTCTTCCTCGTTTTGTCTCGATTTGCAATTGTAAGAAATTCTCTAAATATTTAGATCCACTCATTTTGGCGTATTATTTCGGTGTTATAATGTTTACAGAACTTAGTATTGTCCAAATGTATGAAGAAAACACGATTTTGGCGTATTATTTAGTGTCGCAAAACATGTGACACAAGCATTGTGTCGCATTTAGTGTCGCGAAACATGTGACACAAGCATTGTGTCGCATTTAGTGTCGCAAAACATGTGACACAAGCTTTGTGTCGCATTTAGTGTCGCATTAAGTTGCATATCATAAGACACAAGCATTGTGTCGCGGAACACAAGCATTGTGTCGCATATTATGTCGCAGAAACCCAAAAACAGAAGCCAAAAACATTCTAAGTGTTTAAAAATCACTTTTCAATAACCAAACCAAATACGATACGATTAATACGCAAAAATGGATAAATCAAAGTATAATAATAATAGTTAAGGTTATTTTTATAAATCTGTCACCAACGGGCCGTACACGTTTTCAAAACACAAACCAAATAATCAACCAAATCGTAGTAATTTGGACATATATAGTTGTGTAACAACTACAAAGGTAGTCCTTTGAGATACCGACTCCCGTTTATAACCATCGCGTGTCGTGGACACCCTCAGGTTACAAGTCTTTGGACACCGATACTCGGCTAATCAATCAAAGTATTTAGATAAACTTCTCAGACTCAGGTGAGTCTTACAGCCCCACTTTTACTGTTTTACTTACGGGGTGAGATACATTGCTTACTTTTATTGAACACAAGTACGAACAACTTATTTTACTATACGGGATTGCATGAGTTACTTACTTTTACTGAAGTCTCTCCATCATATATCGTTAGTTATGGACTTAAGCGCGAACACTAGTTAATGGATCCATTAGGGAAATGACCCTCCCCGCCCGGGGTAGTAGCGCTACCACGAACCGTTCTGTATAAACGGGCGAGTATTATTCGTTACTTATGCTTGCTCAGTTACGAGCATGTCATGGGAACAACTTATTACATACGGGTTAAGCTTCGATTATGAGCCTCATGGCAACGGTATAACTTACTTACTTTACATTGCGGGATTGCAAATAACTGATTTACTCCTGCGGGCATTATTGATGAAATCTTGTGTTCAAACACTTATATTATTTACAAACCTATGAGATTCACCAACATTCGTGTTGACCTTTTTAGCTTTGTATCTCAGGTACACATACGGAGTAGGATTCCCTCAGGATACTAGCTAGAGTCGCATGATATCTACAACTGCATTTAACGGAGATCCTTAGCATTATCTTTTGTATTTATTATGATGATGTAATGGAATCTCCCGCTATACGCGCGGACTCTAGGGAACTTCATTTTGTAACCAAAAACCCTATGTTTTCAAACATTTTATGTATGGAAATGTAACCATTTTACAAACGTTACATATAGATGTCGTTTGCTTTACTTTTGTGCTGTGATATTTGATTAGTAGCACCCCAAAGCTTGCTTCCGCTGAACAGTGATTTTGGGGGTGTTACAATCATCCACCTGTCCAGCTTGATGCTCAAAAATATCTGCAACCTGGTTATATAATTGCACATTTGCACCCTCATCCAAGTTAATGAACTCTTGGTTTGGATCTTCACGTATATCATTCTCTTTCGAAAAACTAGATGATACGAAAAAGTCCATACTTTGAAGTTTCAAAAACAATTTTGATGAGTGAAAATGATAATGACCAAAGTAGACCACACGTGGAAGATATACCAAGTGAAGAGAATATTTTGAAAAAGGATTTTGGAATGACATTACCCTATAACTACTATTTGCATGAAAAGATGAATGGAATCTTGATTAAAAAAATTATTAACTGTGTGGTGTTTAAACAAGAAGACAAAAATAGTAAACTCCTAAAAAAATTGGCAGCAATAACCTGCAAAGTTAGTCTAAAAAGCAAAACAAAAAATAGAAACAGGAATAACTAACTATATACAGTAATAAGCAATGAAGACGGTAATAACCATAATTATGATTACTCTTCATTGAATACGCTATCAGTAATAACCCATAAGCAAAAGAAGATATATACAGAAAAGTAGTTGGTAGATGAAAAGACTCCAGAGGAATTGATCATTCCAATACTAGTAGCCAAGAATGTAAACCTGCCTACATCAAAAGCCTTTGTAAACAGATCTGCAAATTGATTATCAGTATGAACTTTCTCAATCTGAATGAGTCATTTTTCATTACAATCTCTTATAAAATAGTATCTTATCTCTATATGCTTAGTTTTAGAATGTTTAACTGGGTTATTTATGATACTGATAGCAGAGTTATTATCAATAAAATGGGAGTATTTAGAAAAGTCAAACCATAATCAAGCATTTGATTCTATATCCATAAGACCTGAGCACAGCAACTTGCAGCAGCTACATACTCAACTTCTGCAGTGGATGTGGATACAGTAGTCTGCTTTTTGCATTGCCATGAAACTAACCTATCTCCCAAAAATTGATAGCCTCCTGATGTTGACTTTTTGTCCATGTTGGCAACACCATAATCACTATCTGTATATGAAACAAGATCAAAAGAATTACTCTTTTGATACCAAAGGCCCAATTTTGGTTAACCCTTTAAATATCTAAAGATTCTTTTGACTGCAAACATATGTGATTGCTTTGGACATGATTGAAACCTAGTACAAACACAAACAGCAAACATGATATCTGGCCTAGAAGAGGTCAGATACATTAGTGATCCTATTATTGATCTATACAGATGTACATCAACTTCTTCATCTTCTGGATCTACTGTTAATTGCTGATGTGTTTCCATGGGTGTGCTAGCGACTTTTGCATCTTTATATCCAAACTTATCCAGTATGTCTTTAACATAGTTCTCTTGACAGAGGAAGATCCCATCAGATTTCTGCTGCACTTGTAATCCCAGAAAGAATGTTAACTCTCCCATTGAGCTCATGTTGAATCTTGTAGCATGATGGACTGAAATTCTTTACATAAACTCTCCCTTGTAGAGCCAAAGATGATATCATCTACATACACTTGAACTAGCAGAATATCATTCTTAACTCTTTTGGTGAACAAAGTTTTGTCTATGGTACCTCTTTTGAATCCATTTTTAAGCAAATAAACTGATAAAGTGTCATACCAAGCTTTAGGTGCTTGATGTAATATATACAGAGCTTTGTCCAGTCTTAACACTTTATTAGGATACTTAGGATCTTCAAAACCTGGTGGTTGACACACATACACTTCTTCATCAAGTTTGCCATGTAGAAAGGCACTTTTGACATCCATGTGATACACTTTAAACTCTCCGAATGAAGCAAAAGCTAGGAACACTTTGATAGCTTCAATTCTAGCCACATGAGAAAAACCTCATCATAATCTATGCCTTCTTCTTGTGTATATCCCTGAGCTACCAGTCTGGCTTTGTTCTTGATGACAATACCTCTTTCATCCTTCTTATTTCTAAGCACCCATTTAGTACCAATAGCCCTTTTTCCCTTGGGTAAATCAACCAATGTCCACACTTCCTGAAACTGAAATTGAAGCAACTCTTCCTGCGTTGCTTCAATCCAACTTGGATCTTTCAAAGCTTCAGTAATTTTCTTGGGCTCCATTTGAGATAGAAAACAAGTAAACAAAGAAGGATATTTGTTGGGATCAGTGCTAAATTGATTAAGTGTTGAAGACTAAAGTTCAATTCTTAACCACTGTTAGTGTCCAAGACTGTCGCTGCTAGAAGAGTTGAAGACTAGCCACTGCTAGTACAAATGTAATAACTGCCACTGTTAGACATATACTTAGTATAATATAGTTACTACCACTGTTGGTATGTTTATTAGTAAGTCGGTTAGGCAGTTAAAGTTATGTATGGAATCAAATTGTTTCCATAATAACTAAAGATTGTATAGGACTCTATGTATTATAAACAGAGATCCTTAGACCTAGAATAGGTTAACGATTTTTGCGCAGCTTCAAGGTTTACTGTAACCCTAATACATTAAGTGTATTCATGTTATATCATTAACAAGATTGAAGCTTATGATATTAATCGTGTTCTACAAGTTATTCATAATATTCTTGATCTTCTTAATATTATTGAGTGTGATTCTGCAACTTCTCAATAATAATTCAAAGCTTATCTTTATCAAATTGTTTATTAGATTATTCTGGGTTTAACAAGTGGTATCAGAGCTTTGATTAAGCTTTGAATACAGGAAGATCTGGGATTACTGTTTGATCGATTTTTGAAAGTTTTTTATTCAAGATTTACGTATTGAATCAATGGCATTAGAAGGTAATGAAGGAATCCAGGTTACTAAGATCCCCATGCTTAGGCCTAATGAGTTTGATCTATGGATGAATAGAATCAAACAATACATGCTTCTCACAGATTATCAGATGTGGGAAGTTGTAGTTAATGGTCCTCCAGTAACACTTGATGGTGATGGTGTTGCACAAACAAGACCACCACCAACTTCAGAAGTAGAAAGAAAGGTTAGATCAATAGAGTATAAAGCACTCAGTACTCTATTATTGTCATTCCTAATGAATATCACAGAAGGTTTGAATCATGTCAGGATGCTAAAGTTCTTATGGAAACTATTGAAAAGAGATTTGGTGGCAATTCCAGCACCAAAAAGAACAGAAGATCTCTTTTAAAGCAGCAATATGAGAACTTTAATTCTGTAAAGTCATAAACTTTGACTCAAACCTTTGACAGGTTTTCAAAGTTAGTAGGAGATCTGGAGAATCATTAAGTGAAAATTGATAAGGATGATCTAAACAGGAAGTTTTTAAGATCATTAGGTGAGGAGTGGACAATCTACACTGTTGGATTAAGACAGAGTCCAGATTTGGAGTCAAAAGAGCTTGAAGATATTTACAATGATCTAAGAAACTTTGAACCTGAAGTGGAAAGCAAGAAGTAGGGTTCAGGAAACAACAACAACAATAACGCAACCTTTATGTCTACGACTGGAACTAAAGCAGAGTCAAGTCAAAAAGGCTTTACTTATGTCTCAGGAGGATGTGGATCATCATCAAACTGCTCGAATAATCAGATTTTAGAATCTTTCTTTGCTAGTAATGTGAACTCTTCACTTACTAATGAAGATTTAGAACAGTTTGATGGAGATGGTCTAGAAGAGATGGACATTAAATGACAAATTGCTTTAATCACTCAGAGGGCAAAAATATTTATGCATAGAACTGGGAGGAACAACATTGCATATAAAAGGAATGATGCAAGTTGGTTTGATAAAAGTAAGATAGAGTGCTTTAATTGTCATAAGATGGGGCACTTTGCAAGAGAATGTAGTAGTCCAAAGAAGGAACATAATAGCAGTGAGAATGGTCAAAGAGCTGGAAGCAATGGAACTCAATCAAAGAATATACCAATCCAGGGTGCTTCATCAAATGCTCTTGTATCTATGGATGGTTGTGGATGAGACTGGAGTGATCAAGAAGAACATGAGGTGAGGAATCAATGTCTCATGGCCATTGCTGAATCTGACAAGAAGTCAGAGGTTCCATATGAGGTACAAAACAAATTATGTTCTGCTGTTTTAAACAAACTATTAAACATTACAGGGATCATAATCTGAAAGTGTGTGATGAACTAAAACAATGGAAATCAAAAGTAAACACACCATAGCAGCAATTGAAAATCTTGAAAGACAGATAAAAGCATATGAAGTCAATGCAACACAGTTTAAATATGACATTGAATATGCTAGGTGGGAAAGAGACACTTTTAAAGATAAGGTAGAATTGTTAACTAAGAAACTTGTTGAGGTCACATGTAAGAGAGATAGCATAAGACTTAATGTAAGTAACTTAGAACATGCATCTAAGAGTATGAATAAACTTATCAATTCACAGATTCATGATAAGCTTAAGACTGGGTTAGGATACAGTAATGTACCTCCTCCTTATAATCACAACTACTTTCCTTCCAAAACTGAAATTAATATCAATTCTCTTAAAGAAGGAATGAACGATGAGGTTAAAAAGGCTGATCCAGTTAAGAGTTTAGAAGAAGATGTGAACTTTGATAGAGTAGTGGTTAGTGATTGGAGTGAAGAAGATGATGAGAGTGATGATACATCTGAAAGTGAGAATAGTGTAATAAAATAAATCATCTAATTCATCACCTGGGAGTAGCAAAAGAGTAATTGGTCTAGTTTTGGAACTTAATGTTGATAAACTAGAAGAGGGTAAAAAGATGTTTTAAGAAAAGGCTAAGCAACAGATAGAACATGTGAGAAAAGCTAATAAATCTAGGAATGGTTTAGGTTACATTAGCAAAAAAGTTACACAAGAGTCTAAATTTTTGAATAATGTAAATGATAAATGTGTTAACTGTGCTTGCAAAACAAGATTTTCTGCACCAAAACCATTTGATAAAACTGCACACAGAGGCAATCAAAGAAATTGGGACCAAATGGTTTCATAAAAATTGGGGCAAAACTTTAAATTGGTGAAAGAAAAATCCTGTTATATCTGTGGAAAAACCAATCATCTTCAACATGACTGTTATCACAATCCTAAAAACTTCAATAGGGTTGTGAAACCATTATGGACAACTGCCAACATGGTTTACAAACAAAATTTTAAATCAAAATTTAATCATGTTGCCACTATCAAGAGAATGAAGTATAAGGCTAACAGTGGTACAACTGCATCCACTGCTACTTATGCTGCAGTGGTACCACCAAACAAAGCCAACAGAGGCATGAAGACTAAGACAGTGGATAGTGTTGTCACCGTCAAGCATGGAGCCACTACTAGTGTTAAACGTTCCAAAAGAATGTTTACACCAACTAAGGCTACCACTACTAGAGTGATTAACACAGGCCTGAGAGTTACCTCTGTTAGGCCAATTCCCACTATTAAGTCTGATTTAAGTTAGATTTGGAAACCAAAGAACACTGTTACATCTAAAGGTTCTAGATCCAACAATGCATCAAAATCAATTGTCTTTTAGAGATTTGATTTTAAAGATGCACATGGGAAACTCAAAACCAAATTGGTTTGGGTTCCTAAGAGAAATTAATTCTCTTTCTTAATTGTTTGTGCAGGGCAAGCCAGAGAGCTTATGGCATGTTGATAGTGGCTGCTCAAGGCACATGACTGGAGACAGGGAAAAGCTACAGGACTTCAAATCCTTTGATGGTGGATATGTAGCATTTGGAAGCAATCCCAAAGGTGGGAAAATTACAGGCAAAGGAACAGTTCAGAGTGCAAAGCTAAGTTTTGAAAATGTTTACTTTGTGGAACAATTGAGGTATAATTTGCTAAATGTGAGTCAAATCACAGATAAAAAGAATCCAGTACATTTTACTTACACTGAATGCCTTATCTTGTCCAAGGAATTCAAAATACCAGAAAACATGATTTTAATGAGAATTCCAAGGCAAGATAATGTATATAAGTGTGACTTAGCAAACATGACACCTCAACCTGATTTAAATTGTCTTATTTCCAAAGAAAGTCTGAATGAATCTGAATTGTGGCATAGAAGGATGTGTCATATGAACTACAAAACCATTAATAAACTTGTCAAAAACAAGTTTGTTAGAGGTTTGCCTGAAAAGGTATATTCATGTGATGATCATTGTGTTTCTTGTCTTAAAGGAAAGCAACACAAATCTTCTTTTAAGTCCAAAACTATGAATACCAACTGCACACCCTTACACTTATTGCATATGGACTTATTTGGACCAACCAATATAAGTAGTATGGGGAAGAGGTCTTACTGCCTTGTAATTATTGATGATTATACTAGATTTACATGGGTTTTCTTTCTTAGAAAAAAAGATGAGACAGGTGAAATACTTAGATCATTTATAAATAAGATGGAAAATCAATTAGATAAAAAGGTTAAAATCATTAGGAGTGATAATGGAACAGAGTTTAAAAATCATGAGATGGATAAATTCTATGAAGATAAAGGTATTAAGAGAGAGTTTAGTGCACCTAGAACTCCCCAACAAAATGGAGTGGCAGAAAGGAGGAATAAGACACAAATTGAGGCTGCCAGAACTATGTTATCTGATGCAAAATTGCCTATGTCTTTCTGGGTAGAGGCAGTTAGCACAGCTTGCTATGTTCAGAATAGGGTATTAGTTGTTAAGCCTCATAACAAAACACCATATGAACTGCTGTTTAAGAACAAACCATTGGTTAGTTTCTTAAAATCTTTTGGATGTCCTTGTACCATCTTAAATACCAAAGATCACTTAGGAAAGTTGGAGAGCAAGGCAGATGAGGGTATATTTGTGGGTTACTCTATTCAAAGTAAGGCTTATAGGGTATTCAATCAAAGGACCAGGTTAATAGAAGAATCAATGAACATCACTTTTCATGAAAACACCACTAATCCTGATGGAAAAGGTCCAAAGTCATTGTTTGATATCGATGCACTTAACTCTGCTTTTAGATATACAACTGTAGATTCTAGTGCAGGTACGAATGCAGGAACATGAGATGGAAAAGGTGTAGCAGAATCAGGAATGTCTTTTGAAAAGAAGAATGATTCATTGGAATACATTTTGTTTCCAATTTGTTCTCCTGATCTCCCAGAAGTTTTTGATTCTGGATCAGATTCACAAAAGTCTTCAAAAGACTCAGACTTAAGTAAGAATAAAAGAGATGGTGATAAAACTCCATTGAATTATGAGACAGATCCAGATATGCAAGAATTGTGGGAAAGTGAGGATGAGAGTGATTTAAGCTCAGAACAGCAACTTGCAAAGAATTTGAATGAGTTTTCTAGTAATACAAGGCCTGTTGTTGAAAGAATCACTAGGGATGTTGAAGGTATTCTTATGAATGAGAATTACACCAATTTAGAAACTGAAATACCTTCTCAGTACATTTCTCATAGAGATCATCCACTTGAGAATGTAATTGGAGATATTGGTTCTCCTGTTTAAACCAGAAAATAGACACAAAAAAATAAAGAAGATGACTACCTTTCTTTGTTTACTTGCTTTCTGTCTCAAATGGAGCCCAAGAAAATTACCAAAGCCTTGAAAGATCCAAGTTGGATTGAAGCAATGCAGGAAGAGTTCCTTCAATTTCAGATTCAGGAAGTGTGGACATTGGTTGACTTACCTAAGGGAAAAAGAGCTATTGGTACTAGATGGGTGTTTAGAAATAAAAGGGATGAAAGAGGCATTGTCATCAAGAATAAAGCCAGACTGGTAGCTCAGGGATATACACAAGAAGAAGGCATAGATTATGATGAGGTTTTTGCTCCCGTGGCTAGAATTGAAGCTATCAGAGTGTTCCTAGATTTTGCTTCATTCAGAGAATTTAAAGTGTATCAAATGGATGTCAAAAGTGCCTTTCTTCACGGCAAACTTGATGAAGAAGTGTATGTGTGTCAACCACCAGGTTTTGAAGATCCTAAGTATCCTAATAAAGTGTTGAGACTTGACAAATCTCTGTATGACTTACATTAAGCACCTAGACCTTGGTATGACACTTTATCAGTTTATTTGCTTCAAAATGGATTCAAAAGAGGTACCATAGACAAAACTCTGTTCACCAAAAGAGTTAAGAATGATATTCTGCTAGTTCAAGTCTATGTAGATGATATCATCTTTGGCTCTACAAGGGATAGTTTATGTAAAGAATTCGAGTCCATTATGCATACAAGATTCAACATGAGCTCAATGGGAGAGTTAACATTCTTTCTGGGATTACAAGTGCAGCAGAAGTCCGATGGGATCTTCATCTGTTAAGAGAAATATGTTAAAGACATACTAAATAAGTTTGGATATAAAGATGCAAAAGTTTAAAGCACACCCATGGAAACACATAAGCAATTAACAGCAGATCCAGAAGGAGAAGAAGTTGATGTACATCTGTATAGATCAATGATAGGATCATTAATGTATCCGACCTCTTCTAGGCCAGATATCATGTTTGCTGTTTGTGTGTGTGCTAGGTTTCAAACATGTCCAAAGCAATCACATCTATTTGCAGTCAAAAGAATCTTTAGATATTTAAAGGGTCAACCAAAATTGGGCCTTTGGTATCCAAAGAGTAATTCTTTTGATCTTGTTGCATATACAAATAGTAATTATGGTGGTGCTAACATGGACAGAAAGTCAACATCAGGAGGATGTCAATTTTTGGGAGATAGGTTAGTTTCATGGAAATGCAAGAAGCAAACTACTGTATCCACATCCACTACAGAAGCTGATACATAATCAAATGCTTGATTATGGTTTGACCTTTTTAAATACTCCCATTTTGATTGATAATAACTTTGCTATCAGTATCATAAATAACCCAGTTAAACATTCTAAAACTAAGCATATAGAGATAAGATACCATTTTATAAGAGATTGTAATGAAAAATGACTCAATCAGATTGAGAAAGTTCATATTGATAATCAATTTGCATATCTGTTTACAAAGGCTTTTGATGTAGGCAAGTTTACATTCTTGGCTACTAGTATTGGAATTATCAATTCCTCTTGAGTCTTTTCATCTACCAACTACTTTTCGGTATATATATCTTCTTTTGCTTATGGGTTATTACTGATAGCATATTCAACGAAGAGTAATCATTATTATGGTTATTACTGTCTTCATTGCTTATTACTGTATATAGTTAAGTATTACTGTTAAAAAAAAAATTGTTTACTAATAAAGCTAAGTGCTTGGCACTGCTAGTACTGAGTTTTGGTAACCTTGGTCGGTTGACACTACTAATCCTAGTAGCTGCTATTTGCTTTAGTGGTATAATTCTCTTTTAGCTTTTGAAAAATTGATCCAAGTGTTTCCCACTGCCAGGTATTGCTTATATCTTTCCACTGTTAGTTATATTGGTCAGTGCCACTGTCCGTTCTTTTCTAGGGCTTGACTCTGTTCTTATGACTAAAAGTATATAATCTTTAAACACTTCAATTTTTCATTGCGCTTTCTTATTTTCTCAAATAACCACTGCAATCACATTCAAACTCAAAACCTCCTCTTCTTCTACAATCAGTTTCAAAATCAATTCCAAAATCATGGCTTCTTCTTCATCATCTGACTTGAATCTGAAGGTGTACGAAGAACACAATATGCTGGCTTTTCTCATGAAACCCTCAAATTCACAGAATTTCATACAAATTGTTGATTTTCTTCGTGCAAGTCACATTAATCAGGCACTTACCGTTTCTCCAAGGGTTTCAAGAGGACATCTTACTGATTTCCGGAAGAATGCCAAAGTAGAAGTGGTTGAGGATAAAGAGCAATTGGTTTCCACAGTTCAAGAAACCAAAGTGGTGGTTATAGAGGATGCTCTCCGAGAGGTACTTCTTCTTGATGATGCCACAGGTATCACTTATTTAGATGATAGGGATTTGTTTGCTAATCTTAGATTAATGGGGTATGAGGGTGATTACACACGTTTTACATTTTTTAAATCATTCTTTAGCCCCCAATGGAAATTTTTAATACATACAATTCTCTATTGTTTGTCATCTAAAAGAACTTCTTTTAATGAATTTGGAACCCAAATAACCTATGCACTTGTGTGTTTGGCTAAGGGTCAAAAATATAATTTTTCAAAATACATACTTGATGGCATGATCAGAAACATCACAAAGGGCAAAAAGGATATGTTTATAATGTATCCTAGATTTGTGCAACTTTTTTTAAATAAACAGGTTACTGATTTAGTTGCACAAGAACTTGTTATTGGTGTTAGTACTCGCTCTGCAAGAACATTTACAGAGATGAATAAAGATACCAATAAGAAGTTTCTGGGAAGGATACATCATTGTTTTCAACAATGATTCCTGCTTCTTCCACCACAGATGTAGTACTACCAACTATATCTGAAACAATTGGTGACAGGCCAGTAGCACCAACTGAGCCTGAACACATACCAAGTGGGGGTACCAAAAGAAAACAAGGGACCAAACAGCCTACCCAATTAAAGCCAAAGAAAAAGAAATTGAAACGGGAAAGTGAGGCTCCTACTGCTCATTTGTCTCAGTCAAATATATCATCACAGAAGGTGACCCCACAGGAGATGGGTGGTCATTCTGGAAGGGCTGCCACTACTGTTACTAGTCCACTGATAGAACAAGACAGTGATAACATCAATAAGACCCAACCAGAGGCAACTTCTAATGCTGAACCCACGGGTAATGAAGCAAATGAAGGTCCCAGTACCAAGAATAAAGGTGTGACACCCGGTCAAAAAGGGCCAAAATTAGCCCCTAATTTAAACCTAAATCATTCGTACTCAATACGTGATTAAACAAAAAATTTCGGATATTATATATATAAATATATATATATATATAACATTATAATGATTATTTAATAATCACATACCATCAAATCTGAAAGAACACGCAATCTTAAATACGGACGTTGGTGCAAAGCATTTTTAAATAATGTATTATTAATGAGAATAATAATTATTTACTCGATTGAGAATTTAAACGCATTTTGTACATTGAAAACTATCCGTCAAACCAAAGAGAAACAAAGATATAATTTTATATCGCATTAAAAGTATTTTTATAAAATACTTCGATTAAAAAACTATACGATTTCATATTTAAAATTTTATCATTTGAAAACATTACACTACTTTACGATCGGGTACACGAATACGGATACCCTAAACCAATTATTGAAGTCGGTTATATCAACCAACTCCAATAATTCATTTACACACACACAGACATATCGATATATCTCTTCTCCTCTGCTCTCTCTCGTTCTCTTCCAAAAACAACAACATCAATAACATTAACAACAAGATTCAGCATCAATATCATCATCATAATCATCTTCTTCTTCATCTTGGATCATCATCATCATCGTGAACATCATCACCATCACTCACGGCTCTAATTTTTACTAGTAAGAAATCTTTCACTTTTCTTTTAAATTCGAGTTTAATATACTTATATCATCATGTAATGTTGTTCCATTGAGTAGATTATGTCCAAAAATCGAATCTATACTCGTTTTCTCAACTGATTTCGCGAACAGAACTGGAACAGACCTGAAATAGGCTACCAGCCGAACGGCTGGACTCGATGAGCCGAACGGCTGGATTCAATGAGCTGAACGGCTGGATTCGATGAGCCGAACGGCTAGGACTTCCATAGCCGAACGACTAGGTCTTCACAGCCGAACGACTGGAATACTCAAACAGAACAGTTTTTGTAAAAATGCCGAAAACGGTTTTCAGGGTAGCTTCTCGATAAAAAATTTATTATAACGGTTTGGGCTAAAAGTCACACGGTCACTTGAAAACGGCCCAATGATCAAGGATATGTATCATAGCGTAGGCGGTTTTAGGCCTTTCGGGGTCGTCTAGGGGTCGAAAATGACATATTTCTATTTTTGGACCTCGTACCAAATTTCGTAACTTATGAAATAAAATATAACGAATATAAGGATAATTGTAAACAATACGATACATCCATGAACAAGTTATATAAATGCAAAAACACACGTTATATATCTTTAGAATATAATTTTAATCCGTCACCAACGGGCCGTACATTTTATAAACTATAATCGGAAGTACAAATATAATCACTTGGACATAATCAAAATGGATAAACATTAATACGGAGAAATATTAGATAATCAAATGCTTATTAGAATCTCGCATGTTTAGGACACTAGGAGATTCGGGGATTGTCTATTCCACGTCGGACATATTCATTGCTCGGATAGACTCAGGTGAGTCTCACAGCCCCACTTTTACTGTTTTTAAACTTGGGGTGAGATACAATGCTTACTTGTTTTCGTGATCACTGTTATTCGGTTAGTTAATTTAATTATTAACTCTGTTAAACATGTTGGTTATAATTGTCGGTCTTGATTTTCATTGTTCGGGTATTGCATGAGTGTTTTAATACGGGAAAGTCCTCATCATTGCATGGTTCGTTAACTTAATAAGGCGCGATTACTAAAAGATAGATCTATCATGGGAGTGACGTCCCCGTCCGGGTTGCAAGCTACAACCATGTACAAACGGGCATTTTAGTAATTGTTATGGGTGTTGACACCGTTCGGGAGGCACAAATCGGGTTAGGCCTCAAACCATGGCTTAATGCAATACAAATGTCATTGTCGGTAAATCTAGTCGGTAACCTTAATTGGTTAATCATTATTCGGAAACCTTAATTGGTTTATCATTGTTCGGTTGTATTATTTAATCTTTATCGGTACTAAATCGTCGGATAATCATGTTGATCACATCAATGTTTATGTTAAACCTGTGAGATTCACCAGCTTTATAGCTGACCTTTTAGTGTTGTATTCTCAGGTGATCAGTAATAGTAGGATGGCCCTCAGGATAAGCTATCTACTTATGAGTCGCATGCATCTATTTGGACATGAAGATTTTCTTGCATTATGTTTTGTATTAATGGTTATGTATTAAAATCTTCAAAATCAAATGTGAACTCGCTATTATTGTAAACTTATAACTTATGACTTAAAACTTTGTACTACTTTTGTAATATATTTATAAACGTCTCATGTAGAGTCGTTTGCTTGTAACCTCTGTGTTTGATTATTGATTAGTCACACCCAAAATCGCCGCTTCCGCAAATCATGAAATCGGGGGTGTGACAAAAGGGACTTCTGCTGATCATGCTAGGCATGAGGCAGAAGATACATTTGTCAATGATTCACCTAGGAGGTCACACTCTAATGGTGATGAGGCTAGTACTCATCCTGAATTAACGAATGTACAACTGACAGAAGCTGTGGATTTTATTTGGAGTAAGTTGGTTCATGAAAAGAAGTTGAATAGAGCTCAGGATGCAAAGATAGCAGAGCAGGCTGCTAAACTGGTTGTTTAAGAGAAGGTAATTAAAGATCTGAAAGAGAGAATTATTAATCTTGAGAAGGTCTTGCTCAAGCTGTTGAAAGACGACCACTTATCCAAGCCAGGAAAGGATGCTCACAATACTTTTACCAAGGGGGAGAAACTGACAGAGGATGAAAATACTGATGGGTTTATGCCTGATCTAAGTGATCAAGAAGGTTTGCGTAGACTGAGGTTGTGGGTGACATTGATGAGCCACATAAAGATGATACTGATGTCATGGATGATGAGCAGACTGAGGTTGTTGAAAGTTTTTTCAAAAGACTGTAGAGAGGGTTGAAGGTGAAACAGAAGTGGTAGATGATGTTGAAGATGGTGAAGAAGTGGTTCAAAATGTTAATGAACCAGTTGAGGATGGTGTGAAAGAAGGTGATGATGCAGGATCAGAGGTTAAGGGGGAGACTATTAATGTCAAAGCAGCAGAGCCTAAAATCACTTATGGAAGGAAGAAATCAATTCCATTTAGATCTATCAAGGCAGCTAGAATTGAACAGATTAAGAGGGCTAAGTCAAGTAGTCCCACTGCTAAGACAAAGGTAACTCCTACCACTGATAGTATTAATACTTCCATTGTTAATACTACTCCTGCTCCCACTGTTACATCAGCAACATCACCAATCAATACAACTACAGCCACTGCTACAACAAATACAACAACTTCAACTCAACCTGCTACTATACCTAAACCTACAACTGCTAGAACACCTGAAGTACCTTTTAGAATTAAAGAACCTACAAATTTGCCAAAGCCTGATTCTAAACTATCCAAGATTGATCCAAAAGATAAAGGCAAGGGTAAATTAGAAGAAAACTCAAAAATCAAGAAGGTACAATAGAATGTTGAGCATGATCATGAATATGTTTTGAGGGTGCAAGCAGAGTTGATTGAACAGGATAGAATTGAAGCAGAAAAGAGAATTGTTGAATCACAGAGGTCTGTGCCAGTTAAAGTGAATGAATCAGATGTTGATGAAGTTGATTTATTGCTTGAATCTGGAAAGATTATGAAGATGACAAAAGAGGCAAGCAAGGTGTATGCAGAGATGAAAGCAAAGGGATTAAGAGTAGAAGATGATACAGTCTATAGTGCTTATGTTGAAAAATCCAAAGGAAATCCTCTGCAGATGGCTTTGAAAAGGAAAAGTGAGAGAGACAGGAAAGAAAAGATTGATAGAGAAGCTGCTAAGAAAAGAGCAAGGAAACCAACTAAGGCTGAATTGAAAAATGAATTGGTTTGTAAGCTTAGAGGAGATAGGATACCTACTATGACCCAAAGAAGAATGTCATTTGAAAGATTGCAACAATTATATGACAATAATCCTATTGTTAATCCTGAAGCAAGAAAAAGGTTGGAGAAGAAAAAGAAAGAAGATGAAGAGATTCAGAGAAGGCTACAAGTAAGATATGAACAAATTGATGAGGAGCTGGAGAAAGCAAAGGAAGAAAAGCTAAAGGCTGAGGAGTTGAGATTGAAAATTGAAGGGATGAAAAGATCATTTGCTATTTTCAGGAGTTGGATGATAGATTATATGATCTGGATAGAGATGAAGAAGTTTTAGAAAAATTGTTGGTAGAAAAGTTTAATAGATCTGAAAATACAAATGTTCATGATGAAGATTTTTTAGAAATTATTAAATGGGAAGGAATTTTTCTGGAATCTGGTACAGTGTCTCATGAGGTTAGAATTGTGAGAAAGAATGGAGATGTAAGTTTTCATAAATCAATGCAAGATATCTTGAAAAGACTTAATAAGTTAGATGTGTATGACATATACAAGATTGGATTAGAGAAGGATGTGAAGCTGATTACTATTGCTCTTGAAAGACTTGTATGGGAATGGTTGCAGATGATATTTGAACCAGAAGTTTATGGAGAGATATTTTTGTGTGCTGAAATGGTTGGATATTGGAGACATTTTGCTAGAGCTGGGGTACATTATATATCACTGAAGAATGGTAAATATGTGTACATGCTTGAAGAAAGACAATATGTCTTGAGTATAGCACTGTTGGAGCAACTGGTTAGAATGAAATTACAAGTTGTTGTAAAGACAGAGAAGAGCAAGGATATAGTATACAGGATTCTGAATCAGTATAGCAAAAGAAGTCTACCGACGGATTGAAGCACAATGAAGAAACTTAATGTAATTGAAGGTTGATTAAGTTTAGGGGGAGATTGTTGGGATCAGAGCTAAATTGATTAAGTGTTGAAGACTAAAGTTCAATTCTTAACCACTGTTAGTGTTCAAGACTGCCGCTGCTAAAAGAGTTGAAAACTAGCCACTGCTAGTACAAATGTAATAACTGCCACTGTTAGACATATACTTAAGAATTGTAATAAGTATATTGTAGCCACTGTTAGTATAATATAGTTACTACCACTATTGATATGTTTATTAGTAAGTCGGTTAGGCAGTTAGAGTTATGTATGGAATCAAATTATTTCCATAATAACTGAAGATTGTATAGGAATCTATGTATTCTAAATAGAGATCCTTAGACCTAGAATAGGTTAAAAAAATTTGCGCAGCTTCAAGGTTTTCTGTAACCCTAATACATTAAGTGTATTCGTCTTATATCATTAATAAGATTGAAGCTTTTGATATTAATCATGTTCTACAAGTTATTCATAATATTCTTGATCTTCTTAATATTATTGAGTGTAATTCCGCAACTTCTCAATAATAATTCAAAGCTTATCTTTATCAAATTGTTTATTAGATTATTTTGGGTTTAACAGTATTCATCTTCTTTATTCTCTTGTGACTGTTTTCTGGTTTAAATAGGAGTACCAATATCTTTAATTACATTCTCAAGTGGATGATCTCTATGAGAAATGTACTGAAATGTGGAAGATTCAGGTATTTCAGATTCTAAATTGGTGAAATTCTCATCCATAAGAATACCTTCAACATCCCTAGTGATTCTGTCAACAACAGGCCTTGTATTACTAGAAAACTCATTCAAATTCTTTGCAAGTTGCTGTTCTGAACTTAAGTCACTTTCATCCTCACTTTCCTCCAACTCTGGCATATCTGGATCTGTCTCATAATTCACTGGGGGTTTATCACCATTTCATTTATCCTTACTTAAGTCTGAGTCTTTTGGAGACTTTGATGAATCTGAAGCAGAATCAGAAACTTCTAGAGGATTAGGAGACCAGATTGGAAACAAAATGTATTCCAATGAATCATTCTTCTTTTCAGAAGACATTCCTGATTCTGCTACACCTTCTCCATCTCATGTTCCTACATTTGTACCTGCACTTGTACCTGTACTAGAATCTACAGTTGTATATCTAAAACCATAGTTAAGTGCATCGATATCAAATAATGACTTTGAACCTTTTCCATCAGGATTAGTGGTGTTTTCATTAAAAGTGATGTTCATTGATTCTTCTATCACCCTGGTCCTTTGATTGAATACCCTATAAGCCTTACTTTGAATAGAGTAACCCACAAATATACCCTCATCTACCTTGTTCTCAAACTTTCCTAACTGATCTTTGGTATTTAAGATGGTACAAGGACATCCAAAAGATTTTAAGAAACTAACCAATGGTTTGTTCTTAAACAGCAGTTCATATGGTGTTTTGTTATGAGGCTTAACAACTAATACCCTATTCTGAACATAGCAAGTTGTGTTAACTGCCTCTGCCCAAAAAGACATAGGCAATTTGGCATCAGATAACATAGTTCTGGTAGCCTCAATTAGTGTCTTATTCCTCCTTTCTGCCACTCCATTTTGTTGGGGAGTTCTAGGTGTACTAAACTCTCTCTTAATGCCTTTATCTTCACAGAATTTATCCATCTCATGAATTTTAAACTCTATTCCATTATCACTCCTGATGATTTTAACATTTTTATCCAATTGATTTTCCATCTTAGTTATAAATGATCTAAGTATTTCACCTGTCTCATCTTTTGTTCTAAGAAAGAAAACCCATGTAAATCTAGTATAATCATCAATAATTACAAGGCAGTAAGACCTCTTCCCCATACTACTTATATTGGTTGGTCCAAATAAGTCCATATGCAATAAGTGTAAGGGTGTGCAGTTGGTATTCACAGTTTTGAACTTAAAAGAAGATTTGTGTTGCTTTCCTTTTAGGCAAGAAACACAATGATCATCACATGAATATACCTTTTCAGGTAAACCTCTAACAAGCTTGTTTTTGACAAGTTTATTAATGGTTTTGTAATTCATATGACACATCCTTCTATGTCACAATTCAGATTCATTCAAACTTGCCTCGGAAATGAGACAATTTAAATCAGGTTGAGGTGTCATGTTTGCTAAGTCACACTTATATACATTATCTTGCCTTGGAATTCTCCTTAAAATCATGTTTTCTGGTATTTTGAATTCCTTGGACAAGATAAGGCATTCAGTGTCAGTAAAATGTACTGGATTATTTTTATCTGTGATTTGACTCACATTTAGCAAATTATACCTCAATTGTTCCACAAAGTAAACATTTTCAAAACTTAGCTTTGCACTCTGAATTGTTCCTTTGCCTGTAATTTCCCACCTTTGGGATTGGTTCCAAATGCTACATATCCACCATCAAAAAAATTGAAGTCCTGTAGCTTTTCTCTGTCTGCAGTCATGTGCCTTGAGTAGCCATTATCAATATGCCATAAGCTCTTTGGCTTGCTCTGCACAAACAATTAAAAAGAAAATTAATAATTCTTGGGAACCCAAACCAATTTGGTTTTGGGTTTCCCATGTGCATCTTTAAAATCAACTCTCTGAAAGACAATTGATTCTGATGCACTGTTGGATCTAGATTCTTTAGATGTAACAGTGTTCTTTGGTTTCCAATTCCAACTTATATCAGACTTAACAGAGGGAATTGGCCTAACAGAGGTAACTCTCAGGCCTGTGTTAATCACTCTGGCAGTGGTAGCCTTGCTTTGTGTAAACATTCTTTTGGAACGTTTAACACTAGTAGTGGCTCCATGCTTGATAGTGAAAACACTATCTACTCTCTTAGTCTTCATGCCTCTGTTGGCTTTGTTTGGTGGTACCTCTGCAGCATAAGTAGCAGTGGCTGCAGATGTACCCCTGTTAGCCTTATACTTCATCCTCTCGATAGTGGCAACATGATTAACTTTTGATTTAAAATTTTGTTTGTTAACCATGTTAGCAGCTGTCCACAATGGTTTCACAACCCTATTGAAATTTTTAGGATTGTGATAACAATCATGTTGAAGATGATTGGTTTTTCCACAGATATAACAGGATTTTTCTTTCACCAATTGAAAATTTTGCCCCAATTTTTGTGAAACCATTTGGTTCCAATTTCGTTGATTGCCTCTGGGTGCAGTTTTATTAATTGGTTTTGGTGCAGAAAATCCTATTTTGCAAGCACAGTTAACACATTTATCATTCTCATTATTCAAAAATTTAGACTATTGTCTAACTGTTTTGCTAATATAACCTAAACCATTCCTAGATTTATTAGCTTTGCTCACATGTTCTATCTGTTGCTTTGCCTTTTCTTGAAACATCTTTTTACCCTCTTCTAGTTTATCAACATGAAGTTCTGAAACTAAACTAGTTACTCTTTTGCTACTCTCAGGTGACGAATTAGATGATTTATTTGTTACATTATTCTCACTTTCAGATGTATCATCACTCTCATCATCTTCTTCACTCCAATCACTAACCACTACTCTATCAAAGTTCACATCTTCTTCTAAACTCTTAACTGAATCAGCCTTTCTAACCTCATCATTCATTCCTTCTTTAAGAGAATTGATATCAATTTCAGTTTTGGAAGGAAAGTAGTTGTGGTTATAAGGAGGAGGTACATTACTGTATCCTAACCCAGTCTTAAGCTTATCATGAATCTGTGAATTGATAAGTTTATTTACACTCTTAGATGCATGTTCTAAGTTACTTACATTAACTCTTATGCTATCTCTCTCATATGTGACCTCAGCAAGTTTCTTAGTTAACAATTCTACCTTATCAAAAAAAGTGTCTCTTTCCCACCTAGCATATTCAATGTCATATTTAAACTGTGTTGCATTGACTTCATGTGCTTTTATCTGTTTTTCAAGATTTTCAATTGCTGTTATGGTGTGTTTACTTTTGATTTCCCATTGTTTTAGTTCATCACACACTTTCAGATTATGATCCATGTAATGTTTAACAGTTTGTTTACAAACAGCAGAACATAGTTTGTTTTGTACCTCATATGGAACCTCTGACTTCTTGTCAGATTCAGCAATGGTCATGAGACATTGATTCTTCACTTCATGTTCTTCTTGATCACTCCAGTCCCATCCACAACCATCCATAGACACAAGAGCATTTGATGAAGCACTCTGGATTGGTATATTCCTTGATTGAGTTCCATTGCTTCCAGCTCTTTGACCATTCTCACTGCTATTCTGTTCCTTCTTTGGACTTCTACATTCTCTTGCAAAGTGCCCCATCTTATGACAGTTGAAGCACTCTATCTTACTCTTGTCAAACCAACTTGCATCATTCCTTTTATATGCAAAGTTGTTCCTCCTAGTTCTCTGCATAAATCTTTTTGCCCTCTGAGTGATTAAAGCAATTTGCCATTTAATGTCCATCTCTTCTAGATCATCTCCATCAAACTGTTCTAAATCTTCATTAGTAAGTGAAGAGTTCACATTTCTAGCAAAGAAAGATTCCAAAAGCTGATCATTCGAGCAGTTTGATGATGATCCACATCCTCCTGAAACATAAGTAGAGCCTTTTTGACTTGACTTTGCTTTAGTTCCAATCGTAGACATAAAGGCTGCATTGTTGTTGTTGATTCCTGAACCCTGCTTCTTGCTTTCCACTTCAGGTTCAAAGTTTCTTAGATCATTGTAAATATCTTCAATCTCTTTTGACTCCAAATCTGCACTCTGTCTCAACCCAACAGTGTAGATTGTCCACTCATCACCTAATGATCTCAAAAACTTCTTGTTTAGATCATCCTTATCAATTTTCACTTGATGATTCTCCAGATCTCCTACTAACTTCGAAAACCTGTCAAAGGTTTGAGTCAAAGTTTCTGACTTTGCAGAATTAAAGTTCTCATATTGCTGCTTTAAAAGAGATCTTCTGTTCTTTTTGGTGCTGGAATTGCCACCAAATCTCTTTTCAATAGTTTCCATAAGAACTTTAGCATCCTAACATGCTTCAAACCTTCTCTGATATTCATTAGGAATAGACAATAATAGAGTACTGAGTGCTTTATACTCTATTGATCTAACCTTTTTTTCTGCTTCTGAAGTTGGTGGTGGTCTTGTTTGTGCAACACCATCACCATCAAGTGTTATTGGAGGACCATTAACCACAACTTCCAACATCTGATAATCTGTGAGAAACATGTATTGTTTGATCCTATTCTTCCATAGATCAAACTCATCAGGCCTAAGCATAGGGATCTTAGTAACCTGGATTCCTTCATTACCTTCTGATGCCATTGATTCAATACGTAAATCTTGAACTAAAAACCGTCAAAAATCGATCAAGCAGTAATCCCAGATCTTCCTGTATTCATAGTGTGACACCCGCCAAATTAGGACTTATAATTAGTGCCTAATCAAGTGTAATACATGTAATTAGTTCTGTGTTAGGCTAATTAATGTATCAATAAATATATCTTGTTGAATATACACAAGTACTAAATTCGATTAAATCGTATAAGTTCAAATCAAAGGCAATTTGATTCAATTAATACGGACGTTGGTGAACAATTTTATTAAATAATATAACATTATTTAATAACGCTATTACATCTAAAAATATCATTTTATAACATTTCAAGTTAAACTCGTATCGTACAAATGACAATTTACATAATTAAAATGTAAAATCGCCCGATAAAACAAAACCAGAAAACGTTAAATTTAATAATTCAATTATTAAGTATTTTAATAAAATACTTCAACCAAATTATCGGGAATTTATTTGGTAATTTAAAACGTATATTTAAAA
The DNA here is from genome assembly GCA_963422505.1 of Pseudognaphalium luteoalbum. Lineage (NCBI taxonomy): Eukaryota > Viridiplantae > Streptophyta > Magnoliopsida > Asterales > Asteraceae > Pseudognaphalium > Pseudognaphalium luteoalbum. Next base: position 133,267,694 of record OY730192.1, on the reverse strand, counting down.
GTAATTAATATTAATTTAACGTTTAAACAATTGGGAAAACGAACACCGCACGGAGCACGATTGCAGGAGCTGAGGAAGTGAGGCTTTCAACAAAACCCCACTCCCTCCTCATTTTCTTCTCATTTCCACCAACACTCTCCCCTTTCTCTCTCTTTTCTCTTTCAAGATAACCATCACCACCATCACCTTAAAACACCAAATTACACCACCAAACGCCGCCGAAATCTCGAAGCTCTTTGGAGAAAAACAACCACCACGCAACGATCTACAACTCTATCTTTTCGGAATCTCATTTCGACACTTTGTAAGTTCCGACAAAAACCCGAAACTCTTCGATTTCACTCATTTTTACATGTTTGTTGTTTATATAAGCTTAGAATGTCCATATATGGGTTGGGTAAAAGGATCGGACCAAACTATGTCCGGAAAACTCGTTTTGGCTCAAAAATCCGTCAAACAGACCTAAGTGTCGCAAAGACGACCAATATAGCGTCACTTCGTGCGTCACTTAAGTGACGCATTGAGTGTCGCATGAAACCCTAATTTGGCCTAAGTGCCGCATAAAACCCCTTTTTCCCGACACTCCAACCGTCACTTGCTTAGTGACGCCTAGGACCCTTACCGTCACTAATAACCCGACACTGCTTTAGTGACGCCCAAGTATGCGTCACTCCTTCAAGTGACGCCTAACCGACACTTACACCCGTCACTGATGAAGTGTCGCCACCTTATGCGTCACTTACCTAACTGACGCCCTAAACTCAGAATTTCACATCTTATGCGACACTTCTTAAGTGCCGCCCAAGCTACCTTAGTGACGCCTCAGTATGTGTCACTTCCGTTAGTGACGCCCTTACTCAGAATCTGACATTTCATGCGTCACTTCCCAAGTGACGCCTAATGCACTCTAGTGACGCTATAAGTGTCGCATGAAACAGAACCCAAATTTTACTAAGTGTTGAGACCTAAAATTTTATCACTTGATTTCACCCAAATTCAAGTCCATATGCGTTTTTCACCAAAGCAATTTAGTAGAAATAAAAATTTTCCAAGCTGACCTGGCAGCTCAACCCCAGCTAGGGGCTCTGCCCCTTGGACCCTGCCAGGGGCTTCGCCTTTACCCTTGGTTCACGAGTAACGGTGTTACATCTAAACTTTCACACAAAGTGTTAAACTTGTATAACATCAAACACGAATGCGACACGACTTCTAAAACACATTGGAACTTACTTTTAGGTATAACACTTCAAAATCATCAAAATAATAATGTGGGATTATTATTACAAACAATCACCAACGGGCCGTATACATTTTCGAATACTTAAATAAACAACCAAATCGTGGTAATTTGAAAATTCTAGTTGAACAAACAACTACAAGGGTGATCTTTGAGATACTCAATCATGTCGTAACCATCACGTGTCGTGGACACCCTCAGGTTACGAGTCGTTGGACTTCGATTCTTGGCTAATCAATCTAAGTTTATTAAGATAAACTCATCAGGCTCAGGTGAGTCTCATGGCCCCTCTTTTACTATTTTACTAGGGGTGTGATACATTGCTCTATTTTTAACAAATGAACGCGAGTACATATTTCAATATACTACATGAGTTGTTTTCAACTAATCAAACCAAAGTCCTCCGTCAGTATAGTCTGGTAATACGAAAGCAGCGTGAATATTAGTATATGGTACCATATAGGATTGACCCTCCTCGTCCGGGTTAGCAAGCACTAACCGGGTAAACGGACGTACTAATATTTGGGAAGACGAGTGTAGATTAGGCACTCGTGGAGGCACCTCACTCGGAATTCTCTATATGGGACCCGACCCTCGAGTTAAGCTCAGACTATGCGCTCATGGTTGTATACATTATCTGTAACTTTATTTGCTGGATACAAATCAATACTTAAATCTTGCGGTTCATAGAATATTATTTGATACTCAAACCTGTGAGCTCACCAGCGTTAGCTGACCCATTTTAGCATGTATCACAGGTACTCAGCAGTAGATTTGGACTGCCCATCAGGATGCATCTTAGCTCGAGTCTTCATGCAAACTTCAGAGATTTCATTGCATTATTAGATTTTGTATAACTAATTATGTACTTAAATCTCTCATATTACGAACACGAGCTATGTATGAGTTCAAACTGTTGTAAACCTTTTAATATTAATATATTTTGTTAAAACGGCGCATATAGAGTCGTTTGCTATATATCTGTGTGCTTTGATTATTGATTAGTAACACCCAAAGTATGCTTCCGCGAATCATTAAATTTGGGGGTGTTACACATAGCTTAACCTGCTCTGATACCACTTGTTAAACCCAGAATAATCTAATAAACAATTAGAAATTAATAAGCTTTAAATTTTTATTAAGAAGTTGCGGAATCACACTCAACAATATTAAGAAGATCAAGAATATTACTTGTAGAACACGATTAATATCAAAAGCTTCAATCTTATTAATGATATAAGACGAATACACTTAATGTATTAGGGTTACAGAAAACCTTGAAGCTGCGCAAAATCGCTAACCTATTCTAGATCTAAGGATCTCTATTTATAATACATAGAGTCCTATACAATCTCCAGTTATTACGGAAACAATTTGATTCCATACATAACTCTAACTGCCTAACCGACTTACTAATAAACATACCAACAGTGGTAGTAAATATATTATACTAACAGAGGCTACAATATACTTATTACAATTCCTAAGTATATGTCTAACAGTGGCAGTTATTACATTTGTACTAGCAGTGGCTAGTCTTCAACTCTTCTAGCAGTGGCAGTCTTTGACTCTAACAGTGGTTAAGACTTGATCTTTAGTCTTCAACACTTAGTCAACTTAGCTCTGATCCCAATAAAGTATTTGCTCCTGTTGCTCGTTTGGAGTCAATTCGACTATTTCTAGCATATGCTTCATATATGGGAATTCGTGTTTTTCAGATGGATGTGAATTCTGCATTTTTATATGGCGATATTGGTGAAGATGTATATGTTTGTCAACCTCATGGTTTTGAAGACTCTGTACATCCTGACTATGTCTATAAATTAGACAAAGCATTGTATGGTCTTCATCAAGCTCCTCGAAAGTGGTATGAAACACTTTCGAACCATTTGCTTCAAAACGGTTTCAAAAGGGGTACTATAGACAACACCTTGTTCATCAAGAAGTCTGGAAATGACTTACTGCTTGTTCAAGTTTATGTGGACAACATCATCTTCGGGTCTACCAATTAGATGCTTTTCAAGGACTTTGAGTATCTTATGAAAAAGAAGATTGAAATGAGCTCAATGGGAGAGCTTAAGTTCTTTCTCCGACTACAAGTAGAGCAATATCCAGATGACATCTTCTTACATCAATCTAAGTATGTAAAAGACATTTTAACAAGATACGATATGCTAAACTGTAAGTCCTTTGGAACTCCCATTGATGTGAATCACAAGCTTGGTCCTGCTGAAAATGAGGATGATGCAGATCTATGCACCTATCGGTCAATGATTGGTTTGCTGATGTACCTTACTGCCTCACGACCTGATATTATGTTTGCAGTCTTGATGTGTTCACGATTTCAAGCAAAGCCTAAGGTTTCTCAAGACAAAGCTGTCCGACCCATTTTAAGTTATTTGAAGGATAACCAATCTCTAGGGCTATGGTATTCTAATGAGAAAAACTTTGATCTGACGGCTTTCTCGGATTCGGATTATGGTGGTTGCAATGTGGATAAGAAGTCAACTTCAGGAGGATGTCAGTTTTTAGGAAATCGGTTAGTCTCGTGGCAATGCAAGAAACAGACGACCGTTTCAACTTCTACAGCGAAAGCTGAGTATATTGTTGCTGCCAGTTGCTGCTCACAAATCATTTGGATTCAGCATCAAATGCGTGATTACGGGTTCCTTCTAACCTTTACTCCTATACACATTGATAACACTGTTGCAATCTCAATCACATGCAATCCCGTTCAACATTCCTAAACTAAACATATTGAAATACGTTTTCATTTCATAGGGGATTGCTTTGAGAAACGTTCAATAGACTTAATCCATATCGACACTTTCAAACAAAAAGTAGACATTTTCACGAAAGCTTTTTCGAAGTCTCGATTTGATGAGTTAGTCTCTATGATTGGGATGAAAAATCCCACTCATAAATAATTTGTGACTAGGACATCTTTTGTATATTTACCCATTTTTATGTGTGTCTTTATTAAAAAAAAAAGGCAACAGCTACTCTTTATACTCTTTAGTATCAAAGAAATGCATGGTTGCTACATTTTTAAAATAGACGTTGAGTTGTGTCTGTAAACAACTTGGGATATGATAGTACATCGGGTGACATGCACACTTTGGAATCTTAAGGTTTATCTTGGATGTGTCAGTAGGTTTATCTGACATGTTAAACACAGTTTTTATAAACATTGTCTTCATCATATGATATATTAGTAGGCATGTTACACAAAACTCTTTGAGTCCTTTTAAGAAGCCTAATATATATTTGTTTATTTCAAGTGATATAACATTGTTAGATGTATGACAAAAGTCTTAATATCTTACTTATGCTAGATATGTTTTTGTGGAAGAAGCTTATTTGATATCATTTGGGGGGATATATTGACAGTTTCCTCTGTTATACGTAAGTATAGACCTGGTTTCTGTTAATATATACTTAAAAATTAAGCAAACACAAGTCAAAGTACTTGAAAAGTCTTTAAAAATTAAGATACCTAACGCGGTCGCCCAAATGGTTTGACCAAGTCTGGTTTTGCTTAAACCTGAATCAAGCTATGTCGCTCTGTTGTACGTAAGTACAGACCTGTCATCGCTGACTTGATTCTTAAAATTGATTTTCTTATATTCTTTCTGTAAATGGAAGCATGGTCTATGTCTTAAGTTAAGATGTATATCTATGGTGGGGACCACAACGAAATATACATACGAATAATAAAATAAAACTAGCTCCCAGATGTGAGTGTAACATGTTTAAGAGGACAAATATACTGATAATAATTTTGAAATAATTTTTATAAAAGGTGTTTTTAGCATGCCAAGTAAATTTAAAGTGGACACATATACTGATGATCGAAATTACACTTACTATTCCTAATAATTGCATGTTATCCCGATATGATCCCTAACCAGATTCAAACAATTCCGTCACCAAAAATAATGTATTTGATTTTTTTAAAGTTTTCTTGTTTATTTTATTATTCTTTTACTTCTATTAAATTTTTATTTTTCAAGTCACATATTATTTTTAAATCACATTTCGAAAATTGAAAATCGAAATCGAATTCAAAAATCTTTAAGTCTGGAGCTGCGACATTAGCACTTACATCGCAGCCCATGTCGCATGCTATGTCGCAATTAGGGTTTGGGTATATATACCCATCATATGCGACGTAAACCATCACACTATTTCAAATTACTTTGCGACATCCCCTGCGACATCAGCTGCGATTTTGCGACATCGTGACGACCGAGGATTTTTCGATTTGATTTCGATTTCTAGCAGCGTTCATTCCGATCCACTCACGTTTTCCTGTTCTACCATCTTTACTTGACATTTAGGTACTCGTTTCACCATGTCATTCATGATTAATCGTTAATTAAAGTTACGGGTTTTAGGGATTACGGTTTTTGAAAAAATAAGACTTGAAAATGATTGCTAGTACATGTTATAGTATATATTTTCATGATCTTGGTTGACTTCCGCACCGTGTTGTATGATCCATTAAGAAAACCCCCAAATTTTGTCATTAAGGATTTCTGGGTTTGGGATGATGTTCGTAAGTGCGACGTCGGCTGTGATGTAGCAATCGATATCGCATTTATTTGGTAATTTGCAGATACACTGCGACCTCACATGCTATGTTGCATTATCTGCGAACTCACATGCTATGTCGCATTATCTGCAACCTCACATGCTATGTCGCATTTTCTGCGACCTCACGAGCGACAAAGCACACAACGTCGCAGTTTTTCAAATGTGATTAATTTCACAATTAATTGCAAAATGCGACATCACCTTTAACGTCGCTCAAATTTTGTGCGACAATATGGTCGATGTCGCTTATGATTTTGTACCTATTTTTTGCGACATTGCGACAATGTCGCTAGTATGAGAGCGACATCAGCGTTGATGTCGCATAACACATAAACTTTGTGACATTTTGTAAAAACAGTTTGTCGTTTATTCTAACGTCTTGCAAGTATATATTATGTACTGTTTTTCAGATATGGCTTTAGCATATGAGCCTCGTCACAACACGGTGGCTTTCTTAGATGATTCTCACAAGAACGCTATTTTGTTTCGCCCGATGATTGCATTTCTACGTCGTTCAAGGATTTTTCATGCAATTTCGGATACGACTGTGGTCTATAAGAATTTGGTTGGACCATTCTGGAGGAACGCGTTAATAGTTACTGAGAACAATGTGCCTCACATTGTGTCTACAGTATTGGATACATAGATCGTTGTAACTGAACAAGGTTGTAACACCCGCCAAATTAGGACTAGTGATTAGTACCTAATCAGTTATTAGTACATGTAATTAGTCCTTAGATTAGGATAATTAATGTATCTCAATATATATTGATGAATATATACGAACATGCAATTTGATTAAATCGTACGCAAATCCCAAATCGAATGTAATTCGATTCAATTTATACGGACGTTGGTAAACATTTTTACTAAAAAATATAATATTATTTAATACAACTATTATATCCAAAATATTATGTTAATAATATTTCATATTTATTGCGTATCGTGCAAACAAGGATTTCGCGGTTAAAAATAACAAACATACGAACAAAATGAAACAAGTTAAGTTATATTTTTATAACTCAATTATTAAAGTAATTGGTGAAATATTTTAATTAAAATATCGGAAAGTTATTTGTATCTTAAAATGTGTGTATGACGCGTGAAATAAATATTTAAACGCTCAAACGATCTAGAAAATGAACACTGCACGGAGCGCGTACGCGGGGGAACGAAAAACTGGTGAAGCCTACACTCGGTGGACCCCACCATCCGGCCCCCCTCCCCTCTCTTTTTCCCTCTTCTCTTCCCTCCTTTCTTCTCATTCTCACCATCCACTTCTCTCTCTCTTTCTTCTTTTCTCTCTACAAACTCCATCACCACCACCACCTCTAAATCACAAAAATTACACCACCAAACGACCTCGGTTTTCATCACTCATTTGGAAGAAAAGAACCACCTCACAACGATCTACATTTCCATCTTTCCAGATTCTCCCCGCGTTAAGTTGTAAGTTTCCGACAAAACCCGCAACTCCTCGATTTTTAGTGTTTTCAAGCTTTAGTTGTTTCTTCAAGCTTAAAATGTCCATATAAGGGTTGGGTAAAAGGATCAGACCAAACGGAAATCGAAAAACTCGTTTTTGGCTCAAAAATCCGTCATCAGACTTAAGTGTCGCATAGACAGCAGCAGCTATCCGTCACTTCGTGCATCACTTAAGTGACGCCTAGAGTGACGCATAAACCCTAATTTTCCGTCACTTGCTTAAGTGCCGCATAAAATACTCTTTTCCCGACACTTCTACCGTCACTTGACTAGTGACGCACAACAACTTTAAACCGACACTTCTAGCGACACTTCTTAAGTGACGCCAACAATCAAATTCTGATTTCAATCAATCACTTCCTAAGTGACGCCTAGACCCATACCCGACACTTATACCGACACTTACCTTAGTGACGCACATGCTCAGATTTACTATTTTTAGCGACACTTCCCAAGTGTCGCCCAAGCCCCTAAGTGACGCTATAAGTGACGCATAAAACAGAAGGTTTCAAACTAATTTTACACTAAGTATTGAGGCCCAAATTTGACGCCCCATTTCACCCAAATTCAAGTCCAGCTCGACCCCAGCCAGGGGCTCTGCCCCCTGGACCCCGCCAGGGGCTGCCGCCCCTTGGACCCCGCTACCAGAGGCGCTGCCCCCGGACCCCGGTCATTAACGGGCTTTGCCCTTACCCTAGGTTCACGAGTAACGGTGTTACATCTAAACTTTCACACAAAGTGTTAAACTTGTATAACATCAAACACGAATGCGACACAACTTCTAAAACACATTGGAACTTACTTTTAGGTATGACACTTCAAAATCATCAAAATAATAATGTGGGATTATTATTACAAACAATCACCAACGGGCCGTACACATTTTCAAACACTTAAACAAACAACCAAATCGTGGTAATTTGGACATTCTAGTTGAACAAACAACTACAAGAGTGATCTTTGAGATACTCAATCATGTCATAACCATCGCGTGTCGTGGACACCCTCAGGTTACAAGTCGTTGGACTTCGATTCTTGGCTAATCAATCTAAGTTTATTAAGATAAACTCTTCAGGCTCAGGTGAGTCTCATGGCCCCTCTTTTACTGTTTTACTAGGGGTGTGATGCATTGCTCTATTTTTAACACGTGAACGCGAGTACATATTTCAATATACTACATGAGTTGTTTTTTCAACTAATCAAATCAAGTCCTCCCTCAGTATAGTCTGGTAATACGAAAGTAGCGTGAATATTAGTATATGGTACCATATAGGATTGACCCTCCTCGTCCGGTTAGCAAGCACTAACCGGGTAAACGGACGTACTAATATTTGGGAAGACGAGTGTAGATTAGTCACTCGTGGAGGCACCTCACTCGGAATTCTCTATATGGGACCCGACCCTCGAGTTAAGCTCAGACTATGTGCTCATGGTTGTATACATTATTTGTAACTTTATTTGCTGGATGCAAATCAATACTTAAATCTTGCGGTTCATAGAATATTATTTGATACTTAAACCTGTGAGTTCACCAGCGTTAGCTGACCCATTTTAGCATGTATCATAGGTACTCAGCAGTAGATTTGGACTGCCCATCAGGATGCATCTTAGCTCGAATCTTCATGCAAACTTCAGAGATTTCATTGCATTATTAGATTTTGTATAACTAATTATGTACTTAAATCTCTCATATTACGAACAAGAGCTATGTATGAGTTCAAACTGTCGTAAACCTTTTAATATTAATATATTTTGTTAAAACAACGCATATAGAGTCGTTTGCTATATATCTGTGTGCTTTGATTATTGATTGTTAACACCCAAAGTATGCTTCCGCGAATCATTAATTTTGGGGGTGTTACAAAGGTATTCGTGAGTTACTGTAACTGAATGATCAGCCTGATATGCCAGTGAATTTCGAGAACTCTTTTATAGTGGGTGGAATGTCTAGGATGGGTTATCCGGGGGTTCCGACTGATCAATATCGAAAGGCCAATCTTACCAAGGTCTAGAGATATCTCATGCATATCTTTATTGTTTGTCTATCCACCAGGAAGGCCGGTACAGACGGTATTAGTCATCGTTTGGCTTTTGCAATGCTGGCAATTGTGTACAATAAGCCGTACAACTACTCTAGCTTTATCTTCAAAGCTATGGTTGACAATGTGAATGTTGGGAATGCTAAATGGGCGTTGTATCCAAGACTTGTTCAGCTTTTTTTCAATTGCCATCATCCGGATCTTCAACAACGGGGTGACGTGGATAATATTTTTAAGATTACACCCATGATGAGCAAGATCTTTGTTGTATGCTCTGCTCAAGAAAAGGGGGTTCAGACACCACCAGATACTCCTTTATTTGGTGCAGTTATTGATGAGAATTATGTACCACCTCCTCATCCTCAATATATGGATGCTCCTGCTCAGCAAATACCTCAAGAGCAGTTTGTGGAAGTACAGGTTCTGGATGAGAATGTGCCTGTTCAAAATGTTTTGGCTGAAATAGATAGGTTTGGGCGTGTCGAAGATGAACGCCAAGCTTCTGATTCACAACATACGGTTGAAGATTCATCTTCTTCTGATTCAGCATTTGTGAGACCAAAGGATGGCGGAGAGACGCCTACGGATTCAGATGGTGAAGTACCCCACCAATCTCAAATGGAACGGATTAAGGTACATAAACCAGCTCGATTTTTGCGAATTCAGCGCCGTATTCGTGCAGGTAAGCATTACATGGGGAAGCGTGCACACATCGGTGATGATATCACTGACACTGCTTATCAACCATCTCACCGCCATGCACGCCATACTTCAACATCTTCTGTTCCTGTTACTCAACCATCACAAGAAATGGTTGTTGAGCCTACTCCTGCATTCCTGCAAAAGATGATGGATGATATGCAGAAGATGCAGCAGTTGTTGAAAGAACAAGCTGAACATAATGCTTCTCAATCTGCTATCATTGAAGTTCAATCCAAGCAGATTGCTGAATTGCAGACTAGGGTGAATGTTTTGGAGTCTAGGTCTATTGCCTCAGGGGAGTCTGGGTCTGGGGTACCCAATCTAGAGTCAATAGGACCTGAGTCTGTAAACCCCAACCCTGTACTTGAATCAGCTATTAATGAAAATGTTCCCCGTTTGGATTATTTTTCTGTTGATGATATTCCAGGCCAGCCGAGACCTCTAGCGGTTGATTATTCGTTTGCTGATTTGTCGTATATTCAGAGAATGGTCAATGAAACTGGTTCTGAAACTGAACAAGGTTATGTGTTTGATATGGATGATGACGTGTCGGTTGAAGATGAGCATTTGGGCGATGATGAATATTATGACGATGCACCAGTTATTGAAACTGACTCTAGTAAAGATGAGGAAGACCCAGTTAAAGCTACTCATGGAGAATCTAGAACTCGTCAACCAGAACATGCTCCAGAATCTACATCGACAACAGTCCCAGAGATTTTTTCTGCTTCTGAAGATAAGTCTGAAAGAAATAAGAATTGGTGGCCTCTTGGACGTTCTGCGGAACCTGTTCCTGTTACCTGCAAATCTTACAAGGTACGCGGTGATTATACTTGCATTATCAAAAGTTGGAAAGTGCAGCAAAAGAGGTTTATGATTAAAAGATTGGATGGTGTTCAATACTTCAAACTTAGATTTAAGCAATTGAGCACACTGCCAAAAGGAGAAACTAATCGATTGGCTCAACTACAGTTGATTAATCCATTTAAGGATGATTATGCTGAGTTTATTCAGAGATCCTTGCGACAAGAGGTTCGAAGTAAAAGATATAACAAATTGAAACCTACGTTTGGTACTCGGTATACCTTTAAGATGAAGTTAGATCCAGTAAAAGGGCAGTCGATGGTTAAAGTTCATTATCCGCCAGCTGACTGTTTGACTGAAATACCTTTGGAGCCGGTTCCCTATAAATTTCTTCGTAGATTTGTTCATTAGGAACTTGATCCACATACTGGTGAAGCGGTGATAGTATTTGTTCCTAATTCAGAGCCGGAGCCATAGTGTAGAGGTATTTGGAATTTGAGAAAGGCTACATTCAGAGTCTTTGATCCTATGAGTTTCATAAATCTCCATGAAAAGGATTTGAGAAAACTCTTCGATAATAGGAATCGAGTTAATGCAAATAACAAATTCAACAAGAAGCTTGCAGTTAAATATCAGAAAGTTGTTGAAGTATGTGTTACACATGGTATTCATGCAGATGGAAAGTTTCCTGCGGGCTGGGTTTGATTGAAGAGTTGTTTTGATGACCAAGCTGAAGACACGGGGGAGTTTGTTGGTGCATTTTATTGTGTCTGTCAGTTGGATTATGATATCGTGTAAAAAGTCACGTTTTTACTACCGATATCTCTCTTATTCTGGAATGATTATTGGCATATTGAACTCAAATACGGTTCAAATAAGTGATATTATGCTGAGATGGTCAAAACAGGGTTGCACGATAAAAATCAAGCAAAACGGATGAAAAATGAAGATTCCACGCACAATTGAAGATTCAAGGCATCAAAACAAGATTTAGAGATAAAGTGCCCACCACTGAGATTTCTCTTATCCAAGATGTTCTTTTTCAAAATACGAATCCAACAGAAGAAGAATCGGCAAAAACGGATGAAGAATGAAGATTCTACGCACGCCAGAAGATTCAAACGATTCGTACGACACATCTAAAGTTCAGAGACATATTTTTGGGATTTCTTTTCATCAAATTCTTCGTTTTTGAAAAACAAATCCAACAAAAAAAAGAATCGATGCAAACGGACGCATAACGAAGAAAACACGCACGAATCAAGAAACAGAGCAAAAGACGGCGAACCAGGGCGGCAGGGTGCCAGCCGCTGCCGGCCAGCAGGGTGGCGGCGCCAGCCACCTCCCCCATGTCCCATTTCCAATTTTTGGTCCTTGCGTGTACCCGGTGCCACACCTTTACGCGATTGTACGTACCCGGTGCCACACCTTTGTGCGATTGTACGTACCTGGTGCATCACCTTTTCCACCTTTTGCTAAAGTGCTCCTCAAGACGCTAACGTGAGCCAAATTTCACCTATAAATAGGAGGCTTAGGATTCGTTTCAAGACACACCATTCTTAGAACAATATACTTCTCTTAAGATATTGCTTCTACTTTCTTTCTATTTTCTTACTATAATTTAATTTTAGGCTAGTTTAGGAGCTTATTTAGAATAGAAGGAAAGTACGGAACGCATTGTAAATCTTCGGTGTAAGCTTGGAATTGTGTCAATTAATTCAAGTCTACTTTCTCCCGCATTTAATCCTGGTGCTTTCTAATCCTTATCTATCTTAATTAATTACGTTTATATTGATTATGCTAGATTTAGTTATTGCCATGATTAGAGAGTAGTATACTTGCTGTGTTCGCTTGCGATGTAGTTAATTAGTTATGGGATGATTTATAATTAAATATTAAAGATCGGTAGTATTGCTTTGATCGTCTTATTGCATGTTCTTGTTTGATTGTTGCCTTAGGATCATCATAGTGGTAAAATATAAACGGTCTTAATTATCGTAAAGTAATATGATAGCCCCTATTCTACTGTTACTCGATATTGTACTGGAAACACTTCAAGGTGGAGTACAAATGTATGGAAGTCGAGGAACGACCGAAGGTAGTCATATTACGAAACGGTACAATATTACGAAGTAATATGACGGCCTCTATTCGACTGTTATTCGATATAGTACTGGAAACACTTCAAGGTGGAGTACAAATGTATGGAAGTCGAGTAACGACCGAAGGTAGTTATATTACGGACTAACATATAAAATGAGAAACCTAGTTTACTTATCCATTCTAAATATACTTTTAAACTTTAAATTAATCTAATCGCCTTTCCACCAATAAACGTGATTACAACAACTTTTTAACGACGTCCAATTGAAAGGTAGTCAGTCATCTATGTCAATATAATTTGTCAAAGGTATGAAACTATGGAACTGCAAGGCTACATGGGGGATTATCGTAGGACAAGACATGGCCAAGGTTTGAAGCGGCGGAACCACTTTAAGTGAGGAACACTGTGGATAATTAGGGGATTTATTGGGTAGTCTTAAGCAAGGGCTAGTTTAAAGTCATAAATGAACTTTTTAAATATACGAATCTGTTAGGATGATGAGGAATCGTTATATGATTCAGTTATGTCTAGTACCTTAAGATTTTGTTCCCGTTCATATGAAAGTATTATTAAACCATAATTAAGAATTTGCTTATTATTCTAAATACTTTGTAATGTTACCTTAACCTAGCTCCCGGTGTGATATGCTAATGGAATTTTAATTAGTAGGGAATCTAGTGTTTACATACAAGTATTCAAGAATGATAATTAATTAATATCTTTCAAAATAGTTTCTCCAAACATCATCCCATAACTTAATTAACGAAGTCTCAGCAAACATTCTCTTTATTTATCTACTTTAGCTTTTAGTTTTCTTTCGCATTTATTTATTTACTTGCCTAAGTTAGTTAATAAAAAAAACAAAACTCCCCCGCTATTTTATAAACCCTTCACTAGTTTAAAAGCCCTCATCTGCCACGCCTTAGTTTCAATTCAGTCGGTTTAAAGAACGACTCTAGGTCATACCTACCACTTGCTCACCCTTAGGATTAGCATTGTTAGGGAAAACTTAGGCCCCGCAATTACAAATTTAAAACACCCACTGATGCCCATCGCCAGTAGGCGGTGTAACGACAAGGGTAAAATCCTTACCGACCACTGGTGACGCATCAAGTTTTTGGCGTCGCTGCCGGGGAACCAACTGTACGATCCTTAGGCGTTAAGACGAACTTACTTACTAGTGAACCTTTAGGATTTCTTAGACCCCTACGTCTTTCTTTATTTTTCCTTCCTTTTACCACTTTTAGAAATTACCCCATATCCATTCAACTAGTCAACCACCTGCCAACGAGACTGTGACAGCTGCACGTATCACTCTCGCTGATGACTCTAAACCTTTGATTAAAGGCCGAGGAGGACCAATCGTCTATCCGGAAACTGATAGAGGATCATTTGAATTAAAGCCCCATATCGTTCAGTTAGTCTAAAACCTCTGTCAATTCCATGGCCTACCAAATGATGATCCCAACTCACACCTTGACAAATTCATTTCCTCATCCAACTCCTTTAAGCCGATTGGGGTTAATCAGGACATAGTCTATCTATACCTATTTCCCTATTCACTCACTCTCAATGCAAAAACCTAGTTTGAGGAACTAGAAATCAACTCTATAACCTCTTGTGTAGAATTAGCAACCAAATTTTTGACCAAATATTTTCCCCCATCAAAACAAGCCACGTTTAGGACCAACATCATAAACTTCCGCCAAGTTCATGATGAATCAATAAAGGATGCATGGAATCGCTTTAAGAGATTGCTTAAGAAATGTCCAAATCATCGATTTGAGCATTCAGACCAATTGCGCATTTTCTACAATGGTCTCTTCCCACATCACCGTCCTTTACTTGATACCGCCTCTTGAGGCAGTTTCATGAATTGTACAACCAATGAAGCTTGGAGCCTTATTGAAGAAATGATAACGCACAACCATGATTGGAACAGTGATAATCACCCCTTAATAGTGAATCCACCTACTACAATCGAGAATGAAGCTATCCAAACCCTCACTCAGCAAGTGGCAGACCTAACCAAGGAGATTAAGGAATTGAAAAGTCAACAACAACAAGTCTGTCAAGTTCAAACTTGCCTTAATTGTGCTAATTTGAACCACTCAGCCCAAATTCCTCACTCTCATCTAACTCCGCCCAATACTAATCCTTCCTTTAACCCACCTAGAAATAGCCCACTAACTTACCAACCCGAATTGTCTGAACCCTCTTCCTCACAAACCTCTAGTTTTGACGACACCCTGATACAAGTAATTCAAGGAATCTCGACTAGACAAGACTATACTGATCTCATCTTAAGAAATCAACTAACTTTGTTAAAAGCTTTCGAATCCCAGTTAGGACAATTAGCACAACGTATTAACGCGAAACCTCAGGATAGTCCAACTAGTTGCCATAAGGAGGCTTCCCATATTCAAGACTCACAGGTTGAACATAGCCCACCTACAATTTTCTCCGGTGAAGGAACCACCTATTGTCCCATCGACAATAGATTTAGAGTCTACACCAAATATGAAAGTAAACATTCCATTTCCGGCTCATCTTAAACAACGACCCGACAAGCTTAAGTCTTTTAAGCTTGATAGGAAATTCTTAGACACCGCCTCTGAAGTTCACTCCAATAAGTACTTCAGAAGACTTCTTACAACCAAGGATAAAGTACCCGAAGTACCCAATGTCCCGCTGAACGAGGAATGTTCATCTATCTTGAAAAATATTATTTCATAAAAACTCGGAGACACCGGAAGTTTTACTCTCCCCTGTTCTATCTACAATTCAGGCATCATATGTTCTCTTGCTGATTTAGGAGCTAGTATTAACCTTATGCCACACTCGCTTTTCAAGAGGCTTGAGTTAGAAAATCTTCGACCTACCAAAATGACCATACAGCTTGCTGACCACTCGGTCAAATACCCTAAGGGAATAGCTGAAAATGTTTTAGTAAGGATTGACAAATTTCTTTACACAGCAGATTTTGTAGTAATGGATATGCAGGAAGACGTACACATCCCAATCATACTAGGAAGACCTTTCACGAATACGGCCAAGGCAATCATCAACGTCTTCGCACAAACCATCAGCTTGCAGTCTCAGGGAGAAACCATCATTTTCCATATCGACAATCCTAACACTGGAGACCAAGACGATATGTACATGATCTCCATGAACAAGACCACAAAGGACAAAGAAACTGCAAGGTCAACAAGTGAAAGTAAATCTAGTAAGGAACTGGCAATCATGCCATATTTTCCGATTGACCTTCGATGAATAGGACAAGAGATGAAAAATGCATCTCCATAAGTGAAAAACTCAACGATGGAAGAAATTGGGATGAGAAAGATGGAAAAAGAAAACAAAAGCAGCATACCGCCAATTAATCCGTTTACCACTGAAGAAATGGCGGGAAGTAACCACAACCATCCTACGAGAAGAGAAACACTGGAGGAATATTCAAAACGCACAAGATACCAACTGCAAACCATCATAGATCACAAAGTGCTCGAAGAATTGATCCAAAGATTTGACAAAGTAGTAGGAGGAATAAGAGGCATAGTTAACATGCTTGCTTTTTCCCCTGCTGAACTGCAATTCTGTCAACAACAGAAACGGACTTACGCTAGGATCTACAATGCCCTTAAAAGATCTAACATCCCATTCACCTCAACACAATGGGAGATGTTGGGATCAATTAGAGCACATATGAAAGAGACTACTGGACATCCGAGCAGTTGTGCCAACATCTTGACAATGAATGACCTCACATCATTGCTTGACTTGCTAAATAGAGAAGATCACCTTAGTTCCAAAGAAAGCGGATATATGGTTATCAACTCCACTACTGAAAAACAAGTTGAGTTATTGATTGAAGAACTTAGTGATCTCGTTTGGGAGGAATCAAGGCACGAACGACCTTTTAGGGACACACATGAATCACCACTTGATATCGCTACTTTTGTTACGATCCATCTATGGGAGATTCAACAACGGAAAAGTAACTCCAGAACGAAGTTCATATTCCACTCAGGATGTAAGGAGATACTTCGTCAGCTTACTCTAGTATTCTCAGAATCCGACTTTCCATTCAACAACCATCATCTGTGCACATCCATAAGAAGATTCAATGGAGACCCCAAGACCTAGAATTATGAAGACATAAAACTGCAATTTTTGGCGTTTGTATGCTCTCTCTGGCAAAACCCACCACCAAGAGAGGTTGCTAAGACAGACATAACCACCATGACCGACCCTAGTAGGACTGTCACTAAAGCAGTCGATTACATCACCTTCGGACTTCACGGCCTTGCGAGGACAACTTTAGAGCATCTTCAGAACTACAAGGCATCATCGAGAGATAGTCCACTCGAATTGATTACGACAATTATCAACCAATTCATGAGAATCTATCCACCTCGATACACTTTTCCGCAACCTAGGGCCCACAACATCAACAGGAATCCCATGGATGCATCCATCTCCATGTAGATAGGAGAGAAGAAGTCGAGCTCTCGAATTTAAAACAGCGCTTCTCGGGAGGCAACCCGTGTTTACATGTCTGCAATTTTACATTCCAAGAAGTGATGAAGTCTCCGACTATCTTTCACACTTGGATATACGAAAAAGACCAACACATTAAGTTTTTGGCACCGCATCAAACATCAAGTTTTTGGCACCGGAATTAAGAACAGTATATCCAATGTGTTCACACCTATGAGACAAATCACAAAAGACTTGAAGAAATCGGAGCACACAACAGCAACAAAGGGACTCTACGGAAAAGTCGGCAATCATGTGCCTGGGAGCACTCCTCATCATCACCAACAAGCCACATATATAAATGGGGAGTATTTCTGTTCTAATCTCTTTCTTTCGTTTATAAATATACCAAATCCACTATGCTTATCACTAAGTGTGGGATTCAAACCCAACACACACTGCTGAAAGAATACGTCTTAGAAGTTTCAATTCTTAAGCGTGGTATTTTACCCCAGTCAGAGCTTAGAATAACATCGAGGACGATGTTCCTTTAAGTGTGGGATAGCAGTAGTTACACTACTGTAAAATGGATAATGGTATATGCTTGATTCTAAACTCGTTGCTCTTTAGACCATCCTTCTCCAATAAGTAAACAAAATTTTTCAAAATTGAGTTAAAAATATGTTGAAAATGAAAAATTTTAGACAAAGAATAATTTACTTTGGGGAAGAAGGATAAATAAGATATGAATTCCTTTAGAAAATTAGTTTAGTAATCCCATAAAGAGCATCGCATTACTACGCACACAACAAACCAACTTTCGATTCCTGAGGTACCTTGAGCCATATAAACCATTCATTTTTAATGCTTCACTTCTTCGATTCTTGAGTGTGCCGATGTATGCGTTTAGAATCAGAACTTGCTCCTGTTATGCATTTCAAATCCGGATTGGTGAGTAAAGAGGAGATCAAATCACTTCATTCTTAAACCCATCCATATACCCATAAATAAACACGTTATCCCTACCTTCTCGAAAGCATCCCTCAAACTTCATAATAAGTCCCAAAGATGAAAGAAAAGAAGTTACAAGGATATGACGTGAACGACGAAAACCCAAGAAAGAAAATTTGAAGAAAAGAAAATCAATTGGAGAAAAAGACTCCTTCTGCAAACACCAAAAGAAAAGGGCGTCAATCCTCCCAAAAATTCCAACTTCACCAAAAAGAAACCAATGAAAAACTAACAAAACCCCCTCTCACATCACCAACACTTCACCCTAGAAATCCTACATCACTTCCCTTAGAATGATTGTGGCTACATCGACTTCGTGCCACCAAAAAGGTAACGATTTGATCCTCGATCAAGCCTATGATGATAAACGATACATGACTGGCGCTCAGAGTGATTGATACTACTAGAATTGGAAACCCTAAACACTTTGAGTGATTGGAGTGACCACCTTGAGAGGATCGCCTAGTCATGTATCCAAGATCAAAGATCAAAAGCATGCTCCCAAAGATTACAACATTGTTTTTCAAAGAACAAATATTTCATTTTTTCCAAAACCCCCTTTGGTAAAAAGTTCCGCCTCAAAATATTTCATTATCTGCTTATCTTTAACCATGTTGAAATTCGAGTTTGCTTGAGGATAAGCAAAGTTCTAAGTGTGGGATACTTGATATCGCGTAAAAAGTCACGTTTTTACTACCGATATCTCTCTCATTCTGGAACAATTCTTGGCATATTGAACTCAAATACGGTTCAAATAAGTGATATTTGAAAACAAGGTTGCACGATAAAAATCAAGCAAAACGGATGAAAAACGAAGATTCCACGCACAATTGAAGATTCAAGGCATCAAAATAAGATTTAGAGATAAAGTGCCCACCACTGAGATTTCACTTATCGAAGATGTTCTTTTTCAAAATACGAATCCAACAGAAGAAGAATCGGCAAAAACGGATGAAGAATGAAGATTCTACGCACGCCGGAAGATTCAAACGATTCGTATGACACATCTACAGTTCAGAGACATATTTTTGGGATTTCTTTTCATCAAAGTCTTCTTTTTTGAAAAACGAATCCAACAAAAAAAGAATAGATGCAAAAGGATGCATAACGAAGAAAACACACACGAATCAAGAAACGGAGCAAAAGACGGCGAACCGGGACGACAGGCTGCCAGCCGCCACCGACCAGCAGGGTGGCGGTGCCGGCCACCTCCCCCCTGTCCCATTTCCGCTTTTTGGTCCTTACGTGTACCCGGTGCCACACCTTTACGCGATTGTACGTACCCGGTGCCACACCTTTGCACGATTGTACGTACCTGGTGCACCACATTTTCCACCTTTTGCTAAATTGCTCCTAAAGACGCTAACGTGAGCCGAATTTCACCTATAAATAGGAGGCTTAGGATTCATTTCAAGACACACCATTCTTAGAGCAATATACTTCTCTTAAGATATTGCTTCTACTTTCTTTCTATTTTCTTACTAAAATTTAGTTTTAGGCTAGTTTAGGAGCTTGTTTAGAATAGAAGGAAAGTACGGAACGCATTGTAAATCTTCGGTGTAAACTTGGAATTGTGTCAATTAATTCAAGTCTACTTTCTCCCACATTTAATCCTGGTGCTTTCTAATCCTTATCTATCTTAGTTAATTACGTTTATATTGATTATGCTAGATTTAGTTATTGCCATGATTAGAGAGTAGTATATTTGTTGTGTTTGCTTGCGATGTAGTTAATTAGTTATGGGATGATTTATAATTAAATATTAAAGATCGGTAGTATTGATTTGATCATCTTATTGCATGTTCTTGTTTGATTGTTGCCTTAGGATCATCATAGTGGTAAAATATAAACGGTCTAAATTATCATAAAGTAATATGATGGCCCCTATTCGACTGTTACTCGATATAGTACTGGAAACACTTCAAGGTGGAGTACAAATGTATGGAAGTCGAGGAACGACCGAAGGTAGTCATATTACGAAACGGTACAATATTACGAAGTAATATGATGGATCCTATTCGACTGTTATTTGATATAGTACTAGAAACACTTCAAGGTGGAGTACAAATGTATGGAAGTCGAGTAACGACCGAAGGTAGTTATATTACGGACTAAAATATAAAATGAAAAACCTAGTTTAATTATCCTTTCTAAATGCACTTTTAAACTTCAAATTAATCTAATCGCCTTTCCACCAATAAACGTGATTACAACACCTTTTTAACAACTTCCAATTGAAAGGTAGTCAGTCATCTATGTCAATGTAATTTGTCAAATGTATAAAACTATGGAACCGCAAGGCTACATGGGGGATTATCGTAGGACAAGACATGGCCAAGGTTTGAAGTGGCAGAACCACTTTACGTGAGGAACACGGTGGATAATTAGGGGATTTATTGGGTAGTCTTAAGCAAGGGCTAGTTTAAAGTCATAAATAAACTTTTTAAATATACGAATTTGTTAGGATGATGAGGAATCGTTATATGATTCAGTTATGTCTAGTACCTTAAGATTTTGTTCCCGTTTATATGAAAGTATTATTAAACCATAATTAAGAATTTGCTTATTATTCTAAATACTTTGTAATGTTACCTTAACCTAGCTCCCGGTGTGATATGCTAATGGAATTTTAATTAGTAGGGAATCTAGTGTTTACATACAAGTATTCAAGAATGATAATTAATTAATATCTTTCAAAATAGTTTCTCCAAACATCATCCCATAACTTAATTAACGAAGTCTCAGCAAACATTCTCTTTATTTATCTACTTTAGCTTTTAGTTTTCTTTCGCATTTATTTATTTACTTGCCTAAGTTAGTTAATAGAAAAAACAAAACTCCCCCGCTATTTTATAAACCCTTCACTAGTTTAAAAGCCCTCATCTGCCATGCCTTAGTGAAGAACGACTCTAGGTCATACCTACCACTTGCTCACCCTTAGGATTAGCATTGTTAGGGAAAACTTAGGCCCCGCAATTATAAATTTAAAACACCCACTGATGCCCATCGCCAGTAGGCGGTGTAACGACAAGGGTAAAATCCTTACCGACCACTGGTGACGCATAAGTCTAGCTCGTAGTTTGATTTTGTGTGTAACGTCGCAGGTACGACGTCAGTTAGTTGGGCCTGCGACATTGTCTTTGTCGCATGGGCTTGGGCCTGCGACATTGTATGTAATGTCGCAGGAATATGTGTTATTTTATAAACACGTTTAGTAATCAGTTTTAGGGTTGACGAAAAACCCTAAACGCATTCTATCGAAATTACCTATAAGCTGGTCGATTACAATCTACAAAATACTATTACGTTTGTTTAATTTTGAGTGTTGATTGATTGGTTATTTTGTTTAAGATTCAATTATTTATTCCGTAAGCAATTGGATTGATTCGGTTCGATAAGATCCTGAGTTAGGGACAAACAAACAACAACGCAAGAGGTAGAGCTTTCGTACTCAACTCTGGGGACGCCCGCAAAGACCCTAATGTGGTCTCGGGTATGTTCCTCCTCAACAACTTAACTGCTTCTATTCTATTTGATATTGGTGCAGATAGAACCTTTATTTCTGATGAATTATATCCACTACTTGACATCACCCATGTTGCTCTAGATGTTAAGTACACAATAGAACTAGCTAACGGTAAACTCATAGAAACCGATAGTGTGATACCTAATTGCACTTTGAACCTAGCCAATGAAACCTTTTCAATCGATCTTATGCCTGTTGAAATTGGAAGTTTCGACGTCATCATAGGAATGGACTGGCTGTCCAGACACCTAGCCAAAATCATTTTTTATGATAAGTTCGTTCAGATCCCTCTCACCATCGGTAGAACTTTGATCATACAGGGGGAGATGTTGGTGCATCTTAGTGTCTGTCAGTTGGTCTAAGTCTGTAATGCGTTAGATATGTAATTACGTTAGTTATGTTGTTTGTATTTGAAAAGTAATTACATTTTGTGTTTTGGCGACACAAGGGTTTTGTGTCGCATAAGTCAACTTGGCGACACAACTTGTGTCGCATGAGTTGGCTTGGCGACACAGCTTGTGTCGCATAGATCAGATTAGGTGTCGAGTATAAATACATGAGTTCGGCTCATTTGCTAGGGTTGACGAACCTAGGTAAAGTTTCAGTATATTGTACTCGAGTTCTTGCAATTAATCTGATCGGTAATCATTTGGGTATTAATATACTTTGTGTTTGTTTTGTTTTGAATCGTTTAACGTTTATATTCAATCTTTGGATTCCGCACGTTGATTGATTATTAGGATTCGATTAAGTCCGACTACAAGGGTCGTACAAGTGGTATCAGAGCCAAAATCTAAGGATTTGGCGTTATTGAATCCGTTTTGATATGTTTCTCGGTTAAAACAACTTGTTTTTGCTAGAATCTTCATAGAAAGGTGCTACAAACTTGGTTTTTAAGTTTTCTGGAAGATTTTGGGTTTCTTGTTCGTCCCTCATTCGTGAAAATTCATTAGGTTTACGAATCTTACGAATTTTTGGGTTTCTTGATTGCTGTTGCAGCCGTTTCTGCGACACAAGCTGCGACACAAAATTTTGTGTCGCGATTAGGGTTGGTGCGACATAACCTTTCTGTCGCTTTCTGTTCACTGCGACATAAGCCTTTAAGTAGGCGACACAAGCTTGCGACATAAAACGCGGTTTTTTCTTCCGTCGCTACTACTTTGCGACACAACCTTTGTGTCGCTAGGCACTTTGGAATATAGCAGCTTCTGCGACATAATCTTTGTGTCGCTTGATCTCTTTGCGACACATACTTGTGTCGCATAACAGTTTGTTATTTGTGTGTGTTTGATTATTTTGCAGGTAATTCAAAATATCATCTTCTACAGCACATTCTATTCAGTCGGTTGGAGCTATGTTGAAGCAAAATAATGAGGCTGGATCAGGAAATAAGCCTCCTATGTATATGCCAGGAATGAGTTATGCAGATTGGCGTCAACGTTTTGAATCATACGTCGGTCTTAATGATCCGGAAATGATGATTTACTTAGAAGAAAAATATGAACGTCCTCTTAGAACCGGAGTCTTTAATGGCCCAGCTCCTGAAAAGTCAAATAAATCCATGACTCTTGAGGAACGTAAGGCATTTGATATGGAACGGAAAACTCATTCTGCAATCACTATGGCATTGCCTCAACCTATCATGAGACAATTAAGGCAACATAAGATTGCTTATGATCTGTGGAAAGCCTTTGAGAAGAAGTGTGGTGGTAGTGACCAATATAAGAAGAAGAAAATAGACTTGATCAAGAAACAGTATGAAGTCTTTGATATGCTACAAGATGAATCACTGGAAGATCTGTGTAGCAGATATTCTCAATTGGTTACTGAGTTATTGGAAGGAGGTATAACTCTTGATAGAACAGATGTGAATAAGAAACTTCTTGATTCACTTCCCAAGAAGTGGCATACTCGTGTCCTCTTAATGGAAAGGGATGAGGATATCATGGATATGGAGCTCGAAGATCTTATAGGTCATATTGAGGCAGAGCTTCTTGAAATGCAGAGAAAGGAGACCAAGGCCACTTCTCATCTCCAAAATCCAAAGTTGTATGGAGTAGATGTTCCAGTCTCAGCAAGTAAGGCTACGGGTACCGCATTTATAGCTAGCAAAGCTAGTAGAAATGTAACTACAAATATTCCATCTGGTGGTACCTATTTTCAAAACTCTTCCACATTTTCGGCATTTCTAGCCTCTGCTGGTGATTTTACTGATGAAGACTTTGGTCAAATTGATCAAGAGGAATTGGAAAGGTTAGATTTGAAGTGGAACATGGCGATGCTGACAAGAAGGGTTAAGAACTTCTTAAAGAAATCTGGCAGAACATCGGTGAATGATCCAGGCAAAAAGGGTTTGGGGTTCAATAAAGGCAAGGTAAAGTGTTACAAGTGTCAAAATTATGGACACTTTGCTCATGAATGTGAGAAGCATAAGACTCCACCTTCGGGTCTGACCAAACTCTCTCCAACTAAGGCTGAAGAGAAAGCTATGGTGTCAGCTGCTTTGATACTGACTGAAACTCCACGGGACAACAGCTGGCCAGATGCAGCTGAGGATGAAGAAGAAGAAAACACGGCTCTCATGGCAGAAGTTCATGAGGTAGATGAAGAACTTTTATCTTGTGTTTCATGCATTAAACTCACTAAC
This sequence comes from Pseudognaphalium luteoalbum, assembly GCA_963422505.1. NCBI lineage: Eukaryota > Viridiplantae > Streptophyta > Magnoliopsida > Asterales > Asteraceae > Pseudognaphalium > Pseudognaphalium luteoalbum. The sequence goes on along the minus strand of OY730192.1, from coordinate 133,243,058 downwards.
CAGTTTAACAGGTGTAGAGAGGACAACGAACGACTTAATGCTACTATCACGCAATTAACAGAAAGTAATGAAATGTTAACAGAAAGTTATAAGGCTTCAGAAAAGAAATTAAAAGTTGTTTTTGAAGAAAAGAAAGAATTAAAAGCCAAAAATTTTGAACAGCAAGATGAAATCGGAAGTTATGTTGATATGGTAACTTCCGTAAAGAAAGATCTTGTTGACTCCCAGGCTAAAATTCTTACTTTAAATCGTAAACTATCAAACTTTTCAACGTCCTCTCTCGTCTTTGATGAAATTCTTCAGAAACAAAGTGCTGATACTAAAAGTAAGGCAAGACTTGGTTATCACCATGTCACACCTCCAAAAGATTATTTTCCTATGCCTAAACAGGAAATCATCAAAGATTTTGTGCCTACTGTCACTAAAGTAGACATAAAACCTATTAAGCCAGTTAGAGTAAGGATAAGTAAGCCTGAGCTTGGTAAGGTAGGACTTGGTTTTCACCATGTCCCACCACCAACAGAGTATCATCCTATGTCTGATCAGGAAGATAAGGATGAACTTGGTAAAGATGAGTCTCAAAAACCTGTAACTAGTATGCCTGAGCCAGTTAAGTCATCGACTAGTGAGCCTGATAAATTGAAGGCTTAAAAGGTTGACTCTATCAAGAAGCTTGATGTCAGGGCTGAGCCTTTTAAGCCCATGTTAAATGAGTCTGGTAAGAAACCGGAAACTAAGGCTGAGCCCATTAAGCCTATTGTAGTTTCCAAGTCTGAGAAAGTCAATGCTAAGTCTATTCCTCCAGCCAGTTTGAAGGAGGATATTGAGATTGAGGATATAACCGATGAAGAATACGGTTATTTAAAAAAGGAAGAATGTAACCAACGACCAGCATACCTTCACTAGTGAAGGTTATGATGAGATTTATAAAATGAAAGGTAAAGCCAAGGCTGAACCTACAAAGAAGATTTTTAAAACAGATAATCACAAATTTTCTAAAAAATCTTCTAAAAATTACTCACAAGGTTCAACTTCCGCTTGTACGCATCAGTGTACATGCTCAGGACATGCATCCTTTGGCCGAGCTCAAAGGTTCATACCTCAATCTCAAGACAGTGTTGAGCTACGATCTTGTTTCTACTGCAAGAAACAAGGTCATCAGATAAGTAAGTGCCCATTGCTTGCTAAGAAGTATGGTTGTAGGGGAGCTACACGAACCTCACAATCAAGGAGTCATGTTCTGACTCTTCATCTGACAATGATACATCAGGCAATGATTTCGATATGCTAAAAATAAAATTCTGACTGATGTAATCATTGTGGATGATGCTACTGGGTTACCCAAGTCTGTAAAGGCTTGGGTCTCCCTTACTAATTTATTTTTATGTTTGTGATGTCGCAGCAATCTGAAGCAGTTCAAAATAGTAGATGGTATATCGATAGTGGTTGCTCGTGACATATGAAAGGCGACTTATCTCTGCTATCCGAAGTTAAAGATTACAATGGGGGATATGTTGCTTTTGTCGGTGATAAAGGAGGTGTTATTACCGGGCAGGGTACACTCACTAATGGGCAAGTGAGTTTTGAGAAAGTTAATTTTGTGGAATAGCTCACCTACAATCTACTCAGTGTGTCACAAGTGTGCGACAAAGAGTACACTACGGCATTTACCAAAACTGAGTGCTGCATTTTAAAACCAAGATACGTTATTCCTGAGGATTGGGTGCTACTGAGGGCACCTCGGCAAAAAGACACGTATATTTTGGATATGAAGACTGTTTAAACAACTCAACATACGTGTCTGCTCTCAAGAGCTCCTGAAAAAGAATCACTACTTTGGCACATACGTATGGGTCACTTGCACTTCCGGAAAATGAATTATTTGGTGAAGAATGATCTTGTGCATGGAGTTCTGAAGCAATCCTTTAGAATTAATGATCATTGTGTTGCCTGCCAAAAAGGTAAACATCACAAGAAATCCCATAAGTCAAAAGTGGTGAATTCTGTTTCAAGTCCATTGGAGCTATTGCATATGGATCTCTTTGGACCAGTAAGTAAGAAGAGTATGGGAGGTTCTAAATACTGCTTAGTAGTAACTGATGATTATTCTCGCTTTTCGTGGGTGTATTTCTTATCTACGAAGGATGAAATTCCCGAAATTCTCACTTATTTGTTTGATAAGTGTTGATGCATATTAGGTTGTCTGTCAGTTGGTCTATCGAGTTGTAATAAGTGTCGTTAGTTGTATAGTGAAATATATTGTTTTTGTTATATCCGACACTTAAGTTTTAGGTTAGGCGTCACTTACCTTAGTGACGCATAGCGTCACTTAGGTAAGTGACGCATGAAGGCGGCCACATGCGACACTTCCACAAGTGACGCATGTTGGCTGACTTTTAGTATAAATACAAACCTACGGGTTTCCGGCTAGGGTTGACGAAACCCTAGCACCATTTGTCGACTAAGCAACATTGTAATCGTTTCCAATTCAATATACAAGCTGATATTTTCGTTTACATTGCTAATTACATTCGTTTCGGTTTGTGTTCATTGGTAATACATGCAATTGATTGATTCCGTCTTTCAATTGTAATCAATAGTCATCTAGATCCACGTAATAGGGCACTCTCAACTGGTATCAGAGCCTTTAGGTGATAATATTGACGTTTAGAAGGTGTTTTGGGTTGATTTTGGTTTGTTTGAATCAATTAACCAAGATTACATACGGATTTTGAGGTGCTAAGGTGAATTACAGTCGATATTCTTCATCATTTACAGGTTTCGTCCATTAGGGTTCAAGGAATTTTCATTTGGTTTACGAATGTTCGAATTTTTTAGGGTTTTGGGATTTTGCAGCCGTTTTGCGACACTCAATCCGTCACTTGGACACGTCACTTACTGCGGCACTACCTAATCCCAAATTAGGGTTATACCGTCACTTGAACGCGTCACTTGAAGCGTCATTTGAGGTTTATACGACACTTAACTTACGTGCCGTGTCCTTTAATCCACCGTCACTTACGTGCATCACTGTTGCACGTCACTTGACCCTCAAGCGTCACTTCTGTTAGTGACGCCTGCTTGATTTGTTGCGTCACTATCTTTAGTGACGCCTTTTGATTCACTGCGTCACTTTTACTAGTGACGCCCATTTGTTTTAACACGTCACTCAAGTACGTCACTTGAGTGCATCACTTGTCTGATTGAGCGACACTTACTTATAGTGTCATCAGTCACTCCATCCGTCACTCGATAGCGTCACTTGCCAAGTGCCGCTAGTCGTTGCGACACTTCTGTGCGTCACTTACTAAGTGACGCCTTCAGTACTAATATTTTTCAAGCTTTTGTTTTTAGTGAAGTTTCAGGTATATCTTCAATGGCTGGTGTTGCTGATAAAGAAGACATCAGAGGAATTAGGGATATGTTAAAACAGAATCACGATGTTGGTTCTAATAATAAACCTCCGTTGTTTTCGGCTGACATGGATTACGCATATTAGCGTGATCGATTTGAACAGTATATAAACTTCCACTGTCCAGAGCTATGGGGTCCACTCAAAGAAAAATATATAGCTCCCTTATCCGAAGGAATCTTTCCTCATCTTACGCCAAACAAGCTCTACAAATCTATGACTCCGGAAGAAAAGAAAGACTATGATACTGAGAAAAAGGCACATGCGGCTATTTGTATGTGCCTAACCAAAGACGTATTAAGACTGTTCAAATCACATGACACCGCATACGAACTTTGGAAAGCTATTGAAACTAGATGTGGTGGAAATCAAAGATATAAAGCAGCTAAGCTAGAATTGATAAAAAAACAGTATGATATGTTTGATTCTCTACCAAATGAAACGGCTTCTGGAGTTTTTACTAGATACTCACAGTTGGTGAGTGAGTTGACAGAGGGAGGGTATCATTTTCCTCCACTTGAAGTAAATAAGAAGCTTTTGGATGTCTTGCCTAGTTCGTGGGATGTTAAGGTACAGCTTCTTAAGGAAAGTCAAGAGTTAGCTACCATGAAACTGGATGAGCTAATAGGTATTCTTCAAGCTCATGCGATGGAGATGAAGAAGAGAGAATGCAAGTCGGGCGGTTTTGTTCAAGACCCGTCCTTATATGGAGGTAAAGTCAACACTGGCTAGACTTATGGTGGAATGGCTTTTGTCTCTTCTACGAGCTCTCCACTTCAAGCTCCATTGTATTCTTCTGGTGCTTCTCATCCAGTATATGCTTCTGGACCCTCACAGGGGTCACAACAGCAGGCTTCTGTCTCTCCGGCTATTCAAGAGCAGGCTGCTATCTATACAGCCTTTCTAAGCTCTTATAAGGATTTGGTTTCACAACCAAATGCTACTTTGGAACTGGCCAAAGAAGATTATGCTCAACTTGACGATGATGATCTTGAGCAGATGGATTTGAACTGGAACATTGCTATGATATCCAGGCGTGTTCAAAAATTCTTGCAACGTACTGGTCGCAAGAGTTTGGAGGGAGATGGCAAAACCAGCTTCGGTTTTGATAAAAGCTAAGTGAAATGTTACAATTGTCAAAATCTGGGACACTTTGCGAGAGAATGTGAGAAGCCTAAGGTTCCTCCGTCTGGTTTCACAAAGCTTGATGCTCCTAGAACTCCGGAGAAGGATCAAGTGAAGCAAGCAACAGCGGATGCACTTGTTGTTTTTGAGCCAACAAGCACAGATTGGAGTATGTATGCTGAGAATTATCAGCAGTGTCTCATGGCTCACATTTCAAACGAGGTACGCAATGAACCTAAAGAACCTTTGAACTGTATGTCATGCATTAAGTTAACTGAATCTTTAAGATGCTTTCAAGCAAACAACGTAGACTTAAGAAAAAAGGTCAAAAAACTTAGTGACTCAAACAGATACCTAAAAGCAAATGAACAATTGTATGATAAGAAAATAGAGGCTTATCAACAGGACACGCTTAGGTATAAATCTAAAGTTTTTAGTCAACAGGATGCTATTGATAGTTATCTTGTTGAAATAGACCGTTTGAGAAAGGAACATTCTGATCTTAAAGATGAATATGATAAATATAAAAATAAGATTCTAGGTTCCTCCTCGTCTACTGTTGCCTTTAATGAAATTTTTAACAAGCAACGGACAGATCACAAAACAAAGACGGGACTAGGTTATCATGTAGTCCCGCCTCCTACTGAGTACTGTCCTATGCCTGTTAAGGAAGGCACCGAAGAGATTCCAGTTGACTATGCATTGTTATACGGGGTCAAATCTAAGGGTAATAAAGTTAACAAACAGGTGAAGGAGAAAACTAAACGGACAGAGTATCCCTCACCTCAGTTTGTTAAATCGGAATGTGAATCTCCAGTTAGTAATGAGGAGATTGTTGAGATTGAGGATATTACTGATGAGGAATATCCTGAGTTTAAAAGGAATGTTGAAGTGAAAGCTGAAAAGGTGTCAAAGGTTGAACCTAAAATTAAGGTTCAACCTAACAAAGAAAAAATTAAGGTTTTAAAATCAAAATCTCAAACTTTACAGTCACCTGTAAAGATTTTGCAAAATAAACCTTCTACTTCAACCTCTCAACCTAAACAGGAAATTTCTAAGACGTGCATGAAATGTGCATGTTCTAGAAACGTTTCTTCATCTCCGGTGATAAATCCTCAGCCTCAACCAGATGTTGAGACTAGAGCATGTTTTTACTGCAAGAGACAAGGACATCTAATTCGTGAATGTCCCAAATTGTCTCATCAGAATTACGGGAGAGAAATGCCTAGGACATCTGTTTTCAGAAATTCTTTTTCAAGATCTCCTCCTAGGCGTTACTTTGTCTCTCCCATACCTGCTGTAAAACCGAGTAATGTTGGGCAACAACCTTTGCCAAAACGAGAGCCTGACATTACTCCAAAGCCAAATTCCGAACCATCCAAGGTTTGGAAAAGAAAAGAGTCTACTGTGGACTCTAGTGTCATCAATAATAACACATCAGATACAAAATCTGATTTGCTTAAAAATAAAGTCTTATCTGATGTGATTATTGTTGATGACTGTGGTCAACCTAAGTCTGTCAAGGCTTGGGTCACCGTTTCTCACTAATCTCCTACTTTATGTGTTGCAGCAGTCAGAACGCGTTAAAGACAGTGAATGGTTTGTAGATAGTGGCTGTTCGCGACACATGACAGGCGATGTGTCCCTTTTGACGGATGTTAAACCACATTCTGGAGGACATGTTGCATTTGCGGGAGATACTGGAGGAACCATTTCGGGTAAAGGAACGCTAACTAACGGGAAAGTTAGCTTTGAGAATGTAAACTATGTGGCTCAACTGACCCACAACTTGCTAAGCGTATCACAAGTATGTGATAAGGATTACACAACAGCGTTCACAAAGACAGAATGTGTGATTTTGAAGCCGTGTTTCGTTATCCCCGAGGAATGGGTGCTTTTAAGGGCGCCACGGAGAAACGACACCTACGTTATGAATATGCGAACCGTGGAGACTAAAGATGAGTATACATGTCTCCTTTCGAAGGCTTCAGAAAAGGAATCACTATTGTGGCATCGACGAATGGGACACATCCATTTTCGTAAGATGAACTTCTTGATAAACAATGATTTGGTTAATGGAGTCCCTAAACAGTCATTTGCGCTAAAAGATGACTGCGTCGCCTGCCATAAAGGGAAACTTCATAAGAAACCCCACAAGCCAAAATTAGTGAATTCCATTGCGGCACCATTGGAGTTATTGCATATGGACTTATTTGGTCCTATTTCTACCAAGAGCATAGGTGGAAAGTCGTATTGTTTAGTAGTCACCGATGACTACTCGAGATTTTCATGGGTGTATTTTCTGGGTGCTAAAGCAGTTGAAGGGATCTTCCTTGGATATTCCGTCAATTCTCCGAATAAACGAGTTTACGTCAAATCAACTCACCAGGTGGAAGAGCATTTTGAGGTGAAATGCTTGCGGTACACAGATCCTCCTCAAGGAACAGGTCCAGAATGGTTATTTAATTACAAGGACGTGTTCAATTCGTTTGACATACCCGAAGGACATGACGATGAGGATAAAATAGTTACTCTACTTCATGGTATAAGTTTGTGTCAAGACACTTCTACTTTAAAACCAGCATCTCCACCTACTACAACACCCACTACACCACCTCCAACACCTACTCCTACACCCACTACACCACCTCCAACACCTACTCCTACACCCACACCACTACCTATTACATCCACATCATCGCCTACGGTTCCACCTTCGGATATTCCTTCGACTTCAGGAACAACTAATACAACAGAATTTCCTGATGATCCCAACATGCCACCATTGGAGGAAGACGAGGAAGATGAAATGGTCCACTCTCATCTTTTCTCTAATGAAGAAGATACGGAACCTCCTGTGCAACCAGAAAGTCCTACTGCTCCTGCAACTAACACTATTCCCGTCACTGAAGGGGACATGAATAATTTGGAGTTAGTACTTGCACCCGATCGAATCCCAGTCACACGTGTACACAGGAATCACCCCATTGATAAAATTATCGGTGATCCTGATGCTGCTGTTCAAACAAGGCACCAAGTGCAGCAGAATCCGAATCAGGAAATGTTGAATTTGGTCGCCCGGATAAATTCCTGGCATTTATCCCAAATTGAACCGAAGAAAGTTGATGAGGCCTTAAAAGATCCATCTTGGGTCGAGGCTATGCAAGAAGAGTTGCAGCAGTTCAACAAGCTGCACGTATGGGATATAGTTCCATTACCCAAAGGTGCTCATTTAACTGGCACTCGATGGGTGTTTCGCAATAAGATGGATGATATGGGTATTGTAATTCGGAATAAAGCCCGATTGGTCGTTCAAGGATTTAGTCAGATTGAGGGCTTGGATTATGATGAAGTCTTCGCTCCTGTGGCAAGACTTGAGTCCATTCGGATCTTTCTCTCATTTGCGTCTTACAAAGAGTTTCGCGTTCACCAACTTGATGTCAAGAGCGCATTTTTATATGGGAAAGTGGACACTGATGTCTACGTGAAACAGCCTCCTGGCTTTGAAGACCCTGAGCATCCAGAATACGTCTGCAAGTTAAACAAGGCGTTAGATGGTCTTCATCAAGCCCCGCGATTATGGTACGAGAGGTTAACTACTCATTTAGTTAAGCATGGATTTGTTCATGGAAATATCGACAGTACTCTGTTCATTCGCAAAGAACGGACTGGCGATCGAGAGGATATGCTACTTGTGCAGGTGTATGTGGACGACATTATTTTTGGCTCTACAAATGAAGCGATGTGCAAGCACTTTGAGGAGATCATGAAATCTGAGTTTGAGATGAGTGCGATGGGGGAGCTCAAATTCTTTTTAGGTGTACAAGTTGAGCAGTCTCCAAAAGGTATTTATATTCATCAGTCAAAGTATGTCAAAGACATGTTGACTCGATATGATCTGCTCAATTGTAAAACCTATGGGACTCCCATCGAGCTTAATCACAATCTCCGACTTGCTGAGGATGAAGAAGATTGCAAAGAAAAGGACTATCGATCAATGATAGGTTCTTTGATGTACTTGACTGCTTCTCGACCGGATATTGTCTTTGCGGTATCTGTATGCTCTCGCTTTCAAGCCAAACCAAAGGTGTCTCATATGAGGGCTCTAAAGCGAATCTTTGGTTATCTAAAACATAGACCCAATCTTGGTCTATGGTATTCAAATGAGAAATCCTTCGCTCTTTCTGCCTACTCGGATTCAGATCCTGGCGGCTGCAGCATAGACAAGAAGTCAACCACTGGTGGATGTCAATTCCTAGGGTCTCGACTAGTTTCGTGGCAGTGCAAGAAACAGACTACAGTTTCTCTCTCCACTGCGGAAGCTGAGTACGTTGCTGCTGCGAGTTGCTGCTCTCAGGTTCTATGGATACAGCATCAACTGCGTGATTACGGGTTACTTCTTTCTATGACTCCTATTCACATTGATAATACTGCTGCTATATCTATCACGCGCAATCCCGTACAGCACTCTAAGACTAAACACATTGAACTTAGGTTCCACTTTATACGGGATTGCTATGAAAAACACCTGATAGACCTAGTTCAAATAGACACCTTAAAGCAGAATGCCGACCTTTTCACTAAAGCCTTTACGCGTACTCGATTTGACGAACTAATCAACATGATTGGTTTAAGATTCTTTCTTGCTAAAAAGTAATTCGTGACTTGGATTGTTTTTAAAGTAATGTTTTATTAAAAAAAAAAAAAAAAAAACGCAACTGCCATTCTTTATACTTTCTAGCATGAACACCCTGGTAACTTCGATTTCAAAAACCCCCAATTTTGAAATCTGGGCATGAACAGTGACACGATGATCTTCATCGTTGCGTCACTTCGTGCGTCACTTACCACAAGTGACGCTATTTGGTAATTTTGAAACCCATACCGTCACTTAATAAGTGACGCTTGATTTTGCGTCACTTCTTAAGTGACTCGTGTAGTGACGCATATAATTGCTTTAACTGTTAAGACCGTCACTCTTCCTAGTGACGCCTCTAAATGCGTCACTTCCCCAAGTGACTGTCTAAGTGACGCTTATTTCTATACGTCACTTATACCGTCACTTCTTAAGTGACTCCCTTAGGATACCGTCACTATGATAACTGTCGCATGTTCTTCACCCGTCACTTCGTAAGTATCGTATAATTTAAATCACCAAATACAAACGTCACTTACTTCAGTGACGCTTAATAGCGTCACTTCCAATAAGTGACGCTATACATTGATTTTAATTTTAAGTACTGTACAATACGACACTCCCTAAGTGACGGTAGTGGCCATGCGTCACTTACCTTAAGTGACGCCTAAAGTCAAAATTCGTTTTCTAACCCTTCTGTGTTCGGGCTAACTTTATAACGATTTCGGTTATTTTTCTTTGTATTTTTAGCTTACAGATGGCTGAACTTCAGAACTATTACCGCCGCACAAACACCCGACACAACATTACGGCTTTTCTAGAATCAACGCATGCAAATTCAGCGCCTTTCAGGCCAATGATTGAGTTTCTACGCAGATCGAGGATCCATTATGCGATTACTGCAATGACTCCGGTTTACATGAACCAAATAGAGGAGTTCTATGATCATGCAGTGATCAGGGTTCAGGGCGATGTTCCCCGAATTGTATCGACAATGTTCGATGAGGAAATCGAAATCACCGAGAACTCCATTAGACGGGTTCTCCAGTTCACCGACAACTCCACGATGCCCACCATTTTCCCAACTACATTTATCTATGGAGGGCTTCAGAGGATGGGATATCCGGCAAACCAGCTCTCAGATTTCATGAAACAGTACCTCTGCCGGGTGTGGAGGTATCTGTGCCATATCGTGATCGTGTGTTTATCTCCGAGAAAGGGGGGATATGACGCTGCTAGCCACCTCACATTATCTCTCATGTTGGCCCTAATCTAAAACAAACCGTATAACTTCAGCGGTTATATCTTCGGCAACATGGTTGAGAACATACGCGCTGGAAAGGATAAATGGCTGCAGTATCCTCGGTTTGTCCAGCTTTTGTTGAATGACCTCAATCTTGATATCGCTCCAGATCAGCGATCCCTTCTGGTGCCGACACCGATGCTTCTGCGAGTCTTTAATGACTGCAAGCTCGCGCCAAAGGGCGAGCCGGTTTTGGCTGATCGTGAACTTTTCGGGCACATAGTGAACGAAAACTATGTTGCGCCGCGCGATCATGGCTTTTTGGATGATGTCGTGCCTCCGGTCAATGAGGACGACTTAGTGGATACCGATATCGCTCAAGACTTAGAGGATATCGATCGTGTTGTTCAGGTTGAGGCTGATTCTGATGACGGTGGGCCCACTCCTCCTGATTCTGAGGGTGATGTGCCACCACAATCGGCTTTTGATGGTATTCAGCTTGCCGATCCTCGACGCTTCAAGCGTATACTGAGACGGATCTCTGCTGGCAGGGTCCATGTCCCGAGGAATCCGGGCAAACGTCTTGCTGGGTCTTCACCCTCTTATGCCGATCTACCTCTTCGTAGACGCCAGCGGACGACAGTGGTTATTGAGGAACCAACATCTCAACGACAACAACCACCGCCACCGTCTGACATGCCGTCTCTTCAGATGGTTTTGGCTCAGATGGAGCTTTTGGCGAAGCTGTTTGATGATCAGAAGGCTATAATTGAAGCTCAAGCCTCTCAGATCAAGGAATTGGAAGCTAGAGCTGCTACGGTTGACACTCTACAGCTTCAAGTGACGAATCTGTCATCTAGGTTGTTAAAGCTGGAATCCGTTACAAATGTTTCGGGGGAGGTAGGTCCTAGTGAGTTAGAAACAAATGTAACTCCTTCCCCGGAACCAGAAAATGTACTTCCTTCTACAATTAATGAAAACATATCTTTGGATTACTTCGTTGAGGTTCAAGGTCAAGCAAGACCTATTGCGGTTGATTATTCTTATGTAGATCTTACATATCTGCAAAATTTGATGAACGATAATACAACGATACCTGAGGAAGAGGTGATGAATGATCCTGTGGCAGAGGATTATTTCTTTGAAGGAAATGACGAAGTTGAGGTTGAGGGGGAGCAACTGCAAAGTGATGAATGTTATGACGATGCTCCTATTATTGAATCGGATTCTTCAGAAGATGAATTAGGTCATGATTCTGAGACAGAGATCAATGAGCAATCAGCTTCTACAGCTCAATCTTCAATGATAAAGCCTGACATAGTGCTCAAACCTATAGTTGAGGTACCCGTCACGTGTAAGTTTTACAAAGTCAGAACTGATTACACGGGTTTGATAAAAAGCTGGAAGTTTGATGAGAATAATTCGGTGTTTATGATTAAAAGGAGTGATGGCATTCAGTACTTCAACCTAAAGTTTTATAAAATAAGTACTTTGCCAAAGTGTGAGCTTCAGAGATTATCTCAAATACCCTTGATTAACCGTGCTCGAGATTCACGTGTCGATTTCTTTCAAGTGGTTATTCGTCGGGAGATTAACAGCAAGAAGTATAATCTGATTAAACCGACATTGGGTATGAGATATAAGTTTAAGAAGAAGTTGGATCCGGTTACACGACAACCAATTGTAAGGATGATCTATCCACCAGCAAAGTGCTTACAGAAGATACCTCTAGAGATCATTCCTTTGGATTTTTTGAATAGGTTGTTATACTGGGAATATGATGATATTACTGGTGAAGCTGTAATTGTTTTTATTCCAAAATCAGAACCGGCTACGGATTTGGGGTCTTTAGACGTAGATTTGGAGGTTGAAGAGAAAACAGCATGGGATGCTGTTCAACCTAAAAAGAGGTCTACTTGGGGTCTGAAAAGAAATAGATTTTGTGTATTTGACCCTTTGAGTTTGATTAATCTCTCGGAACAAGATATGAAAAGATTACATCAGAACAGGATTCAGTTCAAAGAAAGAGATAGAGCTGAAGCGATAAAATTTCAAAAGATTATCGATATCTGTGTAGCCAATGGAGTACACGCTGGTGGTGTATTTCCTGCTGGCTGGAAATAAAGATTTTGAAGATTTTGAAAATTTTGAAGACCAAGCTGAAGACACGGGGGAGTTTGTTGATGCATATTAGGTTGTCTGTCAGTTGGTCTATCGAGTTGTAATAAGTGTCGTTAGTTGTATAGTGAAATATATTGTTTTTGTTATATGCGACACTTAAGTTTTAGGTTAGGCGTCACATGCCTTAGTGACGCATAGCATCACTTAGGTAAGTGACGCATGAAGGCGGCCACATGCGACACTTCCACAAGTGACGCATGTCGGCTGACTTTTAGTATAAATACAAACCTACGGGTTTCCGGCTAGGGTTGACGAAACCCTAGCACCATTTGTCGACTAAGCAACATTGTAATCGTTTCCAATTCAATATACAAGCTGATATTTTCGTTTGCATTGCTAATTACATTCATTTCGGTTTGTGTTCATTGGTAATACATGCAATTGATTGATTCCGTCTTTCAATTGTAATCAATAGTCATCTAGATCCACGTCATAGGGCACTCTCAATAAGCTTGTGAACCTCTGCAATTTGTCAATCAAGAAACTGCAATCTGATAACGGGACTGAGTTTAAGAATTCAACAATTGAGTTGTACTATCTAAGAAAAGGCATTGATCATCAATTCAGTGTTGCTCATACTCCTCAACAGAATGGAGTTGCTGAACGTAAAAACAGGACACTCATTGAAGCCACACGAACAATGTTGGCAGACTCTAAGCTGCCTATCTCTTTCTGGGCTGAAGCGGTTATTACTGCTTGTTATATTCTTAACAGAGTTTCTGTGGTTAAAAAGCACAATAAAACGTCTTATGAGCTGCTTAATAATCGGAAACCTTCGTTACAGTTTCTTGAACCTTTTGGATGTCCCTGCACAATTATGTACACAAAAGAGAGAGTTGCTAAATTTGGAGCAAAGTCAAGTGAAGGTTTATTTTTGGGTTTCTCAAATAACTCTCCAAATAAACGTGTGTACAATTTGGCAACTAAGCGCATGGAAGAACATTTTGAAGTCACGTGTTTTCGGTATACTGAAAATCCAGAGGGAAAGGGACCCGCACACTTGTTTAATTATGAAGCAATTTTTGACTCATTCAATCTTCCTAATGAAGATGATGAGGTTGATCAGGTGGTCACATTGCTCCACGGCCTTCATTTGTCTTCAGATACTTCTCAGCCATCAGCATCAAAGCCATCAACTGCTTCTGCTACTCCACCTGCTTCTCAACCCAATGCTGAGGATCATGAATCATCAACAAGAAATCAAGAAACGTATACTGATGTTCCTGAGTTGTCTGATGATGAAGATGAACCGATTGAGAATACGGGGGAGTTTGATTCGGCACAGGAAGCCGATTTCACAAACTTGGACTCTGTCATTGTGCCTGACGAGATTCCAAGTTCTCGTATCAATAAGGACCATCCGGTGGAGAATATTATCGGTCCTTTGGATAAGGGGATTCAGACACGAAGTCAAGTTATTGATGTTGAAAATTATGAATCCCATTCTGATTCTTCTAAGCCTGTTTCTCTTGCATGTCTTGCCGCAGAGGTCAAATCATGTTTTCTATCTCAGGTGGTCGATTATCTCATATAGGGATAGTCGATTCACATCTCACTTTTGGCAATCACTCCAGAAATCACTGGGTACCCGACTTGACATGAGTGCCGCATACCACCCTCAAACCGACGGTCAAAGTGAACGAACGATCCAAACACTGGAAGACATACTACGAGCCTGCGTAGTTGATTTCGGTGTAAACTGAGAAAAACATCTACCATTGTGCGAGTTTTCATCCAACAACAGTTATCACTCCAGCATTAAGGCTGCACCTTTCGAAGCACTCTACGATCGTAAGTGTCGGTCACCTATCTGTTGGACCGAAGTGGGAGACTGTCAACTCACTGGTCCTGAACTTATCCACGAAACAACCGAGAAAATCTTCGAGATTCAAAACAAGCTCAAAGCCGCACGTGATCGTCAGAAAAGTTACGTTGACGTGAGACGCAAACCACTCGATTTCCAGGTTGGGGATCGAGTACTACTCAAAGTTTCACCTTGGAAAGGTGTCATTCGTTTTGGTAAACACTGGAAACTAAACCCCAGATACATTGGACCTTTTGAGATCCTCGAGAGGATTAGTCCAGTGGCCTATCGATTGCAGCTGCCACCCAAGCTCAGCAGCGTGCACCCCACTTTTCACATTTCTAACTTGAAGAAATGCTTGTCTGATGAGACACTTATCATTCCACTCGATGAAATTCATATCGAAAATAAACTTCATTTTGTTGAAGAACCCGCCGAAATCATGGACCGTGAGGTCAAACAACTCAAACAAAGTCGTATTCCCATCTTCAAGGTCAGGTGGAATTCGCGGCATGAACCGGAATTCACTTGGGAACGGGAAGACCAAATGCGACTCAAGTATCCTCAGTTATTCGTTGAAGCTACTCCAAACACGACCTCGAACTAAATTTCGGGATGAAATTCTCCTAACAGTGGGAGAATGTGACACCCGTCAAATTAGGACTAGTAATTAGTGCCTAATCAACTGTTAATACATGTAATTAATTATGTGCTAGGCTAATTAATGTATCGAAATATATATTGTTGAATATATACAATTATGCGATTTGATTAAATCGTACGCAACTCAAATCGAATGTAATTCGATTCAATTAATACGGACGTTGGTGAACAATTTTATTAAATAATATAACATCATTTGATAACACTATTTTATTCAAGATATTATTTTGATAATATTACGTAATTAATTCGTATCGTACAAACAAACATCTACGCGATTAAAACATTAAGCGCGCAAACAATCAAAACGAAATTAAATTATATTTTGTAACTCATTTATTAAGTATTTGGTAAAATACTTCAACGAAAATATCGATAAAATATTCGTATTATGAAACTCACAATTAGACGCGTATTAAATTATTTAAACGTTTAAACGAAGGGGAAAACGAACACCGCACGAAGCATAATCGCAGGGAACTAAAAATGGGTGAAGCCCACACCCGTGGACCCTACCCAAGCCGGCCCCAAGGGAGGGGACATCACCCCCCTCACCTCCTTCCTTTTCTCATTCCATCATCATCTCTCTCTTTCTTTCTCTTCTTTTTCTCTTTAAACAACCATCACACCACCATCACCTTTAATCACTAAATAACACCACCAAGCGGTCATAAATCATCTCGGTCCTTTGGAGAAAAAGATTCACCGCGCCACGATCTACATTCCTACCTTTCTGGATTTCTCTCGCGTAAACTTGTAAGATTCCCGACAAATCTCGAAAACTCTTAGATTTCATTTATTTTACTTAAAAGTTGTTTATTTAAGCTTGAAATGTCCAAATATGGGTTGGGTAAAAGTTTTGAGTCAAACAGAAATCGGAAAACACGATTTCGACACAAAATCCGGCCAACAGACCTAAGTGTCGCACAGACCAGTGCAGTGATGTGTCACTTCCTTAAGTGATGCATTAAGTGTCGCTTAAAACCCTAATCTTGCGTCACTTGCCTAAGTACCGCATAAAACCCATTTTTCCCGACACTTGCCTAAGTGTCGCAAAAATCAA
This sequence comes from Pseudognaphalium luteoalbum, assembly GCA_963422505.1. NCBI lineage: Eukaryota > Viridiplantae > Streptophyta > Magnoliopsida > Asterales > Asteraceae > Pseudognaphalium > Pseudognaphalium luteoalbum. Next base: position 133,226,931 of record OY730192.1, on the reverse strand, counting down.
TACCCGACACTCCTAACGGACACTTCTAACGACACTTGTCTAAGTGTCGCCTATAATTGAAATCTTATTTCATCTGACACTCATTCTAATGACGCATGACACTTGTACAGACATTCCACCCGACACTTGCCTAAATATCGCCCTTTTATGCATCACTTCCATAAGTGACGCTAACACTTCAGAATTGCTCATTTTATGCGGCACTTCCTGAGTGTCGCATAAACCCTAAGTGTCGCTATAAGTGACGCTAAAAACAGAATGTTTACAAATCATTTTTATACTAAGTGTCAAACTTGTATAACTTCAAACACTTATACGATATGACTTTTAAAACACATCGGGATACGTTTTTGAACTTAACACTTTAAAATCGTGATAATAATAATGAGATTATTATCGCAACCAATCATCAACGGGTCGTACACGTTTTCAAAACATAATCAAATCAACCAAATCGTAGTAATTTGGACATTCATGTTGAACAAACAACTACAAAAGTAGTCTTTATAGATACCTGCACACACTTATAACCATCGCGTGTCGTAGACACCCTCAGGTTACCAGTCTTCGGACAACTCATTTTGGCTAATCTAATCAAGTTTATTAAGTAAACTCTAAAGACTCAGGTGAGTCTCATAGCCCCTAATTTACTGTTTTACTCAGGGGTGTGATATCATTGCTCGTTTTATTTTAACTATATGAACGTTAGTACGAAAACAAACAATTACTACATGAGTTATCTCACTAATCTTTCAAAGCCCTCCTCAACATAGTTTGGTAATACGTTGTAGCTTGAATATTAGTATATGGTACCATTTAGGATTGACCCTTCTCGTCCGGGCTAGCATGCACTAACTGGGTAAACGGATGTACTAATATTTGTTCAGACGAGTGTAGATTAGGCACTCGTGAGAGACACCTCGATCAGGATACCTTAAATGTGGACCTGACACCTCGAGTTAAGCTCAGACTATGTGCTCATGGCTGTAAAACTTTTATTTTGCTTAATTGCAATTTAAATTCAATTAAAATCTTGCGGTTCATACAATATATGTTGACATACAAACCTGTGAGCTCACCAGCGTTTCGCTGACCCATTTTAGCATGTATCACAGGTACACAGCAATAGATTGAACTTTCCAAATCAGGAATCATTAGCTCGTGTCAGCATGCAAACATTCAGAGATTTAGCTGCATTATTATATTTTGTATAAATTAATTATGTATGTAAATCTCTAAATTTCAAACTGAGCTAATGTAAACTATATTTTGATGTAAACTTTAATTTTATCAATACAAGTTGTAAAACGACACATATAGAGTCGTTCATTATATCTTTGTGCTGTGATTATTGATTAGTCGCGCCCCGACCCGATTCGCTTCCGCAACCCGAATTTGGGGGTGCGACACGATTGAACAACAGAGTATCAATCACATGTGATTAAAAGGTAATCAAATGCGAATTTCTAAATCATTAACTATAATCATACAATTAAGTAAAAATCAAGTTGAAATCATACATGAATTATCATATATTGGTAAATTTCTCATCAAATATCAAATTTTAAATGAAAATCATATGTGATTATATAACAAATCACTTGTGATTAAGTGTATAAATAACAATCACATGTGATTTTTAATGAAAGTTATTGCAATTTTTAATTTTTTTATTTATAACTATCAATGTGGGTGAATATTAAGTTATAATCACGTGTTAAGTAGCAAATACCATGAATAAATAATCATGAACAAATTTTAAAATCACATGTGATTATATTGTCAAATCCGGTAAAAAAGCGAAGAAAAAAATTGGTCGAAAGTATATCTTTTGACATCTCTAATCGAAGAGAAAAACGCGTTGGTTCTGAATATGTAATTTTTATAATTTATGGAAACGGTTTGTAAAATAATTAACCAATGGGGTAAAAAATAGAAGTGAGTTTTGTAGAGAAATGAAAGAATTCTATTGGTTCTCTAATTCTCTACTATTTTAGCATTCTTAAAAGAACTCACATATATATATACACACACACACACACACACACACACACATATATATATATATATATGTGTGTGTGTGTGTGTGTGTGTGTGTGTGTATATATATATATATATGTGTGTGTGTGTGTGTGTGTGTGTGTGTGTGTGTGTGTGTGTATGTATGTATGTATGTATGGTACTTATAATAATAATTTTATTATAGAGTTTAATATTTGGGAATGTACCAAACTTTGACTCAATGTCTATTGTGTGTATCCAACTTACATTTGCTCATATTAATGTATTCAACATTCAAAAAATAATGTTTTGATGTATTTTGATGACGTATCATTCGTATAGCGTGTCACGTGGCATACGGAGATAGTGACACGTCATCAAAATACATTAAAACATCTTTTTTGAAAGTTGGATGTATTAAAATTAGCAAATATAAGTTGTTTACACACAATAGACATTTGATCAAAGTTTGGTACATTCTGAGACACTAACCCCTTTATTATATTATATATTAGCATAATTAATAATATTATTATTTCTTCGCTGTATAAAGAGAGACTTACGCTCTAATCCAGCAAGAACATCATCCACAAATGACTTTGCAAATATACATCCAAACGACTTCTAACTTAACAACATATCTAAAGGTTGGTTAAGTTGAGGTTAGTTAGCATTATAGATTATATGGATGAATATAATCTTGTTTCACACGCCAATAATAATACCTTGGACGCTAGGGAGCATTATGTTGTTTGGTGCACCTTTAGTTCCCCAAGGTGTATATCGACATTGTTGGGGCTGTGTTTTGTGTATATATTAGCATATACGTGGTCTAATAGAACTTTATAATTCTTAAATGGGAAAGGCATTTCTTGTTTGGATAATTTAAATAAGGGTTAAGTATCTGAAAATGCATTCAATTTGTCCCGAATGTCTATTGTATGTATCATACTTACGGGAAGTGTATTTAATGCATCAAATTTTCAAATATGGTTTATTATATGTATTTTGATGATGTGTTGGCCGTTTATGATGCCACGTGAGGTCCCTAGAAGATGACATGTCATCAAAATACATACAATAAACCGTTTTTGAAAGTTGGATGCATTAAATACACCTCCCGTAAGTATGATACATACAATAGACATTCGAGACAAGTTGGATGCATTTCCAGATACTTAACCCATTAAATAATTATAGAGGATAAGTTATCTTTTTACCTTATATATGTATGTAATCTAATCGGACTATTCCTTTGGCTGTTTTCGATCTATGTCACCTAAAATGTTTACTCAGTGAGGTGTACACTTTTGACATTTTGTACAGACTTTAAAACCTCTTGTCACACCAACCTGGTGGTAATTTATAAGATTTTATTTCTAGGTATTCAAAAACTATGAGACTCGTTGTTTACGATATTATTATTACAACAACCACCTACTTTACTCACAGAGTTAATTAATGATTTTCTATCAACCTAAATTCGACCTTGATCTCATTCATTTATGAGCCACCATTACAAACAAATCCAAATACGACCTCGATGTCACTATTTAGGAACGATCCTAATCGTGTATCATTCTTAATGGGCCCTGCAGTTAAAGCAGGAAAGCCCACTTGCAAAGCCCACTTGCAGGCAAACTCTATTTACAGGCAAGCCCTATTGACAGAGAACTCTACTGACAGGTCGGCCCAGTCGACAGGAAAATCTCAAATAGCAAAAAAGCCCCACCGACAGGGAACTCTAGTTATAGGAAGCCTTACAAATGGGAGCCCAATTAGCAGGAGGCCCAATTAATAAACCCAAGTAAATAACGCAAGCCCATCAAACTAGGGTTCATGTCCCCTGTCATGGGACAACCTTGTAATGGATTCTACCTACGTTAGTGGTAGTCTCCCCGTGGGCCGACAAGGGTTTCTCTCCGGTCACATCATTAGTCCACGTCATCACAGGGGACCCACAAATAGGAAGTATCAATCACAACCGCACGATTAGTACCATCAAGATGGTGAGTTAACCGTACGATGAACAGTACCACCAGATGGTGACTCAACCTTACGATCAAAACTATGAGATGGTGACTCAACCATATGGTCAAAACAATGAGATGGAGACACGTGGCAAAACTTGTCCACCAAGGTGATTGAGGATACTATAAATACAAGGATATGAGCATTATTCATACTCTAACACCTCCAAATACACCCTCACCATATACACTAAAACCCTCATCATCAAGAGGAGATCATTATTCATCTCCTCGCCACCGATTCACGCCACTCACAGTTTCGTTCTATACACTCCGGCAGGTTATCCACGAAGTCACGGAGAGCATCGAATTGGGTACAATCCTCTTTGCACTCAGGTATAAAATTTCTGCTTGATCAAATGGTGCCATCCATTTGTTGAAACCCTATATCTATTGTTAAGCTAGCAACACACCCTAACACTTTTTCTTATAATAACACTCAGTGATACATAGCATGGCGTCAAATACCGGCCCCACTCCAACGGCCAACGAGAACATGATGCATTTCACTGCCCAAAATACTCAAACACCAATGGACACTTCAGGGAATCAGGCGTCGTGGAGCCACCGGTAAATGTTAGAACAAACACGTCGTCAATTGGACTTCACCACTCCAAGGGGCAATTTTCACAACAGCAGAGACCTGTATTCCCATCCGGCCAAACACCTTTCATGGGAACAAGACCTCAACAGTTCCAGCAAACTCAATCAAGCGTTGGTCAGCAGCCAGTAAATGTTGTCCAACAAGCCTTCCAGTAGCCTCCCCAGCAAAGCTTCCAGAAAACGTTTCAGCAACCCTTAGTCCAGACCTTTCAACAACCCCTTGTCCAAGGTTTCCAGCAATAGTTTTCTAAACAACAGCAGCCTGATATCGCGTAAAAAGTCATGTTTTTACTACCTATATCTCCCTCATTCTGGAATGATTCTTGGCATTTTAAACTCAAAAATAGTACAAATCAATAAAGGTGTGCCAAGATGGTCAAAACAAGGTCGCACGATAAAAATTAAGCAAAACGGATGAAAAACAAAGATTCCACGCACGTTTGAAGATTCAAGACATCAAAACGAGATTTCAAGACAAAAGTGCCCATCATCAACATCCAACTCATCCAAGATGTTTGTTTTCAAATTACGAACCAACAAAAGAAGAATCAACCAAAACGGATGAAGAATGAAGATTCTACGTACGCCGGAAGATTCAAACGACTCGTACAAGACATCCAAAGATTAGAGACATATTTTTGGGATTTCATTTCATCAAAGTCTTCGTTTTTGAAAAACGAATCCAACGCAAAAAGAATCAACGCAAACGGACGCATAACGAAGAAGATACACGCGATTTAAGCAACGCAGCGAAAGAAAGCGAACCGGGGCGGCATCACAGCGTACTAGGCCGGCCACCAGGCCCCCGGTGCCGGCCAACCACCCCCCGTCCCATTTCCTCTTTTTGGTCATTGCGTGTACCCGGTGCGCCACCTTTCCATGCTTTTTCGTACCCGGTGCGTCACCTTTCCATGCTTTTTCGTACCCGGTGCACCACCTTTCACTCTTTTTCTAATGTGTGCCTTGGAATGCTAACATGAGCCACATTTCCCCTATAAATAGAGGCCCTAAGGCTTCATTTTCACACACACCATTCTTAGAACAATATACTTCTCTTAAGATATTGCTTCTACTTTCTTTCTATTTTCTTACTAAAAATTAGTTTTAGGCTAGTTTAGAAGTTTAATTAGGAATAGAAGGAAAGTGTGTAACGCTTTGTAATCTTCGGAGTACGCTCGGAATTTTGTCAATTAATTCAAGTCTATTCTCTCTCGCATTTAATCATGGTGCTTTCTAATCCTTATCTATCTTAATTAATTACGTTTATATTGATTATGCTAGATTTAGTTATTACCATGATTAGAGAGTAGTATACTTGTTGTGTTTGTTTGCGATGTAGTTAATTAATTATGGGATGATTTATAATTAAATATTAAAGATCGGTAGTATTGCTTTGATCGTCTTATTGCATGTTCTTGTTTGATTGTTGCCTTAGGATCATCATAGTGGTAAAATATAAAAGGTCTTAATTATCGTAAAGTAATATGATGGCCCCTATTCGACTGTTACTCGATATATTACTGGAAACACTTCAAGGTGGAGTACAAATGTATGGAAGTCGAGGAACGATCGAAGGTAGTCATATTACGAAACGGTACAATATTACGAAGTAATATGATGGCCCCTATTCAAGTGTTATTCGATATAGTACTGGAAACACTTCAAGGTGGGGAACAAATGTATGGAAGTTGAGTAACGACCGAATGTAGTTATTACGGACTAATATATAAAATGAGAAACCTAGTTTAATTAATCTTTCTAAATAGACTTTTAAACTTCAAATTGATATAATCGCCTTTCCATCAATAAATGTGATTACAACACTTTTTTAACGACGTCCAATTGAAAGGTAGTCAGTCATCTGTGTCAATATAATATGTCAAAGGTATGAAACTATGGAACCGCAAGGCTACATGGGGGATTATCATAGGACAAGACATGGCCAAGGTTTGAAGCGGCAAAACCACTTTAAGTGAGGAACGCTGTGGATAATTAGGGGATTTATTGGGTAGTCTTAAGCAAGGGCTGGTTTAAAGTCATTAATGAACTTTTTAAATACATGAATCTGTTAGGATGACGAGGAATCGTTATATGATTCGGTTATGTCTAATACCTTAAGATTTTGTTCCCGTTCATATGAAAGTATTATTAAACCATAATTAAAATTTTGCTTATTATACTAAATACTTTGTGATGTTACCATAACCTAGCTCCCGGTGTGACATGCTAATGAAATTTTAACTAGTAGGGAATCTAGTGTTTACATCACGAGTATTCAAGATTAATAATTAACAAATATCTTTCAACACAGTTTCTCCAAACATCATCCCATAACTTAATTAACGAAATCTCAGCAAACACTATCTTTATTTATCTGTTTTATCTTTTATTTTTATTTCTCTTTTATTTATTTATTTGCCTAAGTTAATATAAAAAACCAAAACTCCCCCACTATTTTATAAACCCTTCACTAGTTTGAAAGCCCTCATCTGCCACGCCTTAGTTTCAATTTTCAGTCGGTTTGAAGAACGACTCTAGGTCATACCTACCACTTGCTCACCCTTAGGATTAGCATTGTTAGGGAAAACTTAGGCCCCGCAATTACAAATTTAAAACACCCACTGATGCCCGTCGCCAATAGCCGGTGCAACGACAAGGGTAAAATCCTTACCGACCGCTGGTGACGCATCACAGCCCTACGGACAGAATTTTCAACAACCCCCTGTCCAAGGTTTTCAACAGTAGTCGCATCAATATTACACGTCACAACAAAACTTTCAGGCACCAACTCAACTAGGATATTTCAATACACAAATACCCGTACCACAGCCAACTGGCTAGGTGCAAACATCGGTACAGGAGACTGCGAATGCCCTGTGCTAACTGTTTGCACAGCTAATGCAACCCCCTACAATACCACCACCTCCCCCACCGCTTCCACCAATGCTGGCAAATCTCTTAGCGGTTATGCAGGGAAAAGCACCACTACCTCAAAATGTAATCCCTGATTCAAACAATAAATTTCACCCAGCTATTGCCAGTGTACCCCTTCCCTTGGGAGTAACGGTCCCTGCTACTTTGGGAACGTACGATGGGACCACAGATCCAGAAGACTTTATCCAGTCGTTTCATAATGCCATAAAAACACAACACTGGGAGGACGCAGTTGCCTGTCAGATGTTTCCTTCTGTGCTCAGATCATATGCAAAGTCTTGGTTCTGGAACTTACCAGAAAGAAGCATCACCTGCTTTGATGATATCAGGAGAAAGTTCGTAAGCCATTTCCACTATAAAAAAACAAGTCAGCTCACATGTGGAAGCACACATGATCAAGCAACATCCTCATGAGCCCCTGGAAGATTTCATAGATAGGTACACTGATGAGTGTTTAAAAATACCAGGACTCCCTGAAATCCAACAAGTCTCTAGTTTTATTTCATGCCTGGATGATAATCGTTTCCAAGCACTTGTTGATAAGTTTGTTGGTGACACACCTCCCACATTTGCTACACAAATTTCACAAACCAGAGACTACATCAGGGCAATGGAAAAAAGACAGTTAAATCGAAGGAATAAACAGGCTGCAAACAATTTCAGGGGTGATCATAAATATCAGCCCTATCAGGGGCGAGGAAAAGGACGGCAGGGGGGAAAGTTTGGCAAGAGATTCCATCCATGCAACAAGAATGCGGAGAAAGATATGGTTGTCGTGTCCCTGTCAAAAACTCCACATGAAATATTAGCCACTGAGCCTGTTGCCAAAGGATTCAAGAAGCCATGGGCCTATGGTTTCAAAGGCAAAAGATAATGGTAAGTATTGCAAATTTCATAAAGAAGGGGGCCATGACACAAATGAATGCAGGGAACTCAAGGCTCAGATATTGATGCGTCACCAGCGGTCGGTAAGGATATTACACTTGTCATTGCACCGGCTACTGGCGACGGGCATCAGTGGGTGTTTTAAATTTGTATTTGTGGGGCCTAAGTTTTCCCTAACAATGCTAATCCTAAGGGGGAGCAAGTGGTAGGTATGACCTAGGGTCGTTCTTCAAACCGACTGAATTGAAACTAAGGCGTGGCAGATGAGGGCTTTCAGACTAGTGAAGGGTTTATAAAATAGTGAGGGAGTTTTGGTTTTTATATTAACTAACTTAGGCAGGTAAATTAATAAAAGAGAAATAAAAATAAAAGCTAAAGCAGATAAATAAAGATAGTGTTTGCTGAGACTTCGTTAATTAAGTTATAGAATGATATTTGGAGAAACTGTTTTGAAAGACATTTGTTAATTATTTTTCTTGGGTACTTGTGATTTAAGCACTAGATTCCCTACTAATTAAAATTCCATTAGCATGTCACACCGGGAGCTAGGTTATGGTAACATTACAAAGTATTTAGAATAATAAGCAAAATCTTAATAATGGTTTAATAATACTTTCATATGAACGGGAACAAAATCTTAAGGTACTAGACATAACTGAATCATATAACGATTCCTTGTCATCCTAACAGATTCGTATATATAAAAAGTTCATTTATGACTTTAAACTAGCCCTTGCTTAAGACTACCCAATAAATCCCCTAATTATCCACATCGTTCCTCACTTAAAGTGGTTTCGCCGCTTCAAACCTTGGCCATGTCTTGTCCTACGATAATCCCCCATGTAGCCTTGCAGTTCCATAGTTTCATTCCTTTGAAAAATTATATTGACACAGATGACTGACTACCTCTTAATTGGACGTCATTAAAAAGGTTTTGTAGTCACGTTTATTGGTGAAAAGGCGATAGATTAATTTGAAGTTTAAATGTCTATTTAGAAAGGTTAATTAAACTAGTTTTCTCATTTTATAATATTAGTACGTAATATAACTACCTTCGGTCGTTACTCGACTTCCTTACATTTGTACTCCACCTTGAAGTGTTTTCAATACTATATCGAATAACAGTCGAATAGGGGCCGTCATATTACTTCGTAATATTGTACCGTTTCGTAATATGACTACCTTCGGTCGTTCCTCGAATTCCATACATTTGTACTCCATCTTGAAGTGTTTCCAATACTATATCGAGTAACAGTCGAATAGGGGCCGTCATATTTCTTTACGATAATTAAGACCGTTTATATTTTACTACTATGATGATCCTAAGGCAACAATCAAACAAGAACATGCAATAGGACGATCAAAGCCAATATTACCGATCTTTAATATTTAATTATAAATCATCCCATAATTAACTAACTATATCGCAAGAAAACACAACAAATATACTATTCTCTAATATTGGCAATAACTAAATCTAGCATAATCAATATAAACGTAATTAATTAAGATAGATAAGGATAGAAAGAACCAGGATTAAATGCAAGAGAGAATAGACTTGAATTAATTGACACAATTCCAAGCGTACACCGAAGATTATAATGCGTTCTGCACTTTCCTTCTATTCCTAATTAAACTTCTAAACTAGTTTAAATACTAGTTAAAACTAATCTAGAGAAAGAATGTAGAGTAAGAAAGTTGGAGCTTATTTCTAGAGTGAGAAAAATAAGCTAGAAAGGTGTTTTTCCCAAGAAATGTGTGGTAGGAATGGTGTGTCTTGAAATGAAACATGGAGCCTCCTATTTATAGGAGAAAATGGGTGCATTTTAGCAACTAGGGGCATATATTAGCAAAAGGTGGAAAAGTCGCTAGCACATGTACCCTAAAGCGCGTAAAGGTCTAGCATGTGTACCCTAGAGTCGTGGAAAAGGCCTAGCACGTGTACCCTGCGAGTACGAGCAAGGACGGAAAAAAGGACGGGGGACGGGGGGCTGTCAGCCGGTCGGGGCTGCATCGTAGCCGGCGGCGGCTGCCATGCTCCCGCCCCGGTTCGCCGTCTTTCGCTTCGTTTCTTAATTTGCGCGTATCTTCTTTGTTATGCGTCCGTTTTCGTCTATTCTTTTTACGTTGGATTCATTTTTCAAAAACAAAGACTTTGATAAAAAGAAATCCCTGAAAAGTATCTCGTATCTTTAGATGTCTCGTACGAATCGTTTGAATCTTCCGGTGTACGTAGAATTTTCATTCTTCATCCGTTTTTGCTGATTCTTCTTCTGTTGGATTCGTATTTTGAAAACGAATATCATGGATAAGATAAATCTCAGTGATGGGTACTTTGCCTCTAAATCTTGTCTTGATATCTTGAATCTTCAAACGTGTGTGGAATCTTCGTTTTTCGTCCGTTTTGCTTGATTTTTCTCCTGCAACTCTATTTTGACCTTCTTGGCAAAGTATCACTGATTTGTGCATTATTTGAGTCCAAATGCCAAGTATTGTTCCAGAATGAGAGAGATATCGGTAGTAAAAACGTGACTTTTTACGCGATATCAGATATATAAAGCAATTAAAGATGGAAAACTAGAACATTTGGCCCAAGGAGCCAGGGAGTATCAGCTCGGCAAGACCAAGAAAGGTAAAGGTATAGTTGAGCTACCTAAACCCGATGTAGTAATACTCATGATAAACCCCTGGCTCCAACAAAGAAACGAAATATAGACAAAGTTGAGTTATGGGAGTTACAAGAGATAAGTTTCCCAACAATCCACAGGGTACACCCCTCCGCGGAACCACTGGTCATCACTACAATAATAGTCAACTTCCAAGTTGGCAGGGTGTACCTAGACAGCGGAAGTTATAAGGAAATAATGTACGAACACTGCTATGAACAACTATCAGACCACATTAACAGCTGCAGGGAGGAATTCCTACAACCGTTGGTTGGCTTTTCAGGAGAAACAAATTGGCCACTGGGAAAGATCAAACTCATAGTTACCTTAGGTGAATACCCGTGTTACAAAACAACCATGCTTGATTTTGTAATCGTTTGCTCTCCATCAAAGTATAATGTCATATTAGGAAGAACAGCTATGCTCCAGTTTGGTGCAGTAATTTCGATTGTTCATGGTATGGTGCGTTTCCCAACACCAGAAGGAATAGCAATTTATCATGCTGACAGGACACTGCAAAAATCGAGTGTTCACAAGTAATCCATACGAAGGAATCGAGGGATACCCCTCAGCAGGAGAGTGAACAGGAGGCTATTGTAATAAAGCAAAATTTTCCGGATCAAACAGTCAGCATCAGCAAGAGACTTCCCTCCAGGGTCAAGCAACAGTTACAGGAACAGTTAATCGAAAATCAGGACGTGTTTGCTTTTCATCCTGTCGATATGACTGGGGTACCAAGGAGTATAGCGGAGCATTGCCTGAATGTAAAACCTTCCATCACACCATCAAGACAAAAGAAGTGAGGAATGGTTCCAGAAAGAAGTGCTTTCCTGTAAAAAGAAGTAGAAGATCTGGTAACCGCTGGCATACTCCGGGAAGTCAAATACCAAACATGGGTAGCAAACTCTGTCATGGTAAAAAAGCCCAATGGATCTTGGTTAATGTGTGTTGACTACTCGGATCTAAACAAAGTTTGCTCGAAGGACAATTACCCCTTGCCTGAAATCGACTGGAAGGTTGAGTCTTTAGTTGGATATAGGCTCAAATGTTTTTTAGACGCTTATAAGGGGTATCACCAAATCCAGATGGCAGAGCAGGACGAAGATAATACTAACCAAGGGATCTTTTTTTATAAGAAGATGCCCTTTGGCTTAAAGAATGCAAGAGCAACATTTCAACGCATCATCGATTCAGCTTTCAAGCATCAAATTGGAAGGATTGTAGAAGCCTATGTCGATGATTTGATAATCAAAAGTACAACAAAAGTAAACATGTTGGCCGATATCTCAGAAACATTTGTAACTCTCAGGGGCATCAATATGAAGCTCAATCCCTGCAAATGCACTTTTGGAATGGAAGAGGGTAAATTTCTTGGCTATGTAATAACAGCGGGGGGCTTCCAGGCAAACCCATAAAAAGTTCAGGCGGTAACCAGCATGCCTTCTCTAAAAACAAAGCAGGAAGTACAAAGCTTATCAGGAAAGCTAGCCGCTCCGACAAGGTTCTTATCCAAGGCCGCAGAACGTTCCCTACTGTTCTTTTCTACGTTGAAAGGTGTCAAAGGAAAAAATGATTTCCAATGGACCGATCAAGCAGTCGAAGCATTCCAGGAAATGAAGGAATTCATGGCAGAACTACCAACCCTCACAGCACCAATTGCAGGAGAAACCCTAACCTTGTATCTTGCAGCATCTGAATTAGCTGTAAGCTCGGTGCTGATAGCAGAACGAAACAAAGTACAAATGCCCGTGTACTTCGTTAGTAAAGCTCTACAGCCAGCAGAATTTAATTATTCACCTATCGAGAAACTTATCCTATCGCTAGTTCACTCCGCACGACGCCTGGGTAGGTACTTCCAGGCACATCAAATCATTGTACTTACTGACCAACCGATCAAGCAGGTCCTACAGAAGCCAGAAAAGTCAGGAGGGTTGGCCAAATGGGCAATTGAGCTAGGGGAACATGAAATCAAATTTTGTCCTAGAAATGCAGTAAAAGGACAAATCATGGCTGACATCCTGGCGGAATTATCAGGGGACTTTAAAGGAAAGACCTCACTGACCACTAGCACTCCAATCGAGGAAACTTAAGAGCTGTATACTGATGGTGTAGCGAGTTCTGGGGGGTCAGGAGCAGACGAAGAACATACATACGCCCTGAGGTTTGACATCCCTATAACTAACAATGAGGCCGAATACGAAGCCTTGATTGCAAGCCTGAATATCGCTGATCAGATGGGTATTGGGTCTATCCAAGTATTCGTTGATTCACAATTAGTAGCTAACCAAGTCAGTGGAAGTTTCAAAGCAAAAGAACCAGCAATGAAAAAATACTTGGAAATCACCCAGGGAATGGCTAAGCGGTTCAAACACTTCAAAATTGATCAAGTCTCAAGAAACCAAAACAAAAAAGCTGATGTATTAAGCAAACTAGCATCACTGACATTTGCCCACCTGACGAAGGAAGTTTTGGTAGAAGTCCTGAAACAAAAATCAATTGATAGGGATAACGCGAAATAGAACACAATTGGATGACCCCAATCAGGGAGTATCTCTTGTACGGAAAACTCCCTGATGACAGGTTCCTCGTGAGAAAAATCAGGGTCAAGTCTCCAATGTACACTATTGAAAAAGGGGAACTCCTCAAGAAGTCATTCTTGGGACCGAATCTTAGGTGTGCTGGTCCAAAACAGGCATAGATGTTGATTAGGGAGCTGCATGAGGGATCATGTGGCATGCATTCTGGCCCATGACCAATCACCGAAAAAATAATGAGGCAGGGCTACTTTTGGCCAACCATGCACCAGGACACTTTAGCAGTGGTGAGAAAATGCCAATCCTGTCAAATTCATGCCCCAGTATCAAGAACCCCAAAGCACGACCTCATCCCGGTCACATCTCCCTGGCCATTTTAAAAATGGGGAATTCACATTGTAGGCCCTTTCCCTTCTGCTACATGCGGGGTTAGATTCATCATAGGAGCAATTGATTATTTTACCAGGTGGGTAGAAGCTAAGCCAGTGGCTCAAATATCAGGGAAGAAAATGGTTAACTTTGTTTGCGAAAACATAGTCTATAGGTTTGAGATTTCTCATGAGATTGTCAGTGATAATGGAACACAATTTGCCTCTGATCCCTTCAAGTCGTGGTGCAGTGAGTTATCAATCAAGTAAACTTTCACCTCTATCGCTCATCCACGGGAAAATGGGCAGGTGGAAGTTACGAACAGGGATATTGTTGCTGGAATTAAGGCTAGGCTAGGTACATCTCGAACTGTTGGGTCGACGAATTGCCAAACGTATTATGGGCCCACTGCACAATGCCAAAAAAGAACAGGGTAACGCCCTTTAGCCTCGTCTATGGAACAGAAGCGGTCATCCCTACAGAAATTAGCATGCCAACGCAAAGGGTTTTATAGTTCAAAGAAGAAGCTAACATGGTGTCCTTGAAGGAAAATCTCAACTTTACTGAAGAAATTAGAGAAATGGCAGTTGTCCAAGAAGCCAGAAATAAGCATAAAATGGCTAGGTTTTATAACAGGAGGGTCCAGTACAGGGAGTATAAAGCAGGAGATTATGTGTGGCGAATAAATGAAGCTTCCAGAGCTGAAGATACAGGGAAGCTGGGTCAAAATTTGGAAGGACCCTACAAAGTGACAAAAGCCCATGGTAACAGAGCCTACTCCATAATTCATCCAGATGGTACTCCTGTTCCCCGCACTTGGCACGCAACAAACCTAAAGAGGTTTTATGCTTAAACAACTTCCTGTAAGCCCTGGAGGGCTTGATCACCCCTCCTGACAGGCGTATTTTGTTGAATCACTTTTCAATAAAACTAAGTTGTTCATGCCAAATCGTAGTTATTCATTTCAATTCATATACTTAGTTTTCATAAATGTGTCAAGGACGTATCTTTTTGGAGTATGTCAAATGCACAGGGCCACCTCGTTGGCCGGGACTACGCATTGTAGTTCCACCATACCCCACTCCCTGCACTTAGCTGACAAAATCACCCGAATTAGCAGACAAGAGTGGTGGTCCTGCCACAGCGGAAGGTTAAGTCTAGCCCTATCCCTGGTAGAGATCCACCTCAACCAATAGGTTGGCAAAGTGTTGGATCAGATCAAGGCAGGAATGACACAAGTATTCGCCAATAGGCTTGCTAGCTGATCATTCCGGCAAAACAGGCAAACTAGAATTTTCCAGGTCATGACCACATACATTAAAATAACTAAGAGTACTCTTTAAGCAGGCGGTATTGAACGTCCGTCGGAAATAAATGGGCATACACAAAAAACAGGTACAACAACATGTGACATACACATTAAAAATATACAGCAAAATCAACAAAGTATATATTACATAATCGTTTGAAAAGTGTACACATTATAAAAATCCCACTAAGATAGATAATAATTAAGGCTTCATAGCAAGTATGGCTTCCACGGGCATGTCAAGATCTTCCACCAACTTCTCAAGGAAAGGCGAAGTGGACAGATTAGATAGGGTCTGATATCGCGTAAAAAGTCATGTTTTTACTACCGATATCTCTCTCATTTTAGAATGATTCTTGGCATTTTAAACTCAAAACCAACACAAATCAATGATATTATGCCAAGATGGTCAAAACCAGGTTGCACGAAAAAAATCAAGCAAAACGGATGAAAAACGAAGATTCCACACACATTTGAAGATTCAAGGTATCAAAACAAGATTTCAAGACAAAAGTGCCCATCATCAACATCCATCTCACCTAAGATGTTCGTTTTCAAATTATGAATCCAACAGAAGAAGAATCAACAAAAACGGATAAAGAATGAAGATTCTACGCCCGCCGGAAGATCCAAATGATTCGTACGCAACATCTGGAGATAGGAGACACATTTTTGGGATATCTTTACATCAAAGTCTTCGTTTTTGAATTACAAATCCAACACAAAAAGAATCAACACAAACGGACGCATAACGACGAAGATACGTGTGAATTAAGCAACGCAGCGAAAGACGACGAACCGGGATGGGTGGCAGCCAGCCGCCGCCGGCCTGCTGGTGGGCGGCACCGGCCTCCACCCCCCGTCTTTTTTGCGCTTTTTCTTCCTTGCTCGTACCTGATGCACCACCTTTCGCTACTTTTTCGTACCTGGTGCACCACCTTTCGCTACTTTTTCGTACCTGGTGCACCACCTTTCGCTACTTTTGCTAATGTGAGCCTAGGGTTGCTAATGTGAGCCATATTTTGCCTATAAATAGCAGCCCCTAGACCTCATTTTAAACACACCTCAATCTTGAATGTCATCCTTAATTACCTTCATTCTCTTAAATACGTGTATTTTATTTTTAATTCTTCCTAGTTAATTAGGCTAGCTAATTAACTAAGAAAGGAAGATTTGTACGGAGGTGCTCCGGGATGCATATTTTAGCTACGAGTTATTGTACTTCTCTCCAGGTGTTAATCTATCTTTCATATTTAACATGTTCGTTCTTTCTTTAATAAATTTAAATATGCATGCTAGAATTACCATGATTACCTAAATAAGTCAATTGTCTGCTATGATAGTCGTTTAGGGAAAGTTTAAATATGTGATTGTATTGTATGTTATGAGATTGCAGATGCTTTATATTATAAATAGATGTAGGAATCGAATCTTTATCGTTTATCTGCCCAACTCATGTTATGACTAAAACTTTATCAAAAAATCAACGTAGCTAACTCATAGGGTATAAGTCACTTAGTTATACTATGTTAGATTGAATCATTGAGCTCGACATGGTCGGTGTTCTCTGGACCACACTAGGATCTAAGAGACACGGAACATGGGAATAGAGGTAGATTAAAATTTAATTCAAACAGACGATATTTTTGAGACAACTTTCGGAATATCCTCGACTTAGATAACCCTTTTGTATGCTCAAATTGAACTATTACCTTGATTATCTTATTGCATGTTCTTGTTTGATTGTTGCCTTAGGATTATCATGATAGTTAAATATATTTAGCCTTAATCATCGTGAAATAATGTGACGGCCCCTATTCGACTGTTCTTTGATATAGTACTGGAAACGCCTATGGCCGAGTATAAATGTATGGAAGTCGAGAACGACCGAAGGTAGTCATATTATGAATCGATTAACAAACGTGTTAATTAGGTTTCTATTCTTAGTATAAATCATCCCTGTTTTCTTGCATACTTGAGTAATGTTGATAATTTGTATGAATAAGTGATGACATGCTATCCAACCGTCTAGACCGGTTATTCCAACCTATTCCGGCGAGGGTAAAACCCATTTACAAGATTGTTTATTCAACAAACTGTGCCATGATTCGGACGTCTCTGATAACCGTGATTGGGGAATAGGAATTGAGATTAACTGTTGGATAATGTGGACATGCATTTGAGAGAACTTTCGGTGTATGTTTTAATATATTCTGCAACCCATGTGACATTCTATTTGCCTGATTGTGGACACATTCGCGTTAGCCCAATAGAAGGACTGTAGAATGGCTCACATTAACCTACAAATTTATCCTCGTTAGAAATCCTCTTATTTAACTTCACCCAAACCACTTCATAGTAGACAATCGCTTAAATTGCTGAACGCCCGAAGTAACCTCCACCCTTTTAGTTTATTTTAAACTTAACTTTAATTTAGAAAAACCCAAAACCAAAATCATCTTTCTGAGCCTCAGCTAAATTCATAAAAGTTCCTAAACCCTCCTAGTTTCAATTCGTCGCGCTTTGAAGAACGACTCTAGGTCATACTTATCCTTTGCTAGCCCTTAGATTAGCAATAGTAGTAACCCTAGGCCCCAGCCTTACAAATTTGAAACCCACTGTTGTGCTGCATCTCCATTAGAAATTTCAACGACCGGTGTGCATCGCAACAGGGTCTCGTTAGCATCCTTCACCTTGTTAGCCATCTTCGGATCAATCTTTGCAGATGTAGCCTCAGGAAGAGGATCTATGAACTTGGCTTCCAAGGTTGCCATCTCATGTCTGCCCTGAGCTCGAGCACACTGAACTAACTTTCCAAAGGGATTTATGATGCCAGGGAAACCCATGGAAGTAATGATAAGGTCAAAAAGACTACTTTGCAACTTTTTCTTTTCCTCAGCAGCCGCATCCCTCTCGAAGATAGCCTGATCCCTCTCAGCTGCAACATGATCCCTATCAGCCAAGGCCTCATCCCTCTGAGCAGTAACAGCGTTAAGCTCGAGACCGCTTTACTGTAGGGAGACTTCCATGTCTCCAGCCCTCTTTGCTGTAATACACAAAGTTTAGAGCAAAAAATTGCAACTAGTCATAAGCTGCTGTTTTAACTTGAAACAAGTGTTACCTGCTGATAAAGTTGGGGCTTCAAAGACTCAATCTCCGAGGCCATCTGGTCAACCCTGACAATGTATGTTGCATGAGTAGCCTTAAACTTCTCAAAGTCCTCCCTCTCCTTAGCAGCCTTAGCTCGATCTCCCTTCAACGCGAGCCCCAGTTTCCTGCTCAGCTTCTTGAAGTGATCGACAACCTTCAAAGTATTAATGCTCCACATAAAGGAATCAAAGGAGGCCTTGAGGCCTTGGTTGACACGTTGGCGTCCATTTAGGGAGGCCATTTTTTCCTCGATAGCAGGAGGCATCGCATGCATGATGAAGTCTTTGCAAGACAACAGGGCACGCCCTGGGTTACCTTCCTGAAACTTCCACCTAGGAACAAAGGTGGGAGAATCATCTATATCGCCTGTTGGTTGATGGGGGATATGGCCGCGGGCACCACTGAGGAAGTCTGTTGCTTTATCATCTTCTCTTGCGTCCATATCAGGGAAAGAGAAGATAGAAGTACTCTCTGATGGTCTTTTGGGAGATGACCCATCGCCTTTAAAAAATTAAATTTTTCTTTTCTTCCTTAGCTCCCTGGTCTCGCCTTCCTCGCCTGAAAGACGAATTAGGAATCAAATGAAAATTCTCTAAGGTATAAAAATTCTCTAAGGGGAAGAAAACTCACTAGTCGAGGAGTCATGCAACTCTCATTGAGGATGTAACCGAGAGATGGGCTCGACATTCTTTGACCCTCATGCACCTAGCCCGCTGGCTTCCAGGGAAGATATAGAAATAGAATGTTCAGTTATTCTCTTATTCTTACCCCTCCCACCAGAAGTTTTCTTCTTCTTGCTTGAAAGCTTCCCCAGGTTATCATCCATAGTGTAATCAGGAGGAACCTCCGACCCAGGGGAAAGGGTGGCTACAGAATTGCCGTCAGAATTCACAGGAAGATTTTTCACAGACGTGTGACCGATCTCAACCCCAGTTAGATTGTCAGCAACCAAGAAGCAATTAAAATCCATCACTGCAAAATAAAAAAGTAAGTTACAAGATATCAAAATACCAAAACATTGTTAAAACAGAGCGTCAAATATGGAACCATCAGGGTTCCACCACTTCCTACCTTTATCCTTGTATCTGCAAATCAAAATCTTTCTCTCCCTGTTCCAATTTCTGCTCATACTAGCCATAGCAAGAACAGAGTCCACCCCGGATTTGAACCGCTAATCTCAGGAGGAGCGTTCTTCACTAGCGACAGTCGCGAAACCCATTCCTGGGGATTTACCCCCCGGAGAACGCCCTTCTTCTCGGCGGGAAGAATCTTGTCATCCACAAAGAAAAAATGGTCCTTCCAACCTCACAAACCATCAACCTTACTACCACGGAAATTGGTATTCCTCCTTGTTCGCTTAGCTACGGAAAACTAACGCTCCGGGGAGTTGGTTATTGTGAATTGTGAAGCAATATAGAGCAGGGAAGGTTCTTTCCTATGTAATCGACAATATACCTCAAACATGACAATTTTTTGAAGTCCCAAAGGATGTAGCTGGGAGAACCCTAAGTTGGAATAATGTCCAAGGTCATAACTAAATTGGTAAGATTATCATTAAGAGTAGAGTCCTTTCTGGGTCACCCTCAATGAACAGTTAAGAGAAATAAATGAGAGATAATATTAATTGGAATTAATATTATAAGTTAATTATTTGATTTGTTAATTTATCAAAGTTGATAAATTAATTAAAAGCTAAAAGAAATTAACAGAAACGATAAAGAATGTTTAGTTGGTTTGTTAATTAAATATTAATAAGAAACCAAAAGGAATATTCTAGAAAGTGGATCCAACTGGCGGTTGGATAGTTCAACCGGCGGTTGGAGTCAAAAGGTGGTAAGGCGGTGGAACGAGCCAGAAGAATCTTCTTGAAACCCATCCAACCGTCGGTTGGAAGGTCCAACCGCCGGTTGGAAGGTCCAACCGCCGGTTGGAAGGTCCAACCGCCGGTTGGAAGGTCCAACCGCCGGTTGGAATTTCTGGTCGCTTGTCCCACATCGGCCAGAGGATAGAACCTCAAGCCTTCTCCTCCTCTATAAATAGGGGCCTACCCCTTAGCTTTCCATGTACCTTTGAATTGAATATTTTTCAATTCTTCTTCTCTCTTTCTTATTCCTGCTCATTGTAAGAGTTTTACGACTTAAAGTCGTAACCATAGGAGACTTGGGAATTTCTCTTAGTTCTTCGGTGTGAGCAATTAGAGGTGTTCTAGTTTGGACACTCGCCTCCAAGTAAGGAAGCTTTGCAAGATCGTCTACGCGCGAGAAATTATTTTCTCAAAGGTTAGTATTTTCCTCTCTATCTATTTGTTTTATTGCTTTTATTTATTCAAGTTAAGATCTCTTAGGGTTTAGTTTCCTTATTGCCTTAGATTAATTTTTGTTATAATTCCGTTGAATATATTAATCTAGTTAGGGAATAGAAAACCCAACAGTGGTATCAGAGCCTTAGCTTGATAAATACTAGCATTTAATTATCTGCAATAGTATGTAGGTAAAGATAAATTGAAAATGGATTATCTAAATTGGTAAAAAGCATTTACACTTTAGACCCTATATTTTGAAATGTTTAAAATATAACCCTAAAATTTAAAATGGAACCGTAGACTTTAAGAGTTTAAAGAGAGACCTTACATATATTATGAACTATAAGTATATATATCATTAAAGTTAAATACATCGTCAATCAATTGATAAATCGGCTCACCCATAGTGAACAAACAATAAGAAATGTATAAGGCAAGTAGCTCAGCTTCCCTAAAGAAGTCAGGTTTTTTAATAGGTTTCGCGCTGACCTGCTTCTCCGCTTCTTTGTGCGTTCAATGGAGCTGTCGAGGACTTTTGATAGGATGATGTCAAGATCAAAAGTATGACCTAAAAGTACTAAAACAAAATACCGTTCTAGATACTAACATGTGAATAGTATGCTAACCCATGAAAACCGCACATCTTTCGTATGGTCTGTTAATGGAGCGTGTGTGGTTTACCGGCACATTAATATGAGAACATACTGAGAGGTGATGTGGGACTCGTGATTCTCGAACGTACTCGGGCCGGGGACCACGCGGGTTTTGTAAGCTTAAGTTCACCGTCTTGTTCATGATCCTCGGCATACCAGTCATGAATAGTAGATGAGCATATCCGAGATTAACATGCCGTTGATAAGAATCAATGATCCTCGGCATACCAGTCATGAATAGTAGATGACCATATACACTAAAACCCTCATCATCAAGAGGAAATCACTATTCATCTCCTCGCCACCGATTCATGCCACCCACGGTTTCGTTCCATACACTCCGACGAGTTATCCACGTAAGTCACGAAAAGTATCGAATCGGATACAATCCTCTTTGCACTCAGGTATAAAATATATGGTTGATCAGACCCCTTACAAACAAACATATAAAGGAAATATACTTTGTACTTAGACTTTCTACATTAGCTTCCATATAAAGGAAATATACTTTGTACTTAGACTTTCTACATTAGCTTCCGATATCAAGCACCGTTTGTAATCACATTTACGAAATTATTACTCCCTCAATTTCAGAAAGAATGTCCAAATAAAACAATGTATAACTTATGATAAATCGATAAAGTGTCATTTTTTTCTTTATTTTCAAAACATATATGATTGTAATTATAACACTGAGTTGCTGAAATTACTCCCTCCATCACATTCAAAGTGTCAACTTTGACTTTGTACGCAGTTTTAGGATACTCCACTAACTACATTTTTCACCAATCAAATAATATATCTACTCACTAAAGTCCTTTTCGATTGGTTACAATATGAAAGTGGACACTTATTTAGGACAACCTAAAATAGTAAGGTGAACACTTGGGGTGAGACGGAGGAGTAATAAATGAGGGTGATTTTAGAATTCTTTGTAAATTAACAACTTTTGAATATAATACTGCTTTCATCCCGTTCAAAATGGATACAAAATTTTAATAAATTGACTAACTACACTATCCATCAATGATCAATCGTATAGGATTTACCAAATAAACTTTCTTTTAATCGGTTGTAATCTGGAAATACGGACAACTAAAAAATTATCGATTGTCAATTATCGACTATGTTTTATCAAGTGCTTCTAAAATAAAATTCAAAGTTTTATTTTAGTTTTGATTATATAAAAAGAAAATCAAAATATACAGGGAAAAAATAAACTTGAACGATGAAAAGTTCTGAAACTCAACATACAAATTATTCAACACGGGTGTGCTAACTCCGTAACTGCATATCATTCACAAATACCAAAAACCCTAAACCCTAAACCCTAAATTTCACAGTTTCCGTTCACCATTTTCAGGTAACTATAGAATGTGATACAAGCTTCATATATAAGGTATGTTTAATCACCGCCACACTATTTCTCGTTTGTTAACCGCATCTAAAACCTCAACTACTATTAGGGTTTGGAATCAATTCACAGTGTCAATTTCAAGTCTAAAAGTTGTTTGGCGTAAAGATCAAAAACTTGATCAAGCAATTGAAAACGATAAGTCTTGGAAACAATGTGCAAAAGTTGTTAAAGAGGTATTAAACGAACCTAATCAAGTAATTCCTCTGCGTTATTTAGAAAAACGCCGTGAACGATTACGACTTCCGGTCAAAATCGACACGTTTTTACGGCGTAATCCGTTTCTATTCGATGTGTATTATGATCGAATTAAACCGAAAACTGAACCTGTTAAGTTTTTAAAAGTTAGTGAGAAGCTTCAACGAGTTCTGGATCAACAGGATAGGGTTTATTTAGACAATGAAATGTTAATTGTTGCAAAATTGTGTAAGTTATTGATGATGTCGAAAAATAATGTAGTTAGTGCTGATAAATTGATTCATGTGAAGAGAGAATTTGGTTTTCCAAATGATATTTTGGTGAATTTGATTCCTAGATATCCTGAGTATTTTCGATTGGTTGGGGATTCGTTTTTGGAGTTGGTTACTTGGAACCCTACGTTTGCGAAATCGGTGATTGAACAAAGGGCCGATGAGGAATCAGAGTTAACAGGTGTAAGAATTAGGCCTTCTTTTGATTGGAAATTACCGTCAGGGTTTTTTATTAGGAAGGAAATGAGAGAGTGGATCAGGGATTGGATGGAACGTCCTTATGTATCGCCGTATGACGATGTGTCAAATTTGGATCAAGCATCTCTGGAGATGGAGAAGAGGACGGTGGGTGTTATTCATGAGTTGCTGTCATTGTCATTGTATAAAAGAATTCCAGTACCTATTTTGGGTAAGTTTAGTGAAGAATATAGGTTTTCAAATGCATTTTCGAGTGTGTTTACAAGGCATTCAGGGATCTTTTATATGTCACTGAAAGGTGGGATTAAGACAGCAATGTTGAGAGAAGCTTATAAGGGAGATGAGTTGATTGATCGAGATCCGTTACTAGAAATTAATGATTGTTTTGTTGAATTATTGGCTGAAGGATACAAACAGAGAGAAGAGCAACTGAAGCTTCGGAAACAAGCAGTTCAAAATGATATTGAAATAGTGGCAATAAGAAACAGTACTTCTAGTGATCTTGAACTTGATCAGAGTGTAATGCTCCGTTTACAGCATTAACATGCAGCCTGCTTACTGTTGTATCCTTTGTTTGGCTCTCAAGCTGGATGGGGCTGTGAGTCTTTTCCAACTATATAAATGCATATACATCGTGATTGTTATTTGTAACATTGCCTAAAAAATGGCAATGAGTCAAACTGCATTATTGTCAAATCGCTCTTATGGTGATTATTGTATAATGTTGATCACCTGTAAATTTGAGGTTCTAGTGTTCAGTTTGTTGAGTAGCAGGAGTGCTTACATTTGTTGTACCATTAGTCAAATAATTAGGATTCTGTCAATAGAGCACAAGAGGATGTTCGTCAATAAAGATTTGCTTTAATATTGTAAGGGGTCTTTGGATGCGCATTAAAACTGATTATTTTGATTTGAAGTTGCATATTAAGTTGTCAGTCGGTCAATGGAACAGGACAGTATTCGTCAAGAAACCCTTTCATGTAATTGACCCTTTTCTATCATTCTCTTTGTTGATTTTGGTAGCGTCCTTGATGAGATAAGTCAAGATAATTGGAATGGATCTTCTGGTGGAAACAGGGTTAATAGATTATGAACTATGTTCAAGTATTCTATTATTTAGTGCAATATTAGTTACCAAAAGTATCCTTCACCTGAGAGTCTTTGGTTTTCTAATATATTCCCCCTTTTTGGAAATAATAGAGAGCAAACTAATTGATATGAAAGCTGGGTTTTCGATTTAAGTTGTAGAAACATGTTTTGTTTGAGGAACTAATTGCCACAGAGGATTCACTTAAAGTTTCCACAACTAATTCGAAAACTCAGCTATAGTTCATATTAATTAGTTTGTCCTCCTTTTGACAACTAAGATTGCTAAAAAGCGGGAAAAGAGTTAGAAAACCAAATAATTTTAACCTGAGTTGTTGATTAAACTAGACTTGTGGCAACTTTCAATACGCTCAACAAATTTCTACTAGTTGATGTGACCCTATTTTAACCATTTTTGAATACATGAAATAACATACTGATGATTGATTAATCTGGTTGGTCCTTAGACCAGTGTGCAGTAACTCTATATTTATGTGCTTTTTTTATATTTGCATAACACCCTTATAGTCTTATGTGGTTAGGGACAAAGAATCCTGGGTCAGTTGAATAATTCATCTTGATTCTGGCCTTTAAGGTTGACGGCTCTGTTACCATGATTTACCAAAAGGTGGAATGCATAAAGCGAAATATGCATAAGAATTTCGAGTTTGAGATATACAAGTGTACTACAAAGGTAAATTTTTCTATTTTCTCCTTTAGGTTTTTTAGATTTTATTACTGTCATAATCTATGGGTGTTTGGGGCAGTAGATTATAAGTTAAAAGTGAAACATTTCCATTAATTTTTCTTCCAAATGAGATATGTAAATATTCATTGTGTAGAGAATCACCAAACCATAACCTCTCTTATTATGGAACTTGCACCTTGCCAAAGATATGCATACCCAAAATCTTGTTGATGATTTCTGCATGTAATTTTTATTTTCTCTTGTTTGGTAAAAATTTCTCTTTGGACATGTTTCTTACAATATACGATATAGAAGAATTTTTGTGTTCTGCATATGGGTAGATAACAAGACTACACCAAACTCGGTCTATTCAATGATCATGCAAATGGAATGTAGGTAACATGTCTATCTAGCTTCAATTACAAATTTATTCCTGTTGCAGTTTGGAAACACTGTCTACTCATGAAGGGGACATGCTTCTCTTTATTTACTTGTTTTCTCTGCTGTAATTTATAACAACATACACCCCCCAAAGGTACACCTACCTACCAAGATCACACAAATTTTATGAATGAATTTCTGTATAAAAATGTACCACGCATTAGCAATATATATTAGTAGAGGTAAAGCATTATGCAATGATTGTTTTTCATGCAAAAGACTATGGTCACTGTCAATATTCTTAAATGGGCGGTTTTCACGTTATTCCCTATAGTCACTACAGTGCCAATTCCCCCTTTTGCACCCCGTCCACTTTGTAATTTACAGCTGGCCCTTGCAAACCAAGCGTGTGCATATCTTCCAGCATCACTCCCACCTCCACCTCCCTCACCATTTGCCCCTGTTCGACCACCTCCACCACCTCCACCTGAATATCATGAACAGATACATAGTCACAGTCACAGTCACAGCCACAGGTATAAACATGATCATTCACATGGGCATGATCAAGAACATGAGCATGGGCAAAATCAAAGTCATGTGCACAGGCATAGTCACAATCAAAGTCATGAGCATGAACATGATCATGATCATCATAAGCATGGTCATGGTCATCATAAACATAGCATGTCCCCTGTAGAACAGCAATGTTGCAAGTGGTTAGCTCAAGTTGACGATGAGTGCGTCTGTGAGCTGCTTGGTCACTTACCGCCTTTCCTTGCTAGACCCATTCATGATTACACTGTAAGAGTTGCAGGCTCTTGCAATAAAACGTACTCATGTGGAGCACAATTTAGGCTTTAAACATCGGTCCTGTGTTTCTTCCTCTTTTTGTAATGCATTGGAAAGTTATATATAAAACTTCATATATTTATCATGTCGTATTTGTTTATATTCGAAGTGAAACTTTGTTCGTAGCCTTTTTTTTTTTTGTCTTATGGCATGCAATATCTCGAGTTTGTCTTTTATAGTTAACTGTAACATAACATCTAAGTGTCTCCACTACTTATAAATGCATGCCTGTACTGTTTTAACATTATAAAATGCAGGAAATCTTTGAACATCGTATATAATTCTTTCTAATAGAAAGAGAGGATGCTAAGCTGTATAGGTTTGTTCCATGCTTTTCTTTGCCCCTGTTTTTTAGAGCAATGGGGTCGCTTGAAAATGAAAATGTCTGTTGGACCAACCAGTTGGTATAGATTCCTCCTCCTAATCAGACTGTTAATTTCATTATGTGTTTGCCGCCTCCTAGTAAAACCTTGCTATAGACAAACTTCCATTTATATATGTAAAGAAAAAGATTAGATATTGAAGTCCTGTATGAAAGCCTAGCTGGTTTTCATATATTTAAACTTGATTTTGGAAAGAAAAAAAAATTGCAACTCTTGTTGGTGTTACATTTTGTACACTTTCAATTTGTGAGATGGAAACCGACTCTTGTAGCGGAAGTAGGGTTTCTTGGATGGTGGATGTCATGGTCATGAATCATATATGGTCTGTGTTTGGATTGATAGGTCAAACCAAACATTGTCAAAACTGATTCAGGCATCCATTTTAAATAGGAATCTTGACAATGGTATAGTAGTAAAGGAAGTGTACGGACCTTTTTTGGCAAGTATGTTTGGAGATTATTTTAGCATTGACGTTAAGATGTGACTCAATGGACCGGTAGTCCACTCTGGAGATTGATAGAGTTGTCTTCTGTATAGCATTTTGTGGCTCATTTGTAAAAGTAGATGCAGAATTCTTTTCGAACATATGTACATGGTGGTTCCTCGCAAAGTGGGGTGTTGGGGTTTCAACCAAAAAGTAGTAACTGGTTCGTACTTGGAATGGATAGGCCAAAAGCATTACTAACCACAACCGCTGCAATCATAAAAGTTATTACCTTATTTAGAGTTACTATGGATGCCCTTGAGGCTTGAGTTAAACAATCATGACGTGACACAAGGATGTTGGTAGCATTAATTATATCAATATCGTATCTTCTCCGAGTCTTGGATAAGATGTACCACACCCATATTTGGTTATTGACTGATATAAATGTATCTTTTATTCTGATTGTTGGATGGAATTGATAGGTCAAAACCATATACAACCTCTACGTACGAGGACGAATCCTAGCATTCTCATTGTGTAGACAAATTGGAATCTTGATTTTGACATTAGTGGGTTAAAATGGGAAGAATGAATGCGAGCATCCTTTTTGTACAACTAACAAGAATCTTGACAAGCCTAGTGGATGTGATGGGCATGGCTAAATGAACCACATGTACGTTGTGGGGGTTTGATATGGTATGTTGTTTTGTATAGTTACTAGAGTCTTGTTCGTAAATGTAGATATTAGAATTCGTTATATAATATGTGAATTGTTGTTTAGACATATTCTGGCGAGATTGAGATTTTTCGTATGTTTGGTCTGAAAACAAAATAAGTTGGTCATGCTCATCAACTTCGCCTTTGGTAGAATTCGATATCGGTTTCGTAAAGCTTGAATTGGAACCTTAACAACTGTTATGTTGACTTCTTGGTAACTTCAGAAATATTAGGGTGTATTATCTTTATCTTTATCTTTATTATTTATAAAACATTTCTTGTGTTGAAACTTAACATTCTTAAAAATAATTAAAGTTCCCAAACTACCCTTCTAACATAACTATCTATTTACATAATTTCCTTATATATAACTACTTTTACAACAACTAACACACATTTTCCTTACTTATAAAACATTTCTTGTGTTGAAACTTAAAATTCTTAAAAATAATCAAAGTTCCCAAACTACCCTTCTAACATAACTATCTATTTACATAATTTCATTATATATAACTACTTTTACAACAACTAACACACATTTTCCTAAGATTCCAAAAATAAAACTAATCACAATCAACAAATTCATTTTTAAGGATATATAAAAGAAAGCAAATCACACTCAACAAATTTGTAACAAAATTATTCCACTTCGTTTATGACATGTTGGCTACTATTATCGCCCTTATAAAATACGGAGTAACATCGTCTTATATATTTGGTACCGTCATACTATGTGAGTACCATACTAGTTTTTTAATCCAGAACAGTTTGTTACGAGAAAAGATTAAGAAATGTTAAATTATTATACAACTAATATCATAATATCATACCATACAAACGTATTATTAGTCCTCCACGCCCACCTAAACATGCTCCACCAGTGCATGTCAAAATAAGGTTAAGAGCCAAAACCTTAAAGTCATTTAGCTACCTCTTATGCTTATACTCAAAACTGTATCTATGTCATACTTTAACTAATACGTTATAACTAATATATTTACTCTATATAAGTTGGTCTTTCAATCTAATTCCTAATAAGTTGTTGCTGCCATTGCCGCCTGGATTTGAACTTCTCTAATGCCTCTGCCACTGCCGTCCGCCATGTCAGCAAAAGCTCGAGAATGATCAAACTTGTAAAGAAACTCGTCTACGATCATCGATGCTGGTCCGGCAACCAACTCCGCCCATGCCTTGTCAGCGTCTCTACCCTTCTTCTGAAACACTTTAGTGGCATCTAACCGGTGAACTTGCCAGCCTTTAGCGTTTTTCAGTCGGCGAATTTTTTCGATTTGGCGGCGTGCCAACTTACATGTATTATTCTTTGTTTCAGTAATAGCTGCTTCTAATAATATGGAACGAGTTATTTCATCAGTAGAAGATGAATATTCTGAACGAAAATATGAGTCGAATTCTGGTACCCCGATGGCTCGACGGACCCCTTTCGAGTAGTCACCGTTTGGGTTATACATGTTTCGAACTTCTTCTACCATCCCGGCTGCTACCATACGGTCGACACGATCAGATACGAATTGGTTGAGCACCCGCATTGCAACATCAACCCACAAGAAACAGACATCGTACCTGTTTATGCAATTCACATATTGTTTAGGGGCCATTTGGTAAAGAATAATAATCAGTGGACCCTAATAGTTAGTAATGTACAGTAACATGATCTATGCAATACAATTTTTTTTGTCCACTACAATTCTCTTTGAGTTCATTTTTGTTTTATCTGATTATATTAAAAACCATGCAATATATTTTTAATGATGTAGACATAATTAGCTAGCGCTCGTTAAATGATGGAATACCTCGATCGAAAATCGTAGTTCTCATCATCAACCAACGCTTCAATAAACGAGTTCGACCCACCAGCGATTATAGGCAGCTTCCGTCTCCCAACGATTGATTTCATCGCAAGTGAAGCCGTGCTGACAAAATTTCCAGCTGTGAAATCAGCCTCAGGATCAACTATACCAAGTAGATGGTGTGGCACACCTCTACATTCTTCTTCCGTAATCTTATTAGTAACTATGTCTAGTCCTTCATACACTTGAATTTTGTCGGCATTTATAATCTCAGCTGAAAAAGAAGTCGCAAGATCAATTGAAAGTCTTGATTTCCCGGTACCCGTGGCACCCATTACAACCACCACTTTTTGCTTATGTGGACGGTACCGGAGTACCGATAAGTCCATTCCTCCGGTTGGTACTTGCATCACTGGTGTTTGAGCTATTTGTTTGCATATGATCATCATTCTTGTTCCTAGCTATAAATATACCCTTACTATTCAAGTACTAATAGAAGGTGGTTATCGATATAGTGGCTGCAGGTTATGTATGAATCAGGTGGAATTTATTTAAGGGAACAAATACGAGTTAAATCTGCATTTTGTGGAGCATAAGATGGGGGTATTTATAGCATGAGATGATCATGAGTACTGAAAAAGTGAGTGTGTGCATGTGTAAAAATTACGTAAGTGGATATATGAAATTTTGATACTTGTATTCTCATTTCAGATGACAGGAGCCTTGTAATAATTTTGGAAGTGATCCGTACAAATCAAAGATTATCTGTACATCACTAAATATATTTTATAGTGTCGTACAGTACAACATTGTAAATCAGAGTTAGTGGTGTATGGATAATTTGTGATGGTGTACGAATCGATCGTTAACCAATAATTTTACCACAATTATTATATAAAGTAGTTTTGTAATAGTTTTAGGTTTATGTAACGAGGTTTTTTTAATATGTGCTCCATAAGGTGCATATAATAAACATGTAATTTAAAAAAAATAGAATTTGTAATTAATATATGCGATTAAATGTAAAAGGGTAATTATTGAATTAAATTAATGTATATCACATGCAAATGTTTATATTTAAGGAAATTTTGATTTCATTAAATACACTAACGTGTAGCAAAAGCTCTTATGTTATAGAAACTTTAGAACCTTTTGTGCATAACTACTTATTTACTAATATATATGTGTGTTACTGATGCAATGCAGTGGTGATAAAGGTAAATATGAATTAATAATGTAGTGTAAGGTTCAAATGAGTATAACAATTTTTGATGAGAATGAGGGAACCAATAAGAATGCGTCACGTGTCACCAAACTCATTTTCAACCACGTTTTTAAAAATTAAATATCTCTCAAATGGTAAGTTGAAAAATCACAAATATTACAACATAAAAATTAGCGTTTTATTCTCTCCGATTAGAGACGTGACAAGGTATACTTTCGATGAACTTTTTTTTTGCTTTTTTCGATAGATTTTAAAATCGAGTAACACATGTGATATCAGCATGTAACACATGTCATACCACCAAGTAACGCATGTGATACAAACTAATAGCGCATGTGATACCTGCTAGTAGCGCATGTGTTACTAATTAGTAGCGCATGTGTTAACATATATATGTGATTTTTCGAATTTGCTTGAAGACTTATATTTTAACATTTTAAAAACTTATTTTTTTTTAGTTACATGTTTGTGAAAAATAAATGTTTTGTTTGAACATTGAAATTCACATACATTAACAATTTTATGCTTTTCTAAACTCGAATTTGGCTAACAAGTAATATTTATTAATAGTTGTATGTAAATAATGTGTATCGTATAATCATGCATATTTCATAGCTTGTATGTTGGAGGGTGTTTTTAAAAAATTATATTTTTTCAGTTTTAGCCGAAACCGAACCGAATTCGAATTCGGTTTTGGCTCACTTTCAGTTCGGTTTTGACATGTGAATTTGATTTTCAGTTCGGTTTTGCTTTCAAAAATCTCAAAATCGAATAAATCGAACTGATTAAACCGAGGAAACCGAACCGATGAATACCCATACACGTGAGTTATATCTCATCTAACAACGCTTATTATTTATTAATAACTTATGTTTGGTTATTTGAAGCAATTGAATAATTAAAATAATTAATAGGCATATTGATTCGTTCAAGAACTTTAACTAACACTTAATGATTGTGAAGTTAGCTTAATATTACGATAGTGAGACTTTAAATTGATTTGTAATTCAATAGTAACTAGATTATAACCCGCAAAATTTACGGGCTACTTCATGATTTTAAGATAAATGTCAATATCTAAATCTTAATAATGATGGTAGACTGTTAGTTTATTGACTACATAATAAAACAACGCATTGTAGTAATTTTGTAGGTGTGTTTCTAAATGATGTTGACATGAAATACGCATAGATTTACATAATAATTATAAGTTACATTGTAAACTATATATAAAGATCTGGTCTATAATCTTTCATCAACGGGATGTAGTAACACAACTACGATTAGCCTCAATGGTGAACCTTAATAAATGGATATACTTATATATATTATGGATGACAACGGGTCAGGTTTTGACGGATTTTAGTGTATCTTACGCATACTCGGCCCTATACCTGCTAGGCACCCAATAATTATTACCCCTCGATTTTTTGAGTTTATCCGCGAATTTTGGTTATCCATATGTAGGGAAATGATTGTTGGACATAACCTTGTAAGGCTAAATATAAACCTAACAATATGATTTGTGAATAAAAATTATTGATAAAATGAGATTAAAAGAGAAAAAATAATCAACTAATGAGATTTACTTTTAGGTCTATGTAATTATACCTATATAGCATTACGCTCACATGTATGTAATTTCGGCTGAACAAAAATGTATTTGGGTTGAAAATACAATGAAAATATAAAACGCGGAAAAAATACCAAACCAAAATACCATAAACAATACTATGTACTATATTCGAGCATATAAATATTAAAGATAACGAACAATTTTACGCTTTTATAAAATACAAAATTCAAACGTAATAATCATAGAATTCCAAATATTGAGCGTATGGTATAAGGGTTACCAGTTGATATGTACATTATTGTCTTATATATATATATATATATAAAAAAGATTATATGTACAAGAATTGAAATTGAACATAACCATTATATGGGTATGAATATTGGTTAGTGATCGAGTAGGTATTTCCAAAATCCGTCACCATACTCATACCTGCGAAATAAATCAAATTTGTACACAACCCGTATCCAAACCCGCTAACTCACCTCCGTACCCGTCTAAGAATTGAAAAATTGTTAGACTTTTGTTGTAACCGTGGTATTAAAATACGTTCATATTTTACCAGACGGAGTTTTTGTGATTCGGCCTAGATTTTTAAAGGCTAGTTAGTATATTATTTGAGTACATTATTTAGGATATTAAATATTAATTTGATAAATTCATCCGATTAGTGGCTAAGAAATTACAAGATTATTAGAAATTTGCATTGAAATGATTATATTAAATCTTAAAATTATGAATACATAATTTACTACAATTAAGCCTACTTTTAATATTTTTAAATTCAGATTTATAGCTAGCTAGTTTTCTTTAAATAAGGTTGAAATACTTAAGTTTTCTTTAAATAAGGTTGGAATAATTAAGTAGGGGCAATAAGGTCTTTTTAAAGAACTCTAATCCACTATTTAGGTAATCATCATAAAGAGAGATTATCAAGGGTCTAAATTTAAAATGCCTAATTAATATAGGGTTGAGATTAGATTAGAGGATTAACGATTACCTAATTTTAATTTTCTTTTAATATATATGTAGATATGTAGATGTAGATGTAGATGTTGATGTAGATATAGATGTAGATATGTAGATGTAGATTATCTATTATCTACTAATATCAATTAGCAAACAACTATGAATGGTAAGTTGTTTGGACTTTTGTATAACTAGATTTAATAGCTAATATAAAAAAAAACTATTTTGAAATAGATAATTAAATGAAGGTTGGTCCAAGTGGTTGAGTTGTTGATCTTTTGTTCAAGAGCACCAAGGTTCAAATCTTAATACTCCCTTGACTGCTTAATTAGCTTCTTTGCTCCATGCTCATGTTAAATATTATTATTATTCAATAATATATGTTGATTAAAAAATGATACTAGTACTAAAGTGTTATACTACTTTAGATTAGACTATTTTGTAAACATCGTACTAATTTATTTTTGGAAGCACTTATATTTAAGTAATTAATATCTATGTCACGCAATTTTCAACCCCATTTCTATATAATTACGTAATGATTGTTGAGATCGTTGAAAAGAAAATTAAAAGGCAAATGTTATTTCCCATTATATACTTGAACTATTGACATATTAGTTAATTTATTATTAAGAAGATAATGTTATGTATATCGAATTCATGTTAAAAAAAAATCATTAAAATTGATAAAACGGAGACTGATTATCAATGAAATTTATTTAACGAAACTTAATCTATAGCCCAGAGCTATAAACTTCGCAAACCAAAAAAAAACTAAAATGAAATGAAATTGGGTTATTGAAAGCATAAAATAAAACATATGTGTAAAATATAAATCCTTTTGACCAATCAACATTTCTATAAACTTTAAATTTTACATTTTCAATTTTCAAACTTTTTAATATACATAAAAAATTCATCGATTTTTTAAAACTATTAATATAGTCCTATCGGTTTTATTAATATCGGATATTATTTTCAATAAAAAGAGTTAGTCATATAAAATGGAAAAGTATTAAATAAATAGATAATATAAATGGTACCGGATCTAGATAATAATTTGACCCGACGTAAAGCGTGGACAAATAGGTACTTGTAATCAGTCAAATTGGTTAAGGGAGTATCATCTTTACAATAGTTGGGTCAGTTCTAATAATTGGTAGTCTATAATACTTGATATAGATTTGTAGTGTCACTAATTGATGCAATATATACTTGTAATTACATCTAACAAAAATCAACAATTTAGGGAGAACAAGTTCAAATAAATACTTTGGAAACAACTGTTAGTTGATTACAAAAAAATTAGTTTCTTAGTTCGCTAATTAACTAGCAATGGAACTTGCAAAACAAAATCATTCAAAATCTCCATTCTAAGTTGCATATTAGGAGTTAATATCTAAATAATGTTCCCCAAAAAGATTATACTCGAATTACTGTTAACTACTCTCTCTGACTCGTTTTTATAGTCCACATTACGATTTATGTTGGTCCATAAAGATTGTCCATTTACAAAAAAAAAAAAAATAATAATAAAATAAAACAAAACTCTAAGAAATAAAACTCCCATAAATTTACCCTCATTTTTTTACCCTCGATAACTTATTTCTTAAATATTTCAGTTTTAACTTAGAGAATCTCCGGTGAAGGTTCTTTTCAAAGCTTTTTCCGACAATAAAACCTTGAAAAAGCTTTGCTTTATTTAAGGGAAAACTTTTTCTAGCAAAAAAATTGAGATTTCTCAAGTCTTTTACCAAAAGCTTTTTTGAAATTGCGTGTATGTAATATTTTGAAATAAAAGGTCTGAATTTTTTTATCATTGTAAAAAAGGCTCTTTTTTAAAATAAAAAAAAAAGGTAATTGCATGGTTCGTCTTTGTGGTTTACACACAATTGCACCGTAAGTCCATATACTTAACTTTTTGCATCAACGGTCCATAAACAAAATAGTTTTTGGCCGTTTGGTCCCTTATCCAACTGAAAAGACTAAGTTACCCACGAGGACGAACATAAAGAGGTAATGGTAACCAATGACTAAATAGCCTAGCGGTAACGGCATCTCATGATCTCTTTCAAATCATGGGTTCGAGTCCTGTCATGAGTATTATTTATCATAAAGATACATACCAGCAATGAAGCACATGGCTCACAACTTTAAGGCTTAGTCCATGCGAGTTCCACCTTGAACGTTATGGAATATGTGATGGAGATTATTTGCTCGGTGATGTTGGACCTTGTGGGGGGTTCAGTCATGCTCCGTTGAAGTATAGAGCGGCTCCAGTGGGTGGCTTGAATACCCATTTAGGAGGTAATGGTACTTTAGTCATTTTAGTTGGACAAGGGACTAATCGCGCAACAACTTTTGTGTTTTTGAACTAATGGTGCAAAAAGTATAGTATAGAGACTTATGGTGCAATTGTGTGTAAACCATGAAAATGAACTGTCGCACCCCCAAATTCATGATGCGGAAGTGATTGGGGCGGGGCGTGACTAATCGGATAATTAACAACACAAAGGTACATAATGAATGACTCTATATGCGTCGTTTAACAAAATACATTGATTTGATAATTGTTTACAATAGTTGATGCTATTACCATAGCTCGTGTTCAGAAAATGAGAGATTTCAATACATAATTACTTTTACAAAATATAATAATGCAAAAAAATCTCTGATGTTTGCATGATGACTTGAGCTAAAGATATCATGATGGGCAGTCCAACATACTGCTGAGTACCTAAGAATACATGATAAAATAGTCAGCTAAAAGCTGGTGAGCTCACAAGTGTATCTGATAAAATAATGTATGAACCATAAGATTTATATATGAGTTTGCAATCAAGCAAATAAAATGAAGGTATACTACTGCCATGAGTCCATAGTTTGAGTTTAACTGAGGGGTCAAGATCCACATTCAAGGACCTGAGCGAGGTGTCTCCGAGCGAGTGCCTAATATACACTCGTGTGAACAAATGATAATGTGTCCGTTTGACATCACTGTCATGGTAGCATGACTACCCCGGACAGGGATTGTCAATCCCATATGATACCATACACTAACATTCACGCTAAATCCATATAAACAAACTATGTGTGGAGGGCTTTCATGATTAGTCAATTGTCTCACGCAGTCAATATAGCGAGTTTTGTACTTGTGTTCATATGTAAAACTGAAAACTGAGCATGTATTCCCACCCCGGGGGTAAAAACAGTAAAATGCGGGGCTATGAGACTCACCTGAGTCTGATGCGTTTATACAATAAACTTGCGTTGCTAAACTAAGCTATGATTTCCGAAGACCGTAACCTGTGGGCGTCCAAGACGCGCATTGGTTAATGCGTGAGTAGGTATCTCAAAAGATCACCTATGCTAGTTGTCCATTCAACTAGTTATGTTCAAATACATTGGTTTGTTTCATTGTTTGTTTGCGTTTTGAAAATATGTACGGCCCGTTGGTGACGGTTGTAATATCAATCCCAATTATTATTATTATGTGTTTCGTTATATACTTATATAAGTATATGTGTTTTCGTGTACAATTGGTGTAGTATAAGTTTTAGTTATCGTAAGTGTTCAACACTTAGCGTGAAAAGTATTTTCAAACTTCGAATGACAGGGGTCCGGGGGCAGCGCCCCTGGTAGCGGGGTCCAAGGGGTGGCAACCCCTGGCAGGGTCCAGAGGGCGGAGCCCCAGGCTGGGGTCGAGCTATGTGCGACATAAGGTGTTATGTTGCTATGTGCGACATAATCAATTTTTAGCGACATAATGTGTGACAACTCTCCAATTTAGGTAACAATTAACCTAAGCAAGCTCAAAATAACAATACGAGAAGTATTACAAAATTTGTAATTTACATAATTACATAGTAAATACTTAAATACTTAGTGAAACGCGAGTCTGAAAAATGTCTTCAAAATGTTTCCAAAACTATTTCGAAATATTATTTAACTAAAATAATAAGCGAGAAAAATTTCAAACTGAAATAATATTGTGTTTTAAACACATATTGAGCACGCAGAACATTTAAAATGTACAAATCATACAACAGTCAAAAATAACGAAAATTTCATTATTCTAATTTTAAATAACGAACCAGGAGAGCATCTACCAAATAAAAATATAAAAATATTATATTTTATATTATACAATTTATACCCGTACCCGAAATTAACGCTAAAAAATGTCAACTACCTCAAACAATTGAGGGGGCAAAACCTTGTTTTAAACCCATACTCCGTATTTCATTTGATACATATATGTTTTCTTTCATCAGATCAACAACAACATCACAAAATCATCATCATCAAATTTCTTCCTTTTCCTCTCAAATTAAACACAAAGAATCAGCAGCAAGCAACCAACAGCAGGAGAAGTAAAAACTTAAAAAACATTCACAATAACTCCATCATCTTCATCATACGTGGTCATCATCATCATAACTCTTTGTAAGGAAAAGTTTATATTTCTAAATTCTTACACTTTGATTTCAGTTTATATGTTGTTTATACATCATAATCCATACATATAACATAATAAATGGAAGATTTGGTTGATTTTCTTGAAATAA
Organism: Pseudognaphalium luteoalbum; assembly: GCA_963422505.1. NCBI lineage: Eukaryota > Viridiplantae > Streptophyta > Magnoliopsida > Asterales > Asteraceae > Pseudognaphalium > Pseudognaphalium luteoalbum. Next base: position 133,188,733 of record OY730192.1, on the reverse strand, counting down.
AGTTTGAAAACCCAAAACTTGAAACCACAATTTATATATGTAAAACTTGTTATGAAAGGTTATTATGCTATATATTGATGATACTAAACATATGGAAACGAAAACCATTCGAACTATAGGAAAAATATACTGCGAAATCGAGCTGCAAAGCTAAAAATCGAAACAGGGGGTCTGGATTACGAGCCCAAGCCGAACGGCTGGGGGCCCAAGCCGAATGGCTGGACCCAAGCCGAATGGCTGGACCCAAGCCGAACGGCTGGGCGGCCCAAGCCGAACAGTTGGGCTGGGCTGTGAGCTGGGCTTGGCTGTCGTTTGAACTGAAGGATGTCTGGGCTGAATGGTCTGGGCCGAAATATTTGGGTCTGGGCCAAAGGTTTTGACTAAACGGGTTATATGAATGAATGGGCCAAAATTAATTACTAAATAAAACGGGTCAAATGAGTTATATAATCGGGTTAAGCTATTGGGCCAAAACAAAATTAAATGGGCCAAACATATATTGAGCCAAAATCATTAAAATGAGCCAAAGGTTTTAAAATGTTATTGGGCCAAAAACAAATGGGCCGCGTGTTTTAGTTAATGGGCCGAACAACTTGGGTTGAGCCCAATGGGTCATAAAACTTTAAAATATAAACGCAATGCGGGTTAACGTATTTTGAAATGGATGTTTAATTTGTAACATTTCGATAAATATGAAATATCATTTTTAACAAACTTGTATATATATGTATATATCGACAAATGATTAAGTTATATATATAATGGCGAACGTTTACGATTATATAAATATTTATATATATATATATATGTGTGTGTGTGTGTGTGTGTGTGTATACATACAACAATTGAACAATACACATTTTTATACACAAAAGGAATATAAGTTTAATAAACGTACTAAACATAATATACAACAAGTATATTTATATACATATATATGTAGAACAAATATATATATATATATATATATATATATATATATATATATATATATATGTACGATGGGAAACAAAACAACAATTAAATATATGTATACAACTACATACATGTATATACATATACGAAACAAAATAGACAACATAAGAAATACTAACGATATTTCAACATAATGTCAACAACTATTCGTACAATTTAAGAAATCAACAATTTCTTTAAAACAAGTAAACTATTAACACAAATTGATTTAACAAATCCAAGTACTTATGTTAATACAATTATTGCGTATAGGTTGACATACCTGGGGCGCGCCATCGATCTGCTAGCATTCACATCATTACCACTACTGTGAGTTTACAGCCCCTATTTTTAAATGTTTTCTGCTTTTAAATACATGGGTGTTAAACATAGAAATTGCATGCTAACACATGCAATCAAATTATAATTTGCTTTATTGCTTTTATACAACTATTGATTGGTGAAATTACATTTTCACAAACTGTTTTGGGAATTAGATAACGCATCCTAGTACGGACCCAGACTTGCAATGTATGCATAAAAAGACCTTATGACATACATATTGTAACCATTAGCTAGGTGACTCTAGCCACCGAGTATACGAATAGTACAATTGTCGTGATGACCCTCCTATGGTTGGAGCGTATACTTAAATGTCTTTCAGGCAAACAACATAAGTTCTGGTTGTGGTTGTGGTTTGGTTATAGGGTTAGGTCGCGTTACTTTAACTTGTAAGGTTTACCTCACCTTGCAGGGGATCATAGTCTAAGTGTTTCCCACATAATTATAGGAAAAACATATCCTACAACTGTTTTATACCGTAAAACACAATGGTTACTTATTTTATGTTGGCAGACAACTAGTAATATACTTTGGGATAACATCCCACATAAAGCTTGATAATTTAGGGTAACAGCCCAACAAAACTTATATTTTGTAAGTGAATAACATTTCAGTAACACAAACAAACTTGGTTAAACAAACCACATACTCGTATAAACCTGTAAATTCACTCAACAATTTTGTTGAGGATTGCTCTATGTTTTTCAGGAAATTAGCTGTGTAAGTAAGAATCGCATGCATTCAGGATGGACAACCCTGGACTAATAGGATGCCACATATTTTGGGACGCTTTTGGAGATTTCATCTGTATGACTGCAGACATTGCAATCATACCCATGAAATCTTACTTTATCTATATGTATTGTGAAACTTAATATTTTAAACACTACTACTACTGTTATGACTTACCTGGTCGTAATCTTTTATAATAACCGTTAAACTTGGCATCCTAACTTATTATGTTGTGCAATAACGATATGCTCTGAGTATGAATGTACTATTTGGTTGTATTACTGTTCGCAGCCCCGCCATGTCATTAAAGCTTCCACAAACTAATAATATCAAATTGTAATTACCGTTTGGCGGGGTGTGACATAATAGCTTGTGTCGCAAAGGCTCCAGGCCAAATGCGACACAAAGGGTCTGATTGGTTTTCGAGTGTCGGGTTTGTGATCAAACGACCTCGGTTTGACCCGAGACTTTTACACAAGCTTTAAACTAGTTAGTAGAGTCTAGGAAAATCATTGGTTCGTGTCAGGGGTAACCCGAGGTGACGGTTTTATTAAAATGACCAAAACTGCAACTTTTGACATATGTTTCGAAAATGAGTTTTAACATTTTATTTAGACATAATCTTGCTAGATAAACAACTAAACATGTAAATAAGTAAACTACAAGTAGTTTCGAAAGTGTCGGGATTCTTACAAATCGCCGTATGAAGAAACCGAAAAGATGGAAACGTAGCTTACGTCGTGGTGATCGTTTTTGCTTCCAAGCTTCTTGTGATCCAAGGTGGTTTGATGGTGGTTTTAGGGTGGTGGTATGGGATCCGGTTTTAGAGAGAGAGAGGTGGAGAAGAGAGAGGTTGGAGAGTTTGGTTGAGTGAAGAATGAAAATGGGTATGGAGGTGGTGGAGTGAAGTGGTGTACAAGAAAAAAAGGATGGGGTGCCATCCTGATGTAGTGTACAAATGGAATAATAGATTAAACATGTTGATTGCTGTGAATATCAGGAGAAATCTCTTCCAAAAGCACGTTGATTCATAAAAGAATACCGTGAAATGGGAAATGATTCACAAACGGAGAGTGAAATCGAAATTCTTCAAAATTGAAAACTGAATCCCAAACAATGTACATGGAAATCTAAATAACATCCAGAATTTTAAACGGGCCTAAAAAACATAACGGGTCAAACACAAAGCTCAAAACAAAAGTCCAAAATGAACAGAAAAAACATAGAATGGGCCGTATCTTCCAAACGGAGCCGTTTTTGGGCTTCGAGCATGGGTCTAACTACATATGGTGGTTAGCAACTTGGTGGGCCTCAAACCGAGCTTCGATTCACCTGCTCATGGGCCTGAAACGGAGCCTTGTAGCCCAAGTTATGCCCCTTTCCGTGCAACCCTTTTTGTGACACGCTCGTGGGCCTCCAGAAACATATGGGCTCGATCTTCAATACTTGGACCTCCATCACATCCCCTCTCCATGTGGCCGGTTATGGGTGGGGTCCACCCATGTGTGGACTTCACCCAAATTTGTTCCCAAACTCGCGCTCCGTACGGTGCTCGTTTACCCGATCGTTTAAACGTTAAATTATTGTTATACGCATTTTTATATATGTTTTAAATAACGAATAATTATTCGATATTTCGTTGAATTATTTCAACCAAAATACTTATAAATGAGTTATAAAAATATAACTTTGATTTAACCTGTTCGTCAAGCGCGAATCGCGCGTTTTTGTCGCGTATAGTTTATTTGATACGACATGATTTAAAGGTTAAATATTATAAAAATAATATTTAATAAATGATTTGAGTATTAAATAATTTCATATTTAATAATTTTGTGTCCACCAACGTCCGTATAAATTGTACCGAACTTCATTCGATGTGAAACGTGCACGATTTAACCAAACCACGTATGTATATATATTCAACAATATATATAATGATACATTAATTAGGCTAATCAAAGAACTAATTACATATAATTCAGAGGATTATGTACTAATCACTAGTTCTAATTTGACGGGTGTCATACGAACCGTGCGTTTAACTCAAAAGAAATTTGTTAAAAATGATGTAACGACCAAAAAGGCTTTTAAAAGCTTATGTTCATTGAAGATGATCTTACATTTTTTGAGGGGTTAATAAAATGGGATGGGGAAGTATGTAATACGTAATATACAGTTAGGTCAAGTTGTCTACTTGTGTAATAGTAATTTGTATATTTCTTTATTTTAAATAATATGAATTTTTAAATATTTCGTCAAGTTGTTTATATGTGTTATGGTATTTATAGATAGGATATCTAGATATAGTGGCGGATGTATGTATAATTTAGGGTATGCATTTGTATATGCTTGAGTTCTTATGTATAGTGTAAAAAATATATTTTTCATGTATGTTTAATAGAGTTTCTAGAAAATACATACGAACACCCTATGATTTATAACTATATAGCAAGTGACAACTCAACTAAAATAGTAGCTTGTTTAATACTTCCTCCGTCCCACTTATATTTTCCACTAACTTTTTTGTTAAATTTAAGATAGATGAGACATATGTTACTTAATCATGCATTTATATTCAATGCAAATTTAACTGAAATTTTTGAAAAAAAAATAAATGAATGAGAGTAACAAAGGAGCGTAGAATAGATAATTTAATGATTTTGTATAATTATTTTTTGCAATTGTACAATCTTTTTAAGACAAACAAAAATAATAATGTGTATAATATAAATGGGACGGAGTTAGTAGTAATTAATCCATATCCAAGTGTACATATGTTACCTTTTTGTTACTATTCTATGAGCTAAACTTTAAGATTTGTATTGTACGTATTTAAGTTATGTAACCACATTTTCATATGTTTTTTTGTTGTGTTTTCTACACGTCATTACAAATGATCGATATCCCCTATAAATTTTTCTTTTTAAATTTTATACATACAATAGTAATTATTAGAATGCTTACAATAAAGATTTAGAATTTAGAATCTAACAAGAAAATGAATTTTGAAATATCGTCTCATAGAGTCATAGGATAGATAAGGTGTGAAACTTGATAGATTTTACTAAATTCAAAAATGAGGATTGCGAATTTAAATTAGGATTATTATTTTGAAATTGCGGCTATAACAAATTCGATTTAAGGTGTTTGGTTATTTAAAAGTGATTTAGTTCAATTTTGATTAACCAATTAAAAATAAATTATACCGGAAAATTTGAATCGGAGAACCGAAGCTTGACCCGATAAACACTCTAACTTTCCCTCTAAAAGGGTAAAATAATCCGCCAATTTAGAACATCTCCAATGTATGCACCATTTGTAATTTTTTGCACTATAATAGTGCAAAAGTGTAAAAAATGCACTTCAATGTATGCACTAAATCTTACACTATTATAGTGCAATTAAAAGTCAATGCAAATTTACATTATATTTGGTGTAGCACTAAAATACTATTCACATTAAATAATAATAATAATATATATAATAACTAAAGTTTATTATTATCATGCATTGTTTATAAATTCATGATTACTTTTTTTAGAATTACTAATTACAATGTTTACTGTAATATTCATCAAAGAAAAACAAAAATTATTATAAAATTTTCATTTATAATATTAAATTTTTTATATATAATGATTGTATGACAATTTAATAGCAATATAAAAGAATTAGTATTATATTGTTGAATTGTATATTTTAAATTAATTTAGAAAGAATTGGTGTAACACATTGGAGCAACTTATTGTTAGTGCAAATATAAATTTAAAAGATTTTATTTTTACACTAAAATAGTGGAATTTGATGCACTATAATAGTGCATATATTGTAGATGTTCTTACCTAGTATTTTTGTGCATACCCAACCTCATATTTCTGAATCCGTCACTATCTATCTATATATATATATATATATATATATATATATATATATATATATATTAAGTAACGTTTGAGGTTATGTAAACATTACATGATCGGTGACACACCAAGTAGAGACTTAGTTACTTAGCTAATCATTTGTAGTAGCACATATGCTAGAACCATTTTTCTTTTTCAGTCATATGAATTTTGACTTGATCATTTCAAGTGACTAAGTCATGAGCGGTTTGAATTTGTTAGCGATCAGTGACTCAACACGTAACATTATCATTTCGGTCGGAAAGGAACTAAAATGGATATGAAATTATGACTTAATTTATATTCAAATATTAAGTATCATAATTGTCAAGAATATAAATTAACTTGTAATTCAATCATAAATATAGCACTACGTAATATGTTACCTCAAAATTCGGATAAACTATAACACACTCCTACAATATTGCTATAATTAAGATGAAATTGAAAGTTGGTAACTGGTAATTTTAATAGTAGATTTGTAGAATCTAAATTTACTAGTTCGTTTTTATTTGAGGTAATCTGCCCTATTATCAATTTTAATGCTTATGATACAACACATAAATGAGTCAGTGAGTCACTTCATCAGATCAAAACTCGAATCAACCCATCGAGCACTTGTATATCTTCAAATAATCGTTTGAGTTAAAGCAATTTTAATTATTAATTACTTCAATAATTTTAATTTGATATTTTGATCACTATTTTGTTTATAGATGTTTAGCACTTAATAAATACCTAGATATAATATAAACATTGGCAATAAACCTGCGCAATGCAACGCTGTTAATAAGTTGTATAAATGGTGTTATTCAAGTATATTGTCTTTTGAATTTAGTTTTAAGATCAACACATCATATTCGATATTTTATTGGTCTCCATTGATCGATTTGACCTACATACCACATGATTTTCTTGTTTTTTTTTTTTGTTAAATTCGATTCCAATTTTATTTTAATTGTGAATTTATTATGATGTCGATTATGTATATACTTAAATCATAACGTTGTTATACGTTGATAATTAGCAGTTATTAAATATGAAAGTACTTAAATTCAAAAGTTTGTATATATACAAAATTATAATAAAATGAATTGTATATAAAAATTATTGATAATATTAAGTAGATCAATAACTTTTAAGGTGAAATACTTTACATAAATAATTGTGATTTGATTTATCTTTGATCGAGAACCATTATAATTATTAGGAAATAATTGTAGTAGTGGAGATTTAATTGAGAAGGGGAAAATTTATACTCAATAACAATTCACCTTCAACTAATGTTACATTTAATTACTTTCTTTAATTCACCTTCAACTTCTCAGTTTGACATACTGAATACTACTGTATTCCCCATCATAAAAGCCGTATATAAATTCGATACGCTACATCATGCGAGTACCCTACTAGTATATGATAACAAATGGAAAAAGTTTTTAATCACTTTAAGGATGATTCAGAGAACAATGTAATAATTATTGCACCAGTTTAAATTCGTGTAGAAATTCAAAGTGAATACTTAATTTAAGACAGAGAGAATACCATACATATTTAGTGGATGATAGTGATATTATCTTACGAATTTGTCATGGTACTAAATTGGGTGATGGTGATGTCATTTTACTTCTTTTAAAAGAAAAAAAAAGTGTGAGATAGTGTACAATTATCGGCATAATTGTCATTTCAGTTGAGCTACATTTGACTCTTTTCAACTCCCCATCGATCCGAAAGATACCTCAACGACTACATCGCGTTAAATCGTCAAGACGTACAATAGACCACTGACAGAAAACAAACACAAATCCGATTTGTATGAATGTGACTTCCTCATGTGAAAACATGAATTGATGATATTTAGCTATTAGCTACCATATTATAATCTTAAGTCACAAAAACGTGCGCTTAATCACTTTTAATTAGATGTACATTACATGACAAATTGACAATGACATGCATTTTACCACTTATCAACTAAAAACACCCCATGCATCCAAATTGACAAGTGCCATAATATATGGAGAAAAGACTTTCTACAAATACCAAATTCAACATTTTTAACTTCTTGTGTTTGAAGTTTGAACCGTACTAATTACCAAATATAGTAATAGCTCCGTCCCGAATTTATAGTCCATCCTTTCCATTTTTGGGTATCTCAATTTTATTGTCCACTTTGTGCTTTCAACCAATCAAAACATTTGAATGTAGTTAGAGATTAAATCTTAGTGGTTGTATAGGACGACTAATACTTTTTTCGTAAACTGTGTGTTTTTGTCTGTGGACAATAAAATTGGGACGGAGCGAGTATCTTTAAAACATCACTATGACTCTCAAAAATGGTCAAAATTGCATAGCTAAAGAACTATGAAATGATAGCGATGGCCGTTTTGGGTTTTCCGGCTCTAAATTTTATGTGGTACGTACTGAGCAAAAACTGATTAATTGCTGAATTGAGGTCTTATATCTAGCTATAAGATGTTTTTTTTTATTATTGTTTTGTTGCGGCAATCGACTTTGAAATAATTACGGAGTATAATGTACTCCTTTTTCTTGAAATGAACAATCAAATTATATATATAGATACAAACACATATTTTAAGGCCTTATAATTTGATGACCCTGAACGGTAAACTATCTGGCTACTTTCAAAGAGCGTGTCATGCCTACTTTCAAAGAGAGTGCCATGATGATAGTCGTAGAAACCCAAAGCAATCACGGTTAAGATAAAAAGGAGACGACTCAAATAATTAATTATTAACTTTAAGTCTTTAACTTACTATGATTGACAATCACCAACACCATAGACGATGATGAAATCTTGATATATTCCCACTAAATTTTCAAATTAGGTGGCCCACTAATTAAAGATAATGGGTTTATTGGAATAATTTCTAGTGCCAGCCATTGACTTAATTTTTTTATTTTCGTGACCATTTTAGATTTGGATATACATATTTTAGGTTCGATATCGGGTTTTGATTAGGCATACCTCAAAGTAATAATATATATATATATTATATATATATATATATATATATATATATATATATATATTCTATATAAATTATTAAATTTTGATTGATGTATGCATAAATAGATATGATATACTAGCTGTATTAGTTAGTATGATGATTTTGGTAGATATAGTCTAGTGAAGAGTTAATAATTTAGCCTTTATTCCAAAAAAAACAATACGAGTAACAGTTTTCCTTAGACGGCTCCCAACGATTTGAGTTGGTATGCATCGTCTGTCCGTCGGTTTCGGTTCGTTGGTTGACTCCATCGCTATATCGACGGAGCGTCGGTGGTGGTGTAGTGAGGCCGGTGGGTCTGTGCGGTAAATAAAAAAAATACTAATTAATTAAAAAAAAACTAGCCGTTGAGTTTTTTTTTTTAAATAATTTTTTTTTAAAAAAACGGCAACATGACCGTTTTGTTTTTTTTCTTACAAATCTTATATTTTACCTATAAATACTCAAGAATCCGCTACCCAATCAACCACCCACTCTGTCACACCCCCAATTTCATGCTTTGCGGAAGTGATTGTTTTTGGGCGTGACTAATCAAATATCAAGCACAAAGATTAAGCAAACGAGTTTTGAAAATACATTACATTACAAAAGTAGTACAAGGTTTTAAGTCATAAGTATACATCATTAGTGAGTTCGCAAAATGAATCTAAAGATTTTAAATACATAATCATAGTACAAAAGATAATGCGAGTAAAATCTTCATAAGTGTGTATGCATGCGACTCGTACTAGCTTAGCATATAAGTAGATCCTGCTGGGCCATCCTACTGTGGTTGCATACCTGAGAATGCATTACTAAAAGCGTCAACCAAAAGGTTGGTGAATCTCACAGGTTTATAGTAAGTAAATCAGTTTGAACACAATATTAGTACCACAGTTTCACAATAGCTGTAAAGTAATAAATGTAGTTGCACAATTGAATTAGAGTAGTAAAAGTGATTGTACGCATGTAATAAGTCGGTATTTAATAATTGTATGAAAGCAATAGTGTAGTAAACATTAATTGTGTGTATATAACAGGTCGGTAATCAATGATTGCACCAATGCAATCGGGTAGTAACTAATGACTGTAGGTAGGTAATAAGTCTGTAAGGCAGTAAGAAATAATTGCACGAATGCAATAGGGATCGATATACATTGCCGTGAGCATCATAGTCGAAGCTTAACAAGTCTGTAATTTTCCCCCGTGAGTGCTAATCCAAAAACACTCATATGAAACGAGTAAGAAACGCCCGTTTATACAGTACGGTTCGTGGTGGCGCTACCACCCCGGGCTGGGATTGTCAGTCCCATATGGATCCATATACTAAAACTCGCGCTTATCGAATAACTAACCACTATGATTTCAGAGGCCTTCAATGGATTAATCGTAACTCAATACAGTAAGTATATCGGAAAGTCTGTAAGTCTGTAAGTCGGTAAGACAATATGTCAGTAAGACTATAAGTCTGTAAGACTGCAAGTCTGTATAGTATCAGGTCTGTAGAGTAGTAAGTCCGTAAGGTAGTAAGTCTGTAAAGTACTAAGTCTGTAATGTATTAAGTCTGTAAAGTAATTTAGTAAAGATAGTAGTTTCATGTGTTCAAGTAAAAAAAGTAATGCATCTCCCCCAAAGTAAAAGCAGTAAAAAGGGGCCGTGAGACTCACCTGAAGAGCAAGCAATCCTAAAGTACGTGAGTTGTCCCAATGGTAATCTCCTAATGCCCTAAACATGTGAGATTATAACGAGTAAGTGGATGTTTAACTAAACCATCCGTATAAGTGTTTGTGTTTGAGTTTGTGAAAAGGTATACGGCTCGTTGGTGACGGTTTGTAATAATAATTTCAAACTATTATTATTATACATGATTTGTTGTACTTATAAAAGTATATGTGTTTCGTGTGTAAGTCGTATCGTATAAGTTTAGTTGTTACTCAAGTTCGTCACATCCGTTACATTTTATTTCATAAGTTGCGAAATTTGGTACGGGTCCGAAAACTGAAATATGCCATTTTCGACCCCTAGACGACCCCGATAGGCCTAAAACCGCCTAGGCTATGGTACATAGCCTTGATCATTGGGCAGTTTCCGAGTGACCGTGTGACTTTAGCCCAAACCGTTATAATAAATTTTTCATCGAGAAGCTACCCTGAAAACACTTGTGTTTGAGTATTCCAGCCGTTCGGCTATAAAGGTCCAGCCGTTCGGCTATGGAGGACCTAGCCGTTCGGCTCAGGTACCAATTTCAGGCCTGTTCGTGAAATGATTTGCAAAAACATGTTCTAATCCTAGTTTTCGGACATAATCAGTTCATAGAACACTCAAGCATGATTATATAAGCATTTTAAACATGTAAACTTAATCCAAAAGTGTTAGATACCTTACAATTTAAAATGGAAGTCGGATGGTGATGATGATGTTAATGGAGATGAAGAAGATGATGGAGATGAAGATGGTGGTGATGATGAAGAAGATGATGATGATTCTCGTGAGCTGCTGATGTAGTTGATTTTGTTGTGGATTGTTGTTGTTGTTGTAAACCGAGAGAAAAGAGGGAGAGATAGAGATTGATGATGGTGATGAAATGAAGGAGAAGAAGAAGAGGGGGTGTTTGATCGGCTTTAGCTTCATGAAGAAGCTGACCAACTTCAATTATTGGAGTTGGTTGGCTCCCGTTCGTAGTACAAATACCCGTATTTTTGTACCCGATCGTAAAGTAGTATAATGTTTTCAAATGATAATTTTCTAAATATAAAACTGTATATATTTTTATTCGAAGTATTTTATAAAAATACCTTTAATGAGATATACAAATATATCTTTGCTTCAACTAATTTTGACGGATAGTTTTCAGTGTACAAAATGTGTTTAAATTTGCAACCAAGTAAATAATTATTATTTTCATCGACAATACATTATTTAAAAATGTTTTGCACCAACGTCCGTATTTAGGTTTGCGCGTTCTTTCATATTTGTTTGTACACGATTATTTAAATAATCTTTTAACATTATTATATTTATTTTTATATATATAAACTTGTACACTTCAGTAGTTTGAGTATTTAACACTTGAAATAAAAGTTTAAATTTTGATCAAATTTTGGGTCATTTTTGACCGGGTGTCACACACTCAACCTCCACCTACGGAATTTGCAAGTTTTGCACCTATTGCAAATCCTTATTCCTTGTCACCCGACGACCCCCGAAGAAACTACCAACATCACGGGTGGTATTAAAACCCCCACTTTACACCGTCCATGGATTGGTCACCAAACATATACCACGGCACCACCTCATCAAACCCGATCAGCTACCAACAAACGCCTTCCCGTCACTCACAACACACACCAACCTAAAATTTTGTTGTACCTGAAACCCAACATCAACATCTACTTGAAAATTCGGACGAGACCGAGCCCGAACCGAACCCGTACGCAAAAAGGGCAAAAGAACCAAAAAAGAAAAATGACGAACAAAAAAGGGTTGAAGTTATGTGGAGCGACGACGAAGCAAGAATCTTGGCGGAACGGTGGATACATTATTCCGAAAATGGCATAATCGGAAACAATCAATCAAATGAGAGTTTTTGGAGAAACGTCCATTCGGGTTACAATTCGTTAGGTCCAATGAAACGTAACCTCAATCAACTAACAGGCAACTGGAACAAAATATATGTCGCACCCCCAAATTCAGGTTGCGGAAGCGAATCGTGTCGCGGCGCGACTAATCAATACACATAGCACATAAGATATAATGAACGACCACTAAATGCGTCTTTTACATGGTATTGATAAAAACCAAACTTTACATCAAAATACTATTTACATTAGCTTAGTTACTTGAAATTGAGAGATTTACATTACATAATTAATCTATACAAAATATAATAATGCAATTAAATCTCTGATTTGTTTGAATGCAGACTCGAGCTAATGATTCCTGTTTGGGCAGCCAACCTACTGTTGAGTACCTGTGATACATGCTAAAAGGGGTCAGCGAAACGCTGGTGAGCTCACAGGTTTGTATGTCAACACATATTTGTATGAACCGCAAGATTTAATTGAATTTAAAATGCAATTAAGCAAAATAAAAGTTATACAACCATGAGCACATAGTCTGAGCTTAACTTGAGCGTTAGGTCCAATTAAGGAAACCTAACTGAGTTGCCTCCTACGAGTGCCTAATCTACACTCGTCTTCCCAAATGCTAATATGCCCGTTTGACCAGTTAGTGTGTGCTAACCCGGACGAGGATTGTCAATCCTATATGATATCATATACTAACATTCATGCTATAGATGTATTACCAAACTATGTTGTGGAGGGCTTTGAAATGATTAGTGAAAACAACTCATGTAGTATTTGATTTGTATTGTACTTGCGTTCATATTGTAAAATAAAACGAGCAATGTAATCACACCCCAGATGAAAACCGTAAAATAGGTGTTATACTTAAAAGTATTTATAACTTTAAGTGACCGGAGTCCGGGGGCAGCGCCCCTGGTTAGCGGGGTCCCAGAGGTGGCAACCCCTGGCGGGGTCCAAGGGGCTGGCCCCTGGTTGGGGTCGAGATGCCAAGTCAGTTCGAAAATTTTTTATTTCTATTATATTGCTTTGGTGAAAAATGCACCTGGACTTGAATTTGGGTGAAATCAAGTGATAAAATTTTAGGTCTCGACACTTAGTAAAATCTGTGTTTTCTTGGTTCTGTTTCATGTGACACTACGTGCGATATAAGGATTGTGTCGCTAGGTGCGACATCGTCTATTGTGTCGCAGATCATATCTGCGCATAAGAGCTTGTGTCGCTAAGTGCGACATCCGCAATTTATGCGACATAAAATGTTGTGTCGCTATATGCGACGGAAGTAGGTTTTGCGACATAGTGTTTTGTGTCGCTATATGCGACATAAGTGGGGGTTTAGCGACTCTGCGACACAACGAGCTGTTGGCCGGAATTTGAGCCAAAAACATATTTTTCGGCGATCTTTTGGTCCGATACTTTTACCCAACCCATATTTGGACATTTCAAGCTTAAATAAACAACAAATAAGCATTTTAACAAGGATTCGAGTGATTTCGAGAATTTGTCGGAAACTTACAAGTTAACGTCGAAAGATTTCGAAAAGGTGGGGTTGTAGATCGTGACGCGGTGGTTCTTTTCTTTCAAATGGGCGATGAAAACCGAGGTCGTTTGGTGGTGTAATTTGGAGGATTATGGTGGTGGTGGTGGTGTGGTTAGTTTTGAGAGAAAATGAAAGAAGAAGAGAGAAAGGGAAGTGAGAAATGAGGAGGAAAGAAAGGAAAGAGGGGGGAAAGAAAGGGAAAGGAGGGGGAGTGGGGGGGCCCAGCTGGTGGGGTCCACCGGGTGTGGGCTTCACCAGTTTTTCGTTTCTTGCGATTACCCTCCGTGCGGTGTTCGTTTCCCCAATCGTTTAAACGTGAGATAATTATTTTGTGCATTTAAATTTATGTTTTAAAATACAAATGTTTTATCAACAATTTGTTGAAGCGTTTTACCAATTACTTAATAATTTGGTTATAAAATATAACTTAACTTGGTTTTGGTTGTTTGCGCCTTTGTTATTTTAACCACGTAAATGTTGTTAATACGATACGAATTTGAGTTAAAATATTACATAAATAATATTTCGAATACATTCAGGTTCTTAAATAATGTTATATTATTTAATAAAAATCGTTCACCAACTTCCGTATTAATTGAATCGAATTGCATTCGATTTGAAACTTGTACGATTTAATCAAATCGCATACTTGTATATATTCAACAATATATATATATATATATTGATACATTAATTAGCCTAACACAGAACTAATTACATGTATTACACTTGGTTAGACACTAATTACTAGTCCTAATTTGACGGGTGTCACAATATCTCACGGCATAAAGACCTTCGAAGGGATTCACAAAAACTTTAGAGAGAGTTTCCATCAAAGCGGTACCGGAGACAAAGACGTTTTAGACGCGGCCAAAAGAGGTTTTTATGGACAATTGTAACGAAAATTCATTTACGAGAGTTGTTGGGATGTTCTTAAACATTTCTCAAAGTTCTTCACCGAGCAAGGCGTCATGAGCAACAAACGCCCGTTCCTAGTCGAACCGAAGCAACCGATCTTGACGGAAATGACAACCCGATGATGTCGTCTCTAGAAGCAAACATGAGAACCTTGTTCCGCGACGACTTGATACATCGTCCACCGGGTCGAAAAGCGTCAAAGATAATCCTCGAACGCCGGTTTGTCTTCACGAGGTAGTATCTCATCCAAAAAAGTGAGTCCATTGAAGCGGTTAAAGCACAAGCCCTAAAAGCCGTGGACACGATTGAAACAATTAAGAAAAACAATATAAAAAAGCGACGTTTAAGGCGTTGAGCTTTCTTTGCAAGAATATTCCGAAACGAGCCTTAAGAAAGGAATTACTGTTGGGACATGTATGTGTGATAACAGATCTAGCTTGTAATAGTACTAGTGATTATTGTAATCAAGTTTGTACAATTGATTTGGATTTGTAAATGATATTAGTTTGGTATTAATATTCGTTGAATATATTAGTATGTTAAAGTATTAGACGAATATCGAATACGATGTTACAAAATAAAGTCTGTGAGATGAGATCTCAAGTCGCAGAACTTAATCATGCGAGATGAGATCTGGGCTCGCAGATCAGCGAAGCGAGTTCAGTTTCTGGGCTTTGACTGGGCTGCGAGATGACTCGACTCGCAGAGTCCATCGACCTGCGAGGTGAGATTAGATGGATACCTATATATACAATAATAGGTTAAATCGAAAAGAACTTTTGGCCATTCGATTTCCAGAGGACAAAAACACTATTCTAAGCAGTCATAAGGTTAGGTATTGATCGATTAACTTTAATTAATCGATACAAAACCTTGTTGATAAATCAATTCGCTATTATCTTGCGAAACAAATTGTTCACTTATTGTGAACCAAGTATTGAGGAATTACGCACCTTAATACCTAAGATAACCTCGTTATCGATCCACATACTAGGGACTTACAATTACAAATTATCAAATTGATCCGCAAAGAAGCCGTTAAAGAATTTGGAAATGTCTACAGAGCAACCAATGAAGATGAATACGAGAATGGGAGCGAGAATGTGACCGTGAACGAAAATGAAAAATTGAGCTCGGATTAGACTACTACTAATAATAATTGTATTTTTTATTAGTGCAATGTTTTTTCTTTCTAAGATTGCAATGTTTTTTTTTTTAAAATTATTGTAATGTTTTTAATTTGAATGAAATGTGTTTTATTTTAATAATTGTGTATTATTTAATCAAGGTATTAGTTGTGGGTTCCTGAAAAATGAAAGTGACGGACCACTGTTGGGAGTGTCCTCTCAGTTTCTATTAGTTTGGTGAAAAAGCTGAATGACGCAGACGTAACACATCGATTTTTGTCACTGTTGAGAATGGCCTTGTATGTTTCTTTTCTAAAAAGCAAATATTCTCACACAAAAGAGCACCGCAATAAAACGCCAAAAACTTATAATACAAAGGGCAAGAAACACTACTAGATTAAGGCTAAACACCACTACAAAATACACAAAATAGAAGAAGATAAGACGTATGTTATCCTGCATACATATTAAACATTATCAAATCAGTTTTTACTACTTTAAATTCTGAATAAATTACAGTTACAAGACGATACATTTTCATATATAAAGTAGGTTACAAAAATAAGCTTGTAACTTATTAAAGAAGAAATTACATAAATACCCCTAATATAATTATTTATTTTGTACTTTTTGTCTTTTTATGTTATCGTACATTTATAAGCTTCGTTTTCTTTTGCCAAATACTTAGGGTGTATTTGGCAAACTAGCTTATTGGAGCTTATGAGAACATAAACTTATTTTTTATATAAGCGCAAGCTTCTAATATTATTTTGTACACAAAAATTTAAGAGATTATTTAAAAAATAAGCCTTGGAAAGAAAAGCTACTATAGAGTGTTTTGGATAAGGGGATTTTTAGGGGCTTTTGGGGGCTTGAGCTAGAGGTGCACAAAGCCCGGGCCGGGCCGGGATAAGACCAGGCCTAAAAAAGCCCGGGTTTTTTTGTTTAAAAAAGCCCGGATTGGGCTAAAAACTAGGCCTACTTGAGCCCGAACGGGCTAAACGGGCTTAGCCCGGGGTTTTAAAAGCCTGGACCGGGCTTTTCCGGGCTTTTTTAAAAATCTAATTTTATTTATTACTAATTAATTATTGCATTTATTTAACACTATATAACTACGAATTTCATATATATTTGGGTAAAAATGAGTTATTGTTGTATTTTATAATATACAAATATAATGTATATACGAGATTACCGTAGTTGTTTAAGTATCAATCAATAAAATGAATATATACTTGTATACATACTTAATGAATTGAAAACTATATATATTCAAAAGATATAAGTTATATAATATACCAAAGATATTTTTTGTATGAACAAAATATATGTAATATACATATTATATAAGTAAAAACTTAAATATAAATATTAAAAGCATGTAATTTAAAATAGGATCGGGCTTTTTTTTAAAAAAGGCCAGAGATTTATCTCAAAAAAGTCCGGGCTTTCGGCTTTTTTCGGGCTTTGGGCTTAGCCAGGCCTGGCCCGGGCTTTCGGGCTTTTAAATTACATGTTTTCAGGTCGGGCCTTTTCAGGCTATTTTGGGGTTTTATAGGCCCGGGCTCGGGCTAAAGCCCATATGTACACCTCTAGCTTGAGCTAGTATTGTTTGGCAACATTAAAGATATGGGGCTTCTTGAAAACATAAGCCCCAGAAGCCCTTAAACAAGAAGGTTTTTCAAGTGGCTTTTGAATAGAAGCTCAGACCTCAGCTCTAGCCACAAGCTCCAACCCGTTGTTACCAAACACACTCTAGAAGCTTATAAATATAAACTCTTGGCTTATTAAATTAGAAATTACATAATCGCCCATTATACACTTATTTATCATTTATTTTCTTGTTCATTTATGTAAATTCATATATTTTAGCTCAACTACTTTTACCAAACACTTGTAAGAAAATAAGCTCCAGCTATAAGCTAGCTTTACCAAAACACCCTTAGAGTGTTTTTAGGTGACAAACTTACAAAAGCTTATAGGAGCTTGAACTTAACCTTTTTATAGGTTAAGTTACAAGCTTTGTTTGTTAAACAAAATATAGAGGATTTTATTGAAATTATAAGCTCTTATAAAAGAAGCTATTATAACTAGCCTCTAAAAAATAAAGATTTTGGAAACTAAAATTACATAACTACCCCCAAATAAAATGACTTTTATCCATTTTATTTACTTTTTATGTCCTTACATATCATTATATTTCACATATTAAGCTTCAGTTCTGCCTAATTTTCCAAACACTTATTAAAAAAAGAAAAGATATAAGCTAGATCCAAATTTCAGCTGCAAATATAAGTTCTAGCTACAAGTTCAACTTATAAGCTTTCAGGTTCAATTACCAGCTACTTTAGTCAAACACACTCTTATAAAAAATAATAAACTAGAGCTACCAACTTTATATTAAAACTCCTAGAGTTTCACCTATCAGCTAATTTTGATTATATTGTCTTTTCTTTTTTAAAAAAAAAAAAAAAAAAAAAAACTAACAACCAATACATTTATAACATGTTTTTCATTTTATTCAAACTATTATGTGGGCATGGAGTTGATGTTTCTTGAGATTTTATAGATGCTCGTTTTATATGCATATTAGTAAACCACTATCCTAATTGTCCTTTTCTTCAAGTGTTTTAAATTTTTCATTCAGTTTTACATGGAAACCACACGTTGTATAGAATAATGAGGTGTTATTGCATGCATGTTTTCACATCAAAAGGTTGTGTTTGCACTTTGGGTATTTTTTAGTGCAAAATTAGGAACGGCGAATTGGTCATTCTTTCATTAACAATCATGGCAAAAGTTATTTGTCCTTTTTAAGCTTTGGCATTTGAATTTCTAATGGCTTTTAAGTGTTATATCACATCAATCACAATAATAAAGGGTTCACTGCATAAACCGATAAACTCCAACGCGTTAAAAGATTGAAAATATTAGATACAATTATAAATATATGGATTGATTAAGCTTTATAATGTATGTAACACATTGCGGCTTGTTTCATGAATTATGGATTTACATGAATGGATTTGGCCCAATTAGATAGATAAATTACTTTAGGGTCCTTGGATTTTGTATAAGGCATAGATACACACTATTTTACTTGTGTAAAAGCTGTGCAGGACTAAAATCTCTAACTAGTTAGGTTGAACCCTAACGTCTTGTACAGAGTTGATCAAATACGAGAAGAGTGGACATAACCAATAGTGATAATTGGAAATACATAAACACAAAATCTCTAACTAATTAGGATTTATTACATGATCGAGATGGACCATTTCGGATCAGAATTCTAGCATAACTAACTGATTTTACAACGTACAAATAACATCCAGAGCAAGAACACCAACGTTTTGGAAAATATCTCTTGAGAAAAGGTTTTAGCACGTACAAGTCTATCCTATATGTACTCCAGTTTTTTTAAAGTCTTCAGATACCTTCCCTGGTGGGGGTTTTACTTGTTGTGAAATGGAGGTAGATCAATTTGATCTCTTGTTTCAGAGAAATTAGTGGCTCACGAGTAATGCAAAGGTTCAATAGCTAAAGAGTTGAATAAGCTTGTTTTTTTCCTATTTTTTCCTCTTAAACTAATGATGTGAAATCTATTATCTTATCTTTATTATTAAACAATTAATGTGGGCATTATGACTCAATGACTCATAAGATTTGATCAAAAGATAATGAACTTTTACAATTGTGTGCTCTAATATGTATGTAAATGGAAAATTGGAAAATAGAAAAGGGTGATTTGACATAATTATTTGTTTTTTGTGTTATGGGCTTATGGCTGGCACGGGGTTCTCCCCTAATCATATGAATTTGGGTGATTTCATGTCAACATTTGATCAATCAATTTCACATTAAAAATAAATGTAGATGACAAATAAATAGGAGAAGTGACCGATCTCAAATTCTCCATTAACTTCAAAGTATACCCAAAATAATCATTATCTTATACCAAAATATATGGTTTTATTGTTAGTCAAAACATATTAAAGTTGGAAGAAATATTTGAATTGAAATTGGTCACAATATATATGTCGATCAACTAATATATATATATATATATATATATATATATATATATATATTTGTCCAAACTTGTAAACTGATCATTAATATTATACCCGAATAGCTACTTTTGATTAATTTATGGGTGAGGTTTATGGGAAAAAAAGAGAGGTAAAAGTGAGGAAAGAGAGAGAAGTCAATGAGAAGATTACAAGTGTCACCTTATTTTTTCACATTTTTTATCCATTCCTCCTCCATTTCTCATTTCTTCAAAAAAATTTATCCAATTCTCTCCTTTTTTATATATAGTTCTCCACTTTTTTTTTTTTTTTTTTTTTTTATTTGTATTTCATTTTTTTCTTATTTTTTTTGTTAAAAACTATTACTATTAAAAAAAAATTAATTTTTTTTAACTTGTAAAAACTTCTATAACACTTTTATTAAAAAATATTAATAAATAATTAAATAAAATTTGTTAACATTTTTTTAGAATAAATTATCACTTTAAAAATCCAAAAATTAGTTTTTAACATTTTTTCTAGTTTCGTTTTTTTAGTTTTCTATATCATTTTTCAAATTTGTGATACACCGGATATTATATATAAAGATGCACATGAATATCAAAATTAAGATACAATAAAAATAAATTATTATTATGTTTGTCAACATGATACACTGATTTTCTCTGAATATGATGAATCGAGTGTTTATCATGCATAAACTTTCAAAATATACTATAAAACATCATTATTAAATAAAAAAGTGGTGCATCATAGTTATAAAATATGATGCTCTGACTTTTAGATATTCGATAAACATCATTAGTGTAAAATCTTGATGCATTATAATTATAAAATATGACCCTCTGACTTTTAGATATACGATAAATATCATTAGTGTATAAATTTTAGAGCATCATAGATATAAAATATGGTGCATTTACAATTTTAATTTTAGGGTGCATTGAAGTTATAACTTTGTTATACCAAATTCAATTTATTCAAAATATATATATGGTGCATCACATAAATATTTTTTGTAATACTTCGTATAAAATTGTATTTAAATGTAACAACGTGTGGTAAAACAACAACATAAAAAATGTTGAAAATGCAAAAAAAATAAATGATAAACAAGTCATGAAAAAAGATTAAAAAAGGCACAAAAAAAAAAGAATCTGATAAAAAGAACTTTAAAAAAACGCATATATATATATATAGAGAGAGAGAAAGTTCAAAAAAGAATGGTAAAAAAATGGAGAATGGAGGAACCAATAGGATTTCTCCATTTCAAATACCTATTTTCACCTTTTTTTTCAAAGCTAAATATATCACAAACCGTATGTCTACAAATTATAAAAATTATATATTCAGAATCAGGATTTTTTTTTCTTCGATTCTAGATCTAACAACATATACTTTCGACGAAGTTTTCTTTTCTATTTTGTTTTTAGTTTTAGAAACTTTTAATGTAAAATCACATGTGATTTAACACTAAAAAATAATCACACCCGCTTATATTTCCGATTAAACTTTAAATTCAAATCATTGATGATGTAAAGAGATTAAGACATGAAAAATTAGGGTGTAATCACATGCGATTGAATATCAAACTATCAATCACATGTGTTTAAAGAGTAATAAAATACGGATTTTCAAATCATTGACTAAGAATTATACAATCAAATAAAAATCAAGTTGAAATCATACATGAATTATCATATATCGGTAAATTTCTCTTCAAATATTAATTTTTAAATGAAAATCATATGTGATTATATGCAAAATCATATGTGATTATATAACAAATCACTTGTGATTAAGTGTACAAATAACAATCACATGTGATTTTTAAAGAAAACTATTGCAATTTTAAATTTTTTATTTATAACTATTAATGTTGGTGAATATTAAGTTATAATCATGTGTTAAGTAGTAAATACCATGAATAAATAATCGTGAACAATTTTTTTTTTTATCATAAATCACATGTGATTATATTGTGAAATCCGGTAAAAAAAGTGAAGAAAAAAAAGTTCGTCGAAAATATATCTTATGACATCTCTAATCGAAGAGAAAAACGCGCTGGTTCCGAATATGTAATTTCTATAATTTATGGACTTACGGTTTGTGAAATAATTAACCAATGGGGTAAAAAATATATGTGGGTTTGTAGAGAAACGAAAGAATCCAATTGATTCTCCCAATCACTACTTTTTTAACATTAACTCACCTCTATATATATATATATATATATAATATGATGAAAAAGTTAATATAAAAATAATAATAAAATATTAAAAGAGAAAAAGTGAAGAAATAAGAAGGTTGGGGAAATTTTGTAGAATTAAAAATAGACCTAAAAATGTGATTGGTTGGTTTAAAAAATTGATTGTGTGAAATTAAAAGTGAGAAAAAAATTGGACCAATAAGAAAATTAGGCATAATTGTAGGTCTACATAAGTATAAAAATTTAGCATTATTCTTGGAGAAATGAAGACGGTTGAGAAATGAAGAATGTAGAAAAATAAAAGAATATACTTGTCACCTAGTTATTCGTTTCTCTCTCTTCTCTCATAAATCTCATTCCTCACACAAACGAGTACCTTCTTAAATTTGTGGTGAGTGTTAAGTGAACTATTCAAAGCTATATTAATTTAACAGTTAAATTAATAGAGCTTTACAACCACAAATTATAAATTTTGTTTAAGATCTTGCTTTATTAGCTATTAAAAATGTTCTTTTTCAAACTGTAATGGACTCAAGTTAAATCAAGTTTGAATTATTATAATTTATGATTATATTATAATTAATTAATAGGAAAATAATAATTTATTGTAATAATAATAATGTTGACGATGAAAGTAAAATGAAAGGACCAGGTAATATTTAGTTATTATATCAATTTGTACGGTTCTACAAATTTATGTATGAAAGAAAGAAAGAATTTTGTGATTAAGAAAAGATAGAGAAGACACGAGCAATTAATTATTTTTTTTATCAAAAATAAATTAGTGGGGCGTTTTGCATGTGGCAGGGGCAGGCGTGCGCAAGCATTATTTTACCTTTTTCATCTAATAATTCTCCGGACGTTGAAAAAAATCAGCAGCACTACACAAAACAAAACAAAAGGTTAAGCTTTCGTAAATATATATGGAAAATAATTCGTAACGTTCAACTGTACGATTTGAAAGGTAATGTTAGTGTTAAGGTAAAATCATACCTAATGGTGTAAAAACTGACTAAAATCGATTGAGTCACGTCAGCGTCACATCAACGTTTGCAAAATGTGATTGAAACTAACGGACCACTGCCATAAGTGACCCGTCACTTCTATTTTTGCGTCTCACGTTTACCAATTTACCTTTAATTTTAAACACGCACGAAGAAGGAAAAAATAAAAAGTGACGAACGTCAAAAATCGATGTACGAAACCGACGGAGCCGTGCCATCGACGTCAGCTTCGTCACTTCAAACCGACGATGAACCGAATGAACCGTTAGGAAAGGTCTAAGGGTCATTTATATAAATATAAAGGTAGTTGAAGGATAAAAATTGTATAATATATGTTTTGTGATTGGTTAACATTATAATTAAATTGTAATATCAACATACAAATGATATCCTCATAAATATAACTATGCGTTGACTTTTTAGTGTGTACGTAACTAAATTAACCTCTATTGTATGTATAAAACTATATGTTTTTGTACATTGTGTGTATGTTGGTGAGTTGTCAAATTACAAAGATGTCAGTTATCACCTTATAGTTGATAAAACGTCATCAAAATAGATACAATTTACTAAAATAAATATTCCTGTACATATAGTGACAGTCAATTTAGTTACGTACACACTAAAGAAGACAACGAATGGTTAGATACATTTACAAACACTTAACCCAAAACAAAAATACTCACCAAGAGCATATGGAGTTGGAAGGGATGTGTCACCGATTCTTATGAGAACGCCTCTAAATAACGTTCCTCCACCTCCGAACGGCATTTTGGATGACATTCTTGATCGGCGTTCGACACCAAACACGGTCAAACTCAATTTTTTTTAATTAATCCAAGGGTTATATACATTTTAAAAGAATTATATTTTTAAAACAGTTGGTTGTTTTAAGGGTAGAGATCAGAGGAGCACGGGAAATAAGGTGGAGGGACCTTTTTGCAATTTTAACAAATTTGTGAAAAGAATGATGAACTTTTTTGCAATTTTGATAAAGTTATGGATCTGCTTGAAAATTTTCGTGAAAAAAATTCCTAAAAATTCTCAAAAAATTTGTTCAATTATACAACTATTTAAAATGCAAAATTCAGTCAAAAAAATAATAAAAGAACGTAAGATGCAGTGATAAATATATAAGACACGGTAACAAATATAAAAAAATATGCACAATAAAATACATGATGCAGTAACAAAAATATACAAGATGCGGTAACAAAATATACAAAACATGTAACAAAAAAAAAATAAAAGACGCAATAACAAAATATATAAAAGATGCAGTAACAAATACACAAGATGATGTAAACAAAGTAATACTAATTTTCTAAAAATACACATAAGATGCAGTATAAATATGCATAAGATGCTAAAATATACATAAGATTTAGATCAATATTACTATGAGTACTTAAAATGTACGATGTAGTAAAATGCTAAAGTATACATAAGATGCAGTAAAAATATACATAAGATGCAGTCCAAAGTACTATAGACTTTTATAGATCTAAAAAGTACAATGCAATAAGAAAAATGCAATATGTAGTAAATAAGTAGTACTGCATAGTAGTTTTTTTGACAACTAAAAAAGTACGATGCAGTAGAAAATGTACGATGTAGTAGAAAATGTACGATTTGTGGCGGTGGAGTGGCAGCGGTGGTGGTGAGCGACGGGTGGAGCTACGATGGTGGAGCGCCGGTGACGGAAGTGGTGGTGGTAATGTGTTTGTGTATGTTTTGTAAAGAGTGGGAGAGAGAGATGAGAATATAGTGTGTGTTTTGTGTGAGATGAGAGTATATCCTTTCCCCCTTATTGTAGAAATTGCAATATAGTCTCTTGCCCTCTTTGCCCTTCTAAACTCTCATTCTCCTCTAATCCTAAATTTTGTTTTAATAGCACTTTCAAATTTATGTCTTTAAACTATGTATTTTTTAAGACTTGTGACATTTTATTTGTTTTATTTCAATGAATGCATTCATTTTAATAAATTTATTTTGCTGATTGTTTCAATTTGGTAAATTATTAGAATTTCTATTTTTTAAAAAAAATAGGAATCACATAACACCGTAAAAATAGTGTCTCCACTCCTTCATCTTTTTCAGACTATAATGTTCTAACGATATTTCACCTTTTTCAGACTACAATGTTCTAACGATATGTAAGCAGAGGGTCACCAATCTATGTGCTCTTGATTGCATTTGATTGACATAAATAAGTAATATTGAAATTTCAATTTCACCAAAACGGTATTTGATTCACATATTTATTGATTTGTAGGTTAACAAATTTCTTTGCTCAAAACGGTATTCAATTCCATTATAATCATTCGCCGAACCAATTGCAACGTACGCCTGTTAGTTCATACGGTGTACAAATCATAAAAAAAATCTAACTTTTACCTAAAATCACAGGTTAAAAATTATTTATTTTCCTTAACATAAAATTAAGAATTTATCTTTTGAAACTTAATGTTTTTAAGAAATATAAGAATGGTTAGAACTAATACACATGTATTAATGGAAATCAGAGAGTTTTTTTAATTAAGCTTAACATATTATTATGAATTATAATTATAATTACTATTATATAATGTTATTTAGATACACAAGTACATAACTCTCCTTTAATTTCATTGAATCTTAATGTTTAGCTATCATTATCATTAATCATTAACTTCCATATAAAAAGCAACCTTAACTTTATAATAGCCTAACTAATTGACACATAAGTGCCTAAATGATTGATAAGTGGAAAACACTTAAAACAATTTAAATTAATTTCTTAACTATTCTATTGACTAGAATGTTTACTTATAATTTTCATATTGTTACACTACTACAAAAGTGAGCTATTAAGGCGCTACTAAAAGACGGTCCTAGACGTAAAACCGCTTATATGGTGAAAATGTGGGGTCCTAATGTTTTATATGGCAGCTTTTTACAGGTAGTTAAAGCGGGTATCAGTAAACCGCCTAACAAATAACAAAAGGCAGCGGTTATGATTAACCCGCCATACTTTTTAAAGGAGGTACGATTTTCTCTGCCCCCACATATTGCTATTTGAGGCGGTCTCTTATTACCCCACTGTTTTTTCTTTTGCCAGTTATCGTAAATACGTATTTCAAAAGTTGGTGTATTTTATTTGAGGCGGTCTCTTATGACCAGTTGTCATGAATACGTATTTCAAAGGTTTGTGTATTTGGTTTTTAATTTTTTTGACCTATATATACATCAAAATCCAAAGTCCACATTTACTAAACTCTTAAAAGATCATCTTTAAAAAAACAATATACAATGTCATTGGCATCATCTTCTCAAATACCGGATAATGATTTACCTCCACATCCCCCTTCTCCAATGATGGAACTTTTAAGTTATGTAGATTAAAGGGATGAAGTAATGCATATTCAAGTAAAATATGGACCAAAAAACTCAATAAACAAAAGAAGAAGTATGAACATCTTTGGAAGCAACTTAAAGAACTCGAGAAATCTATGAATCTAAAGAGAGATATTTTGAATTCTTTGTATAAGAAATAATGTAACGTTTCATTATTAATTAAGAGATTCAAAAGTTATCTGTTGTCACTATTAATTTCAGTTATGTATGTTAATTTACTAGTTTAGTATATATGTCTTTTTAATTTGTTCAATGAGAAAGGAATGTTATAAATAAATGAAAATCATAATTGGTAACTACAATAGAAGACGAGAAAATTGAAGGTTTTCATTGCATACATTAAGATAAATAAATATTAAAAAAAAACGTTAATCATCATCTCCTCTTAACATAAGCTCTTTCCATTCTATATAAATTTGGTTATACTTCTTGAAACGTGATAACAATGCTTCAAATGATGTTTTCTCAGGCGTGTAGTATATTAGATCATAATGCTCACATTTTTCGAGAAATTCGATCTCGGGCTGGGAAAATTCACACCCAAATTCATCTCGTTTGTATTTCAGGTCAACTATCCACTTGCTTAACATCTTCATTGCATCATTGATGTTTTGGATACTTTCTTCAAGCGAGTTGATGACATTATTGTTAGTCTTGGTTAATACGTCAAATTTCTTGCCGATCACAAACTGTTCTTCTTTAGTTGCGATACTAATTAAGTGCCGGAACTTATCGGATTACGTACGTGAATGATGAGGAGGAGTTAGGTATTACGTTGTGTGTATTTCAACTGGAGCCAAGGGTCTCTATTTATACTGGAAACCCAACTTTTATAAACATATCGAAAAACATTATGGCGCCAATAAACTTTACACCTCCCGCAATAAACTTTTCACTCTCGCCCTTTGGAAAACAAAGTTTTTAATTTAACAAACAAAAACAACAAATTAGTTGTGACGATTTAACGCAAAACCGCCATATAGTGTGGAGCCAATTTCTTTTTCAACTCCCCCTTGTCAAAATGTATGTTTTTTATTGATAAAATATTTTGTCATGATAAATACACAGGCATATTTGATCACAACCCTTTCTCTTAACCAACTAAATATATGGCGGTTTACTTTAGACCGCTTTCTTTAAAAACTAATTTTTCTCTAACGTTGGAGTGATAGCTTAGCATTTTGTTGTTGTTGTAGAGTTTGATATATTTGAATATAAATCAATTTTAATCACTGATAGATGCATTCAATAGAAACTTCATAAATCTTCGATTAAAAACAAACAACCAAATTCTTTCATTTTTGATCATCACTTAATATTTTTAATTACACAAATTGAATCAAAACACAAATAATATTTTTTATTTATTTATCCATACTAGTTTAAATATACAAACAGAATCAAAACACAACAAATAAGAATTCTTATTTATATATAAACCATATCCAAAACAACATACTGTATAAGATTACATAGGATGATAGGAACAAACATGTGAAAAAATTAAATATTACAATCTGAACATGCTTAATATATCTGCCGTCCATATTTTCCATCTAAACAACTCCGTTCTTTTTGAGATTGATATCTTGAATGGTTGCTTTTTAAGATTGATATCTTGAATGATTGTACACGGACTTTCGGTTTCAGATATACTTATCAATAAATAATGTTTTACATATAAACCATATGCGAAACTGAAAATAAAAAATCTAAAGGTGAAAAAAAGTAATAAATATGATCAAAAAGGATCTAGAAACCATCAATCGTCGATCAAACTAACAAACCGTGTTACTTTGGAACCATTTTTAGAGGAAACAATGTTGTTCCCTTCGAAAATGGGTTTCCGATAGTATCACGGCTCAGAAGCATGATATGAACGAAAATTAGTTATTCTCCCCTAATATCAATTAAGAGACAACTATGAATAGTAACTTTAAATTTTTCATTTTAACCCCTAAAGTTTTAGCACTTTTAAATTTACTATCCTTTATGTCTTAGCGAATATTTAATTTCTACCCTTTAACTTTTAGTATTTTTTTCATCTTTTACCCTCTAATTTTAAAAACTCCACCCCTTAACTTTTAGTGATTTTTCACTTTTCCCCCTTTAAATTTTAACTACTTTCCATTTTCTTCGTCTGAACTTTTATCACTTCTCCATTCTATACCCTTTAGGTTTTAATATTTCCAGTTTCCCCCCTTTACATTTTAGATTTAATCCCCCCCTTCCCTTTTTTTACTAATAGTTTATACATTTTCCCCCTTTACTTACAACAAAGTTTTATATTAATTTTATTACGACAAGATTATACAAATAATTGCAAACGATAATTTAACTTAATATTTTTATGTAGTATTCTATCAAATTTGTATTAATTTATATTTTTTCAACTATATATACATATTCCCCCCTAATAAAAAAAAACCATAAAGAGATCATACCTTCATCAACTTAAACATTTTTATGAATTCATATTGGAGTTTAAGAATGTACTTTTTAACCCCGCCGCAAAGCGTGGGTAAGAAAATCCACGTATAATATCAATTAGCAAAATTTATGAATAGTAAGTTGTTTGTTTTATTATAAATTTAACTTTATGTGATCTAATAAATTACTGATTAAGTGATATATAAACAACAAAGTTATTTTAGAGTAGTGGTAAATAGGTGGGTTCCAATCATGATTTATGTGCTTGACCCAAGTTCAAAACATGGTGAATGTTAGTTATTTTTTTCTTTTTTTTACCTTCTATCTATGATCACTTTAATATATTTTATCTTTTCTAAACTATATTCTACTAGCTAAAAAATGTTAGACAATCATTATAAATAATTACCATACCGAAAAAATTATGTATAACACATTATACTTTTACATATTAATTTTGATTTTTATGATATTTAAATGATATGTTTATGAAGTAGATTTAGTTGTATATCACTAAATGAAATTTTAAATTGTACAACTTAAAATATAAAAATTATATGTTTTACAATATAAGTAGACAACCGTGATTAAAAGTCTACGTTATGAGATAAGTTTTTTCCCTCAAAAACACCAACAATTTCAATTCACTTTGTTTTCTCTTTCTTTAGCATTTTTCAGTTCTCTATTTCAACAACAAATCAATTGTAAATGATCGTAACTAAAAGATGAACTCATTGAAATAATTAACGGATAAATAAAATACAAAATAAATACGATGAATTAAATTATATGTTCCCATCGCAAAGCGTGGGCATAATGAACCTTGTTATTTTCAAATGGCGTTTACGCCCATTCGAACCGTATACAGACGTCTTAAAGGTGTGACTGTCAAAAATCGTAAATAAAAAAAAAATCGGCAAAAGAAAGCAAGACGTCTTTAACAAGGTTGCACCACCTAGCATCGAAACAAAATTTTCAACAATGTTTCAACTTCCATTTGCAGATACAGTAGTAGCGCTCATCAGGACATTGTTAGGCAAATATTTAAGCACGGTATAACCTGAAAACATATAATAACACACAGTTAATTAAAAGTAAATACGGAAGATAAAAGGATATATACATTGTATGAGAAATATAATTACCAAAAAATGAAAGTAAGGTTTGAGAAAGTTATGGAAGAAATTAGGAGGAACCGAATAAAGCATTGAAGATTGGAATTTATTGGGGTTTCTTGAATGGAAAATAAACAAGGTTTCATGTTTTATTTATAACCAAAATACTAGTATAATTTAAAGCGGCTAACAATAAATACGATAATAAATACATATAATGGTGGTTTTTTACATCACAACCTTTGTACGTTGGCTAAATGCCTTTTTTAACCAGCCTTCAATTTTATTTTAAGCGGTGGATTTACAAACCGCCTTTTTGTGATTTAAAAAATATCTTAATCAACGGTAATATATATATTACTCCATTTCGTTTATTATTACAGTACCATTTTTAGATCAACAACCAAAAGATCAACAACCAAAACTCTACGGTAACAAATCTCACAAACCAAATGTAAATCAACGAAAGCATTCATTGGAAGTTTTCATGTTACAACTGTTGTATAGCACACCGGTCGTTAAAATTTCTAATGGTGATGCGAGACTGTTACAGCCCCAGCGGTCGGTCGGATTTTACTCCGGTCGTTGAACCGTCCGACAAGGGCTCACGGCAATGGGTTTTATATTTATAATGCAGGGTATCCTAAGTTTTAATACAACTTAAAGACTTAAAGGGCAGTAAGCGGTACGTATGACTCAGGTGTCGTTCTTCAAACTACAACGGGCATGGGATCTTAGGAGGATTAACTATCTTTTGTAATTTAGCTGGGATTTTAAAACTTTTTGATAGGTTGGTTTGGTTTTCTAATCTAATTACTAAAATTAAACACTAAATTAAAGGAGGGGTTTGTACGGAGAACGCAGAGAAATCAAGATAAGGAATATGTTTGCTGCAATTTCGATAATGTTATTTGGGTGGATAGTTATGGGGGATAAGGCTACTAGGTGTGCTGACTAATCCGGTGAGGTCATAGAAGCTTAATTGGTAATAAAGTATTATGCCTACGATGCTTTTCCGTTATACCAATTATGAGTCCAGATTTACTCACTAGATATTCCTATATTTCTTAATGAGCTACAACTACGATCCTACTATATACCTAACGTAGAGTTGTCCGCAATCAGATATATAATATGTCACAGGGATAGCAGTTATAAAATGTCCAATACACCGGAAGTTCTTCCAAATGCACAGACCAATTCAGCTGACAACTATCCTCTAATCCAGGTCCCCATTTACAGACATCCAGAGGACGTTAGTATCATGGCATGAATTGTTCATTGAACAATAACATGAACAGGATTTAACCCGCAGAACCGGTTGGGATAATCTGTTTAGCGGCCGGCTGAATTGTTCATCATTAATCATACAATCACTACAACTATTACATGCATGTTAACCTATCTGTATTACATTTATCATGTTTATGAAAATCTAATTAGCAGGGCAGTGATAGTGGTTATGTATGTCTAGCATGCAGTACCTAAGCAACAATTAAACAAGAACATGCAATAGGACGGAACACTAGCATCACAATAACTGACCTAATAACTAAATCATGAGTATCCCGGAAGTTGTCCCAAATATACACAACAAACAAGCATGAACCTAATCTATCTCTAATTCTATGCTTCGTGTCCCTCGGATATGTCTCAATCAAGGGAAAACGACCATGTTGAGTTCATTGATCATCATACACAGAATAGTTGGCAATCCTACTTCTAGTAATGGGCCCAATTCTAGGGAGGAGGATACAAACCACAGCATAAGTTGGACAGATAAACGGGCAGAGGTTCAACGTATAAGTTCACAAACAGTTTAAATTTACACAGACAGAGTAACAACATGTTTACAATTGGGATCATTATTTCCACAACGGATTGTGCCCACGACTTTCATAGCTTCCACGTTCCGTACTACACACATTCGTGATGTTTCCGGCGCTATACAAATGAAATCCGTATAACGTTACCTCCGTTGTTTCATAATGGTGTCGCTCCTATTGCATATTAATTCATAACTATCATAACATTGTATACATCACAATAAACATTGATTTGCCTAGCCTAGCATAATTCTAGCATTCATTCCTAAGTATGTAATAAGAAAGCATAATTAAAAGAATAAATACGAGAGATTGTATTAAACCTGAATAAGAGAGTAATACAGACAAATCTTCGCAAATCTGAAGTCTCGGAGTAACTCCGTACACAAGCTACTAAGAGCTTCTACATCTAACCTACTAATTCTCCTCTAACTCCTAAGAGTAGTGCTAGAGAGAGAATGCTAAACTACCTACTAATTCTTCTCTAACTCCTAAGAGTAGTGCTAGAGAGAGAATGCTAAACTAATGAGAGAAATGAGATGAGAGGTGTGTGAAAATGAGAAATGGAAGCCTCTATTTATAGGAGAAGGGAGGTAGCCATGGTACAAGTCTTGAAGCATTGAATACAAGCATCAAAGCAGCATACGGGGCAAGCGGACCAAGGGGGGGGTGTCAAACGGCACCTTCCAAGAGCAAACCCCCCCCCGTATACGGCACCCTAAGGGCCGTATACGGAACCTAGGGTACCATATAAAGTACCTAGGTGGCCAGGGGGGGTTGGTGCTCCATTTGCTGTATACTGACTTCTCGGTTGCTTGGTTCGTTCGTATCTTCTTTGTTTGGAGTCCG
Source organism: Pseudognaphalium luteoalbum (assembly GCA_963422505.1). Lineage (NCBI taxonomy): Eukaryota > Viridiplantae > Streptophyta > Magnoliopsida > Asterales > Asteraceae > Pseudognaphalium > Pseudognaphalium luteoalbum. The sequence goes on along the minus strand of OY730192.1, from coordinate 133,155,766 downwards.
TTTGGCTTGATTCTTGCGCCCTTGGATTCGTTTTTCCATTACGCTTCTAATGACACTAAGTTTGCCAAATTTTGAATTTTTTGACTTTTGCGTGTTCCGGATGACGATCGGCGAGCTTTTAGACTATGTATCTTCTCCGTCTTTCGTCCGTTTCTTCTGATTCTTTCACCTCCAGTCTTGGATTTTCCTATAGAGTCATAAAATATAAATTAAGCTCTATTTCTATAAGGATATTAAGAACGGATATTTTAAGGTGATTGTTTTTGCCTCGGTTTGCGTGTTATTTGGACGTTTAACCGATTTTTGTGGCAATGTCTATATTTAGACTACCTTGGTGATTTTTGATAAATAATGATGGTTTTGAAATGTTTTCACCAAAGAATAGTTCAAAAAGTGTGGAAATATGTCCTTAAAATCATGACTTTTTGGGTCACATCAAGTATCCCACACTTAGACGTTGCTTGTCCTCAAGAAACACTCATCATCATCCCCTTTGAAAACATTTTTAAAAGAGGTTTTTAAGGAGAGTAATGGCATCCCTGTTAGTTACCGTTTCCTCATATGAGTAGATAGTTTCAGAAAACAATGGAAAATAAGATGATCCTTTCGGAAACAAGAAGCGATTTTCATAGGCAACTTCCAACTCTCGGGATGTGGAGTATACATGACTAGGCGATCTCACATAAGGTGGTCACTCAATTCACTCAATAGTGTATTGGGTTTCCTATCAATCTATATCAAACGAAATCGCTCATAAAGCCAGTCATGCAGTACTCATCGTCATAGGCTTGATCGAGAATCGGATCTCCACCACTTAGGTGAGAACGACGCTAATTATCCCAAGACATTCAGGGGTTGTAATGTTTTGTGAGGGTTAAAGGTATGGATAAGGGAATTTTTGGGTTTGTAAGGGTGTTGCTTATCTTAGGCTTTCCAAGAATCTTGAAAAACTTATTTGCAGAACGGATGAAGTAGCTACTCGTCTTCTATCAGATATCTCTTTTGATTGGTTGATACTTTGAAGCCTTTTTAGCTTTATTTTTCTTTTCTTTTTCTTTTTCTTTCTTTTTTTTCTGCTTTTTATTTTCTTTTCTTCTTCAAAATTCCTTTGACATAGAACTTCTGAGGATAATAATTTTTTTTCTCTCTTTCCGAAATCCTTTCTTTCATCTTGATCAATTCGAGTCTTTTCTTCAGGTGCTAATTTTCCCGCACTTTTTGTTTCTTGTCTCTCTTGTGTACTAATTTTCCTGCACTTTTTTGGAGAGGTTTGATTCCTTTTGGAGAACACGAACGAGTAGGATAATCGAGTTGGATATTCTTCAAGATGTTTTTCATAACCTCATAAATTCTTAGATAAGATTTTGGGAATTTGGGAAAGTGGGTTTGTGATTAGGGTTTTTAAGAAATGAAAGGTTTAGGCTCAACAGGGTTTTCTAGGCGGATCATCGATACTAAAAATGAGTATCGGAAGGGTTTTGGGCTTGAAAGAGAAGGCTAAAAGGGGTTCAAATCCTAAGGAATGTCAAGGTCATCTAATTGCACCTATATCACGTACGGTACACACCAATGTGGTCTCGAAGCGTATGTCAAGAGCAAATTCTAATTCAGAGATACATGCATCGGCACACACAAGAAATGAATAATGTAGCATTAAAAATGAATGCTTTTAAGTCTCAAAACCTCACTGCAAATTTGGGTTGTATGTGCCTCGTCATGCGATGCCCCTCTTAGATTATCGTTCCTTGCTTAGGAAATTTCTACCTTAATTTCCTTAAGTTTTTGAAATATTTTCCTCATATTTTGAAAACGGTTTCTTTTAGGCATACCAAAACTCAAAAATTTAGAGTTAATCGCAAGATTTAGCTCATATTTTAAATTTTATTGAAAAATATTTTTGAAAAATTTTAAAAAAATTTAGGGAACATTTTCTGAGATATGCCATGTAGACATAAAAATCGTTTATCCAAGGTATTCCATACCTACCATCCCACACTTAGAGGAACATTGTCCCTAATGTTCTCTTGAGTTGAGATTTTACGACTAAAATCCCACACTTAGAGTTTGAACATGTAAGAAAATGTTTCCTAAGTGTTTAATTGGGCTGGAATCCCACACTTAGTGATAAGTTAGGATGTGGCACAGATTATAACACATAAACTTTAGAAGACTTAGAATCATCAAAAACGGAGAAAGGTTTAAAGTACTCCCCATTCTATTTTCTGGACAGGACCAGATTAGTGTAGAAATGGTGCATGTGATTTGCTAGATTTGAGGACCAGTCTCGTGTAAGATCATCCATTCCACAAAAAAGCTAAGTTCTGCAATAAACATCAACACAACGTCATATCTCGAAAATAACAAAGAGTTATAAAATCTAAGTACTGAAATAAGATAAATAAAATAAACTAAATAAACTAAAAGTCATCAAGTAGATCATCGCTGTCAGGATCAAAGCTAGCGATAGCAGCAACAAGGGATGAGGAGGGTGATGGTGGAAGATCCTCCATCATGTCTCTACTCTGCTTCATAGTACCAGCAGAAACAGGAGCGGGAGGTGGGCTAGGAACATCTAGCATGGCCATCAACTGCTCAGTAAGTGAAGGCCCTGCTGATGAACTCCCTGATGACATAGCAGGCTCAACAGCCTCAAGCGGAGCAGTGGAAGGTCCAGCAGCGAACGGTCCAGCAGGAGGGAAGAATGACCAGGGCAGGCGAGACGGTTCTGGGTCCGGACCTAGATGGAACAGACAGTCAGAAGGTCTCGGCAGTCCTACATGCACAGAGAGGGTGGACATGATGTCATGCTGAAGTTGGAGCGTCCGAAAGAGGGCCCAGGCTGCCACCGGATCAGCAAGTGTAAGCCCATACTCAAGAGTGGGTATGGGAGCTGACTGGTGAGCAGGTGGTGGGGGTCTCTCCGCGGATGGCTCCTCTTGAGTGATCGGGACATCAGTAAGGTCCTCCTCAGGAATAGTGGGCATGGTCCTGCGTGCTCTACGTCCTCGCCTGCGATCTCTGCAATGTCTCAGTGGTCTCTCAGCTATGATCTCTCTGGTGTCACTGGAGCTATCCATCCTGAAATAAACAAAAATAAATAGGTAATGCATAAAATGACGAATACAAACGCACAGAGATCTGATGAAAGTGCAAAGATGTTTCATAAAGAATCTCTGTTTTCAGAATTCTGGCATTTGCATCTTTGAGACTTATCTATGATTTTTTAGAAATTGAAGTTTGTAGTCAGATAAGTAGCAAATCCTGAAATTTTTGTCAGAGGTAATCATACTTAATAAAAATAAATTAAGAAGTAAAATTTTAACAGAAAAGTAAAGATAAGCTTGGGGTGCCTTCCAAGAGCGCTTGTTTTACGAGTCTCTAGCTTGACTCTTTGTACCTTTCTTGAAGACTCATGGAGGTTCAAAGATGAAGATGTCTTCCCTGATGGGAAAGTCTTCAACATAATGCTTTAAGCGGTGACTATTAACCTTATAATTACCTTATGGGTCCTCGAGTTAGATTGTACCATAAGGGAATACCTTTGAGATCATGAATGGTCCGCTCCACCTGTTTTTGAATTTACCGGAGAATTTCTTGAATCGCGAATTGAAGAGCAGCACCTTGTCTCCTTGTTTGAACCTAGAAGGTTGCTTCAGTTTAGCGTCGTGGACCTTTTTAGTCCTTTCTTTGAAGCTCAACGAACTGTCATACGCTTGGTCCCTTAGCTTTGCTAACTCATTCAATTGCATTCTCCGTTGTTCTCCAGCTGCTGAAATTTCCAAGTTGCAATGTTTTAAAGCCCAATACGCCCGATATTCTAAATCGATCGGAAGGTGACACGCCTTGCCGTAGACTAGCCGATACGGTGTGGTTCCTAATTGTGTTTTGTAGGCAGTTCTGAATGCCCACAATGCATCGTCCAATTTTTCGGCCCACCTATGCCCATGATTCCCGATAGTTCGTTCCAATATCCTTTTCAAAGCCCGATTTTTCGCTTCAGCTTGCCCATTTGTTTGTGGATGGTAAGCCGTCGAAGTTTTGTGAGTGACACCATACTGCTGCAGTACCCGCATGAATTGAGTATTGCAGAAATGTGTGCCACGATCACTAATTATAGCTCTAGGAGTTCCAAATCGACTGAACAACTTTTTGAGGAACCGGGTTACTACTTTTGCATTATTGGTCGGAAAAGCTTGAGCTTCGGCCCACCTGGAGACGTAGTCAACTACGACTAAGATGTACTCTTTGCCGTTAGACTTAGGGAATGGTCCCATAAAATCTAATCCCCAGATATCAAAGATCTCCACGGCCTGGATATTAGTAAGTGGCATTTCGTTTCGGGCTGAGATATTACCTTGCCTTTGGCAGATATCACAGCGTCTTACCAGGTCGCAAGCGTCTCGGAATATGCTTGGCCAATAAAAGCCGGCGTCGTAAACCTTTTGTGCAGTCATTTTGTTGCCATGGTGTCCTCCAGTAGGCCCATGGTGGCTCTGGTGTAGAATTCGTTCTGCCTCCTTTCCATCGACACATCTTCGAATAAGTTGATCAGGACAAACCTTAAAGAGGTAAGGATCGTTCCAATAATAGTTCTTGACATCGCGAAAGAATTTTCGTTTCTGAGAAGTTGGCATTCCTTTTGGTATGATGTTTCCTACCAGATAATTGGCAAATTCGGCATACCAAAGGTTGTGTTTGAACTGTGATCCTTGTTGGTAGCCTCCTACAGTCATGAGTTGTTCTTCGTGGAATTGATCTTGTATATCTTTTTCGTGCAACTTCTCCATTGCTGGATTTTCCAATCGGCTGAGATGATCGGCCGCGACATTTTCTGCTCCTTTCTTATCTTTAATCTCAATATCAAATTCTTGTAAGAGTAGAATCCATCGTAGAAGGCGCAGTTTAGCATCTTGCTTCTTGAAAAGGTATTTCAAAGTGGAGTGATCTGTGTAGACAATAGTTTTGGACAGGATTAGATAGGGACGAAATTTATCAAAAGCAAATACTACCGCAAGCAGCTCCTTTTCTATAGTAGTGTAGTTCTCTTGAGCATCTGTGAGCGTTTTGCTGGCGTAGTATATTGGCTGAAAGTGTTTCTCCTTCTGCTGTCCCAGTACAGCTCCAATGGCGAAATCACTGGCGTCGCACATGATTTCAAATGGAAGACTCTAGTCGGGGGCAACCATGATCGGTGCATGTACAAGCCGATCCTTCAGGTAGTTAAAAGTTTTGAGACATTCATCTGTAAAGTCGAACGGAGTATCTTTTTCGAGAAGATGAGTCATAGGTCGAGAGACCTTAAAGAAATCCTTAATAAAGCGACGATGGAATCCGGCATGACCTAGAAAACTTCCGATGGCTTTCACAGAAGTGGGGGGTGGAAGTTTTGATATCGTTTCAAATTTTTCTTTGTCAACTTCAATTTACAACTTTGAAATGCCGTGTCCAAGAACTATGCCTTCTTTCACCATGAAATGACATTTCTCCCAATTCAGAACTAGGTTTGATTCTTCACATCGAGCAAGCATCCTATCCAAGTTAGAAAGACAAGTGGTGAAACAATCCCCAAAAACTGAGAAATCGTCCATGAACACTTCCATGCATTGTTTAATCATGTCGTGGAAGATTGCTACCATGCATCTTTGAAAAGTCGCAGGTGCATTACATAAACCAAAAGGCATACGTCGGTAGGCAAATGTTCCATAGGGACAAGTGAACGTCGTCTTTTCTTGGTCCTTCGGATTGAGAGGTATTAAAAAATAGCCTGAGAAGCCATCAAGGAAGCAGTAGAATTCATTCCCTGACAGTCTTTCGAGCATCTGATCAATGAATGGTAGAGGGAAATGATCTTTTCGTGTAGCTTCATTCAGTTTCCGATAGTCGATACACACCCTCCAACCATTGACGGTTCGTGTTGGAATCAATTCATTGTTTTCGTTAGCGATGACCGTCATGCCTCCTTTCTTCAGGATGACTTGAACTGGGCTAACCCATGGGGAATCAGAGATAGGGTAAATCAGACCAGCATCCAGAAGTTTGATAACCTCCTTTTTAACCACGTCTTGAATCTTTGGGTTGACTCTCCTTTGCCTTTGAACTGATGATCTGAAGTCGTTTTCCATTAAGATTGTGTGCGTGTTAGTTTGGACTAATCCCTTGTATGTCAGAGATCTTCCAAGCAATCGCCTTCTTGTGTGACTTTAGAACCTGTACCAGCATTGCTTTCTCTTCGGGCTTCAATTCTTTAGATATGATAACTGGTAAGTGCGAAGTGCCTTCAAAAAAGCATATTCAAGGTGTGGGGAAGTTCCTTTAGTTCCAATTCGGGTGGTTCTTCAGTAGAGGGTTTCATCCTAGCAGTTTCGTCTCTTTTAAGCTCATCATATGTTGTTTGATAGTCTGACTCTATTGCAGGTGATTCCGGAATATCGGCTGATGCTATCTCAACCCATTCTGTATTGTTGGACAACTCATCTTTTCTCAGCTCATATTTTACTCGGGAAGATTGAGAGATTGCATTTTCTTCAGTGATTATTTCTTTTTCTTTGTCAGTTGTTGCAAATCTCTGGAAATTTTCACAACCTTCTGATAGTTGCAAGGCAGGTGTTTTAAGCATTGACTCCATGTCTTCAAGAGTCTTCAGATCCCTTGAGAGAGACGAATGATTCACTTCAGAAGTCGGGTTCCTTCGTAGTAGAGTGACAGGAATGCCATATCCAAGCGGAGCAGTTGTGATGGAGTTGAACTGCAGCTCAGATTTCTTAAATAGTAAATCTCCAGATGTATGGGAAGAATCCGAGATAGCAGAGCATAGACCCACGCCTTCTTCACAGAGTATTCTTGAAGTGATGACAGTATTGGGAAGGGGGTTGATGCTGCTTACTGCGAGGATCTCTTCCAAGCGTTCTTCAATTATTTCCTGCATAGAATCTACCAAACCAAGATCTTTCCCCATAGGTTGTTTCATTAGTTTATCAACATTGAAGGTGACCTCTTCAGTTCCAACTCGGAGTTTTAAAGATTTTTCATTTACGTCAATGACGGCCTTGGCAGTGTTTAGGAAAGGTCTGCCAAGGATGAGTGGAACCTGGGTGTCCTCTTCAATATCCATAACAACGAAATCAACTAGGAAGACGAATTTGTCAACACGGACCATAATATCTTCAGTAATTCCTCGGGGGAGTTTAACTGATCTATCTGCTAATTGGATGGTCATACGGGTAGGCAAGAGTTCGTTTAATCCTAGTTTTCCATAAAGCGAGAATGACATGAGGTTTACACTAGCTCCTAAGTCAGCTAAGGCGTTACTTAATTGAACATCCTGAAGATAACAAGGAATAGTGAAACGTCCAGTATCTCCAAGCTTAGGGGGTAGTCCTTGTTGCATAATTAGAGAGCACTCTGCATCTAAAGGCAAGTTAACTATCTGCCTAAGTTTTTCTTTGTTGGATATCAGTTCCTTAAAGAATTTAGCACAACTGGGCATTTCTACTAAAGCATCTAATAATCTAACGTTTAGGTATAGGCTTTTGAACATTTCTAGATATTTTCCAAACTAAGCTTCTTGTTTCTCTTTCTTAAGCCTACCAGGGAAGGGTATTCGAACAGGTTTAGAGACTTCTAGGTCTTTAGAAATTTCTGGCTCAGGAGAAGCGACAGGGGTGTCAACTTGTACTGAGTCAGTAGAAGTAGAAGGTTCATTTGAAGGAATATCTATGGTTTTCTTATTCTTAGTCTCTTTTCCTCCTCTAATGACTACAAGAATGTCGTCGTACTCGTAGGATGAGTGATAGACAGAATTATAAATCGCTTCCTCCTTTTTCTTCTCCTCAACTTTTAAAAATAACCTTTTAACATTATCCTCCATGTTTTTAATTAAATCGTTTGAAATTTGAGCAAATAGTCATTTTGGTTTTGAAAATCAAGAATTCGTTTGTTTGTACTATTTTGCTCAATCATGAAGTTATTGAAAATCGTATTGTTTAGACGAGAAGTCAATTGGGTTGGAGTAGAGAGAACTAAAGATTGAGATGAAGGTAGTGTGGTTAACCGCTGAACGAATGGTTTAGAATGAAAGGGTTGGTCAGGGTTTCTACCAGTGGTATCAAGAATTTCTTCGTTGGCCCATATGTTTGGGAAGAACTTTGGGGGTCTCTTCTTTTGCATGGGTTTAGAAGATTCTTGCAAGTCCTTGACAACTTTGGAGATGGATTCGAATTGAGTTTTCAAGGTGTCCAAGGCTTGATCTGAAGTATTCCATTTTTCTGAAGTGGATTCATCTGGATCCAAGTCATGATGGTGCATCGTTATCGTCTCAATCAATTTCCAAGCTTCGTCTGAAGTATGTTGCATGAAGTTTCCGGATGAAGCAGTGTCGAGGGTTTGTTGGTGCTGAGGATTTAAGCTACTGTAGAATGTGCAGACCAGATTCGTTTCAACCAAATGATGATTTTGTTCCGTTATGATTCTTAAATCATTCCCAAGCCTTGCTTAATGATTCGTTAGTTTCCTGACGGAAGTTAGCAATGTCGGCTTTAAGCTTGGTTTGTATGGAAGGAGGGAAGTACTTAGATAGAAACTTAGTAGCCATCTCCTCCCATGTATGAATCGAATTGGGTTCGAAATCATAAAACCAGGTTAAGGCTCGAGAGGATAGAGAATAAGGAAACAGATGGAGTCGAAGAGGGTCTCTATTGGTTCCTATTAGTTTGAAAGAGTCAGTAAGGTTAATGAATTTATTGAGATGGGCGTTTGGATTCTCAACCGAAAGACCATGAAACTGACACTCAGATTTAATCATTTTTATGTAGTGAGTCTTAATTTCAAGGGTTTCGTTGGTTGGTGCTACGATCGGTCCTCCTCGTCCCTCTAGCAGTGGTTTGATTGATGAGGCGAGCGTGATATGGTTCGTCATAACTTGTAGGGTTACGGAAAGGAAAGCTAATTTAATCTAAACTAATTAACCTAATTAACCTAAAGATAAAGCAGGTAACTTCAGGATGATATTGATCTTCCGAAAGGATCGCTAAATAGCTAAATAATTAAATTCCTAAAATCGGTCGTTGTAGTCCCCGGCAGCGGCGCCAAAAACTTGTCGCAGCCCCAGCGGTCGGTCGGATTTTACTCCGGTCGTTGAACCGTCCGGCAAGGGCTCACGGCAATGGGTTTTATATTTATGATGCAGGGTATCCTAAATTTTAATACAACTTAAAGACTTAAAGGGCAGTAAGCGGTACGTATGACTCAGGTGTCGTTCTTCAAACTACAACAGGCATGAGATCTTAGGAGGATTAACTATCTTTTGTAATTTAGCTGGGATTTTAAAACTTTTTGATAGGTTGGTTTGGTTTTCTAATATAATTACTAAAATTAAAAACTAAATTAAAGGAGGGGTTTGTACGGAGAACGCAGAGATTTCAAGATAAGGAATATGTTTGCTGCAATTTCGACAATGTTATTTGGGTGGATAGTTATGGTGGATAAGGCTACTAGGTGCGATGACTAATCCGGTGAGGTCATAGAAGCTTAATTAGTAATAAAGTATTATGCCTACGATGCTTTTCCGTTATACCAATTACGAGTCCAGATTACTCACTAGATATTCCTATATTTCTTAATGAGCTATAGCTACGATCCTACTATATACCTAACGTAGAGTTATCCGCCATCAGATATATAATATGTCACATGGATAGCAGTTATAGAATGTCCAATACAACGGAAGTTCTCCCAAATGCACAGACCAATTCAGCTGATCCAGGTCCCCATTTACAGACATCCAGAGGACGTTAGTATCATGGCATGAATTGTTCATTGAACAATAACATGAACAGGATTTAACCCGCGGAACCGGTTGGGATAATCTGTCTAGCGGTCGGCTGAATTGTTCATCATTAATCATACAATCATCACAACTATTACATGCATGTTAACCTATCTGTATTACGTTTATCATGTTTATGAAAATCTAATTAGCAGGGCAGTGATAGTGGTTATGTATGTCTAGCATGTAGTACCTAAGCAACAATGAAACAAGAACATGTAATAGGACGGAACACTAGCATCACAATAACTGACCTAATAACTAAATCATGAGTATCCCGGAAGTTGTCCCAAAGATACACAACAAACAAGCATGAACCTAATCTATCTCTAATCCTATGCTTTGTGTCCCTCGGATATGTCTCAATCAAGGGAACAACGACCATGTTGAGTTCATTGATCATCATACACAGAATAGTTGGCAATCCTACTTCTAGTAATGGGCCCAATTCTAGGGAGGAGGATACAAACCACATCATAAGTTGGACATATAAACGGGCAGAGGTTCAACTTATAAGTTCACAAACAGTTTAAATTTACACAGACAGAGTAACAGCATGTTTACAATTGGGATCATTATTTCCACAACGGATTGTGTCCACGACTTTCATAGCTTCCACGTTCCGTACTACACACATTCGTGATGATTCTGGCGCTATACAAATGAAAGCCGTATAACGTTACCTCCGTTGTTTCATAATGGTGTCACCCCAATTGCATATTAATTCATAACTATCCTAACATTGCATATATCACATCAAACATTGATTTTCCTAGCCTAGCATAATTCTAGCATTCATTCCTAAGCATGCATAATAAGAAAGCATAATTAAAAGAATAAATACGAGAGATTGTATTAAACCTGAATAAGAGAGTAATACAGACAAATCTTCGCAAATCTGAAGTCTCGGAGTAACTCCGTACACAAGCTACTAAGAGCTTCTACATCTAACCTACTAATTCTCCTCTAACTCCTAAGAGTAGTGCTAGAGAGAGAATGCTAAACTACCTACTAATTTTCCTCTAACTCCTAAGAATAGTGCTAGAGAGAGAATGCTAAACTAATGAGAGAAATGAGATGAGAGATGTGTGAAAATGAGAAATGGAAGCCTCTATTTATAGGAGAAGGGAGGTAGCCATGGTACAAGTCTTGAAGCACTGAATACAAGCATCAAAGCAGCATACGGGGCGAGCGGACCAAGGGGGGTCAAACGGCACCTTCCAAGAGCAAACCCCCCGTATATGGCACCCTAAGGGCCGTATACGGCACCTAGGGTACCGTATACAGTACCTAGGTGGCCAGGGGGGGTTGGTGCTCCATTTGCTGTATACTGACTTCTCGGTTGCTTGGTTCGTCCGTATCTTCTTCGTTTGTAGTCCGTTTGGCTTGATTCTTGTGCCGTTGGATTCGTTTTTCTATTATGCTTCTAATGACACTAAGTTTGCCAAATTTGGAAGTGTTTGACTTTTGCGTATTCCGGATGACGATCGGCGAGCTTTTAGACTGTGTATCTTCTCCGTCTTTCGTCCGTTTCTTCTGATTCTTTCACCTCCTGTCTTGGATTTTCCTATAGAGTCATAAAATATGAATTAAGTTCTATTTCTATAAGGATATTAAGAACGGATATTTTAAGGTGATTGTTTTTGCCTCGGTTTGCGTGTTATTTGGACGTTTTAACCGATTTTTGTGGCAATGTCTATATTTAGACTACCTTGGTGATTTTTGGTAAATAATGATGGTTTTGAAATGTTTTCACCAAAGAATAGTCCAAAAAGTGTGGAAATATGTCCTCAAAATCATTACTTTTTGGGTCACATCAGAGATAATAGTGGGTTTTAAATTTGTAAGGTTGGGGCCTAGGGTTACTATTATGCTAATCAAAGGGCTAGCAAAAGACAAGTATGACATAGGATCGTTCTTCAAAGCACAACAAATTGAAGCTAGGGGATTTAGAAATATTTATGTATTTAGCTAGGAATAAAAGAGTTGGTTTTGGTTTGGGGTTTTCTATTCTAAATTAAAGTAAACTAAACTAAAGAGTGGAGGTTACTTCGGGTGTTCAACAACTAAAGCGATTGTCTACTACGAAGTGGTTTAGTAGTTATTAAATATGGAGAGTTCTAGTGGAGATAAGTTCGTAAGTTAAAGTGAGCTATTACTACAACCATCCTACCAGGCTAATGCGGAAGTGTCCATAATCAGGCAAATAGAATGTCACGTGGGTTGCAGAATATATTAAAGCATACACCAAAAGTTCTCTCAAATGTATACCCATATTATCCGACAGTTAATTTCGAATCCTATTCCCCAATCTCGGTCGTCAGAGATGTCCGAATCTTGACATAGTTTGTTGAATAAACAATCTTATGAACGAGGTTTACCCTCACCGGAATAGGTTGGACTAATTGGTCTACGCGGCCAGATAATATGTCATCACTTATTTGTACGAATTATCAACATTACTCAGGTATGTTGAGACATAGTTTGTGACAACAGATCTAGCTTGAAATAGGACTGGTGTAATTATTATTATGTTTGCGTATTGGTTTAGATTTGTAAATGAGTATTTTGTTAATAAAGATAGACGAAACTTTGTATTAACAATTTACGTTTGCTGCGAGTCGAGTTCTCAGGTCGCAAGTGTTGCGAAGCGAGATGAGAACTGAACTAGCAAAACTATGAACAAAAGATTGTGGCGAGCCGTGTTCAGTATTGGGCTTGGGCTGCGTGGCGAGTCGAGTCAACTCGCAGGTCCAGTGGCTGCGAGTTGAGACGAGAATATAAATATGTTTTCAATACGTGAAAAATATAACACTTTTGCTATTCGTATATTATAACCTGCGAACTCAGTATTCACAGAGAACAAAAACCTAACGGCTAGGCTTTGACGATTTTACGTTTAAAGCAAAGTATTAGATTACCTAAAATGCGAACTTATTCGTTGTTAGTAAGATAACATCGTATTAAGGAATTCCGCACCTTAATACTACAGATAACGAAGTTATCGATCCTAGAACTAGGGACTTACAATTGGTATCAGAGCTTTCGGGCTAGATAACGAAGGTTGTTCAAAGTTTTAGTGTTAATCGCGTTTAATTCGGATCGTTTATACGTGCATTAGTACATATTAACGATCAAAATCATTCTCTGGACGATTTGGGGTTTGTTTACGGTCGAAATTTCCAGTTTCAATTGTAAAAATACCTAAAATTTTTGTTTTCGGGTTTTTCAGCCGTTTCGCGAGTCGAGATTAGGGTTTCAGATAAGTCTGCGAACCGAGTTGAACTTGCGAATCGACATTCTGCGAGTCGAACTTATTTGCGAATTGAAATATTCTGCGAACCGAGATCTCCTGTGAACCGAGATCACTTTTGAATTGACATCACTGCGATCCGAACTGAGGCTTGCGAACCGTGATTCTGCGAGTCAAGCTGAGATTGCAAGTTGAACCGAGTTGAATTCGCGAATACATGTTAACTTTAAACTTCACGATGTCTGACCTTTGCAAAATGATTGAGATGGAACACGAGATTGGAAAATCTAATGTTCCACCTAAATTGTTGAGAGTTGAGGATTATTATAGCTGGAGGGATAGGTTCGAATCTTACTGTAGATTCCATGATCTATCTATCTGGATGTGTATCAAGAATGGATACACGGCACCTACACAAACTGTTGAGAATGCTATTGTGGTTCTCACTTATCAACAGATGAGTGAAGCACAAAAGAAGGAATTTGAGGTTGAGAACAAGGCTCATTCTTCAATCAAGATGAGTCTACCCAAGGAACTTAATCATCAACTGAAGTCCTTCTAAACTGCTAGAACTTTGTGGACAGCTCTAGAGAAGAGGTGTGAAGGTAGTCCATAAGTTAAAGCAGGCAAGAGAAATCTCCTGAAAAAGCAGTTTACTGTTTTCAAATCTTTGAAAGGAGAAGATCTTGATGCTTATACCACAAGATACTACCATTTGTTGAGTGAGCTAGATGACCATGAGATTTTAACTACCGAGACTGAGAAAACCGACAAGTTTATTGAGGGTTTACCGTCTAAGTGGGAAATGCATGGCATAATGTTTAAAGACAATGATGAGAGGTATGCAACTATGACCTTAGAGCAGGCTATTGATAAGCTCAGAGGTTATTATTTCACCAAGAAGACTAGAGATACTGATTCTGATCAGGCTCAGGATCCGGGACTATATCACGGAAAATCTACTATCTCTACTGCTTCCTCGAGCTCGACCACTGCTTTGTTTGTTTGTAATGCTGATGGAAAAGGTGAAATGATTACTGATGAATTATGTCTTGTTACCTCATCTGGTAGTGAAGCAAAGGGTAAACCAACTGAGAAGTCACCTCAGGAGCATCAAAAGATGCCTATGAGTGTGAAATCTGCTGAACAATAATTATCCGTTCTTGCTTCATTTGTAGCTTCTTATGAAAACTACATTCAGGGTAAAATCAATGATCCAATTATGTTTGACGAAGATTATGATCAGATAGACCCTGAGTATCTTGAAGAAATAGAACTTCAGGATCAACTTGCTATGTTGTCTAGAAGAGTAAAGAATTTCTTGAAGAAAACTGGTAGAAAGGTAGTTGGCAATCGATCAGGATTTGATAAGACCAAGATCAAGTATTTTAACTGTCAGGGTTATGGATACTTTGCTTGAGAATGCCAAAGACCTAAGGTAGAAGCTGGCAATGGAAAACAGGGTTCGGGAAGCACTCTCGCTTCCAAAGCCTTGGTTGTGAAACAGTTGGATGGCTCTTATGAATGGAAAGCTCAGTCTGAGGAAGCTTTCATGGTTGAGATTGATGAGTCTACATCCTACATGCCTACTGATGCAGAGTGTGATGTAAAGGTGCCTGAGGTTGAAATGAAAGCAAGCGATGAAGACGTGCTGTATGGATTCAACTGAAAATATGAATCCTGAAGACTTTGTAGCACGCATTGCTGAAATTCAAACAGACAAGAAAAGGGTATGCATTGATATTCTTACTCTTGCTGATGTCTGTTATTTAGTTACTGATTTACAGTCACGGGTTAGTGTTTTAACTGTATCAAACAAAAACCTGTCTTCTCAAGTTAGCATATTGACTGAATCTAATAAGACTGTTAGATCTGAACTTGAACTAGCTAAGATTGATGTGCGTAGGTTAACTGATGATAAACAGGACTTAAAAGATAAAATTAAGTCTGATGCTTCTGATAGGATTGCACTTAGAGATACCATTAATGAAAAGCTGTCATCATAGATGGTCTCTATATGAACCTAAAAGACTTAAATCAGACAATTGCTAATAAGGAGAAAGAGTTAGCTGACTATAAATTGAAGCTAGTTGAGCAAAATCGAAAGATACAAAATTATAGAACCACTGAGATGGACAAGATGTTAGATGCTCAACAAAGTGTGAAGGATAAGTCAGGACTAGGTTATAATGAGACACCTCCTCCTTTCAATTCGAATTACACTAGGCTTCTAGAAGATACTAAAATGACTGAAGTATGTTCTGAAGAACCAGTAGCTAAACCTGATCAGTCAGAGGCACAACAGAATGTTATTAAGAATCCGTCATCTGATGATAGTAGGAGAATTCCTCACACTAAAGTACATTTTGTACCTGGTGGAGTAATTAATGATACTAAGACTGATGAAGTGGTTAATAAAGAACATGTAGTTGAACCTTTAGTGCCTAAGACACCGACTGCGGATGCAAAAGTTAGTTAGTCACGAAAACAGATGTCCTGCTTCAAATGTCACCAAAAAGGACATGTGGCTTCTTGTTGTCCAAATAAGAAGTTGGAAACATCACATAAGTTAGTGAATACTGAAAAGATACAGACCATTTCTAGTTCAATTGTAGACAGGCTAGGCTCCAAACCGGGATTAGGCAGCAAACCTGTAAACATTCTGAAAAGGGATGGTAATCATAGTGTCTCTCCACCTAAACCTAAAAGGCCTTATACTCTGAACGAAAATACTTTCAATAAGCCAAGACATAAGACAGCTTCGAGGTTTAGTGTGACACCCGTCAAATTAGGACTAGTAATTAGTGCCTAATCAAGTGTAATACATGTAATTAGTTCTGTGTTAGGCTAATTAATGTATCAATATATATATTGTTTAATATATACAATTATGCGATTTGATTAAATCGTGCAATTTTCAAATTGAATGCAATTCGATTCAATTAATATGGACGTTGGTGAACAATTTTATTAAATAATATAATATTATTTAATAACGCAATTATATCCAAAATATTATTTAGATAATATTTCAATTCAAATTAGTATCGTACAAACAAGGACTACACGATTAGATTATTAAACGCGCAAACAAATCGAAACAAGTTAAAGTTATATTTTATAACGCAACCATTAAGTATTTGGTAAAATACTTCAACAAAAATATTGGGTAATTATTCGTATTTTAAAACGTATATTTAAACGTATAAAATAAACATTTAACGTTTAAACGATCGGGAAAACGAACACCGCACGGAGCGCAAATGCGGAGATTAAAAGTTTTGGGAGATTCCCTCCCCAAACCCCCTAAAACCAGCCATCTTTCCCCCCTTTTACCCTCATTTCCCACTTATCTCTCTCTCCCCTCTCTTATTTTCTCTCTAAAAACCAAACCACCACCATCCACCTTAAATCACTAAATAACACCACAAAACCACCTCAAATCACTTGGAGCTTTTGGAGAAAAACGACCACCACGCAACGATCTACAACTCTATCTTTTCGGAATTTCCATTCAACACTTCGTAAGTTTCCGGCGAACTCTCGAAATTCATCGATTTCACATTTACGTGTTTATAGTTTCTTTAAGCTTAAAATGTCCAAAAATGGGTTGGGTAAAAGTCTCAGGTCAAACGGAGGCCGGAAAACACCTTTTTGGGCCATTTTCCGGCCAACAGTCCGCAGTGTCGCAGTGGCTCCAAGCCACCAGCGACACTAGGCTTAATGTGGCAGAAATTGATTAGTGTCGCATATAGCGACACTATGCTTAGTGTCGCATAAACCTTAATGTCGCAGGATAGCGACACTACACCTAATGTCGCATGAATCTGTAGTGTCGCATAAATCGTAATGTCGCAGGAATAGCGACACAAGCCTTAGTGTCACAAGAATTTTCCAAGCTGACCTGGCAACTCGACCCCAGCCAGGGGCTCTGCCCCTTGGACCCCGCCAGGGGCTGCCGCCCCTTGGACCTCGCTACCAGGGGCGCTGCCCCCGTACCCCCGTCATTAACGGGCTTCGCTCTTACCCTAGGTTCACAAGTAACGGTGTTACATCTAAACTTTCACACAAAGTGTTAAACTTGTATAACATCAAACACGAATGCGACACAACTTCTAAAACACATTGGAACTTAGTTTTAGGTATAACACTTCAAAACCATCAAAATAATAATGTGGGATTATTGTTACAAACAAGCACCAATGGGCCGTACACATTTTCAAAGACTTAAACAAACAACCAAATCGCGGTAATTTGGACATTCTAAGTTGGACGAACAATTACAAGGGCAGTCTTTCGAGATGCCTACTCATGTTATAACCATTGTGTGTCTTGGACACCCTCAGGTTACAAGTCTTCGGACATCAATCCACCGCTAATCAATTCAAGTTTATTAATTTAATCGCTCAAGGCTCAGGTGAGTCTCATGGCCCCTATTTTACTGTTTTTCAATCAGGGGTGTGATATTGTTGCTCGTTTTGTTTTACAAGTTGAACGCAAGTACAAATCAAAATCAAATACTACATGAGTTACTTCAACTAATTAATTTAAAGCCCTCCATAGCATAGTCTGGTAATACGTAGTAGCGAGAGTGTTAGTATATGATATCATATAGGATTGACAATCATCGTCCGGGTTAGCACGCACTAACTGGTCAAACGGACGTATTAGCATTTGGGAAGACGAGTGTAGATTAGGCACTCGTAGGAGGCAACTCAGTTAGGTTTCCTTAATTGGACCTGACACTCAAGTTAAGCTCAGACTATGTGCTCATGGCTGTATAACTTTTATTTTGCTTAATTGCATTTTAAATTCAATTATATTATAAAATCTTGCGGTTCATACAAATATGCGTTGACATACAAACCTGTGAGCTCACCAGCGTTTCGCTGACCCATTTTAGCATGTATCACAGGTGACCAGCAGTAGGTTGGACAGCTCAATCAAGAACTATTAGCTCGAGTCAGCATGCAACCAATCAGAGATTTAGCTGCATTATTATATTTTGTATAGGTTAATTATGTACTTAAATCTCTCAATTTCAAACCGGGCTAATGTAAACTTTTGTTTTATCAATATCAATGTAAAATGACGCATGTAGTGGTTGTTCATTATATCTTTTGTGCTGTGTATATTGATTAGTCGCGCCCCGACCCGATTCGCTTCCGCAACCCGAATTTGGGGGTGCGACAGATTGGTATCAGAGCCTAAGGTTATAGTGAATTAGGTTGCATTTAGTGGGCCTAGACTATGACCGTTAGGCAGTATTCCTTATTAAGTATGATTAGGTTCAGTGACTACATGATATTGGTTTAATTTAACATAGCCTGATCAACTATGTACAATTAAAAGAATATGATGTGAGACCTGAAAAGAGTCATGACTGAACAGGATACATTAGTTGACTCTGACCATGAGAGAAACCGGGACTCAAACATGTCTGTGTTAGACACTTTAGGCTATTATGTGATATATATATATATATATATATATATATATATATATATATATATAGATATATATACATAGATAGGCCTCTCTCACGCTCAATATCTTAGGCTATATTATATATTTATTATATGAATATAGGCCTCATTCTTTCTAACGCTTTGTCTCAGAATGGCAAACACACCACCCAATTCGTCACGCTCTCATCCGTATGGATCAAGAAACCCAAGGGTGACTAGGAGGAACACTAGGTTGCCTCGAGCTGACCCATACCCCACTCACTTCACTTTGTCAGATTTAGCCACTAGGCTACACCGACATGAGCAACGACTTGATACTATGGATATCAAACTCCAAGAAACCAACGAAAACTGGAGACTCACATCACTCGAACGTATCAATCAAGTCTCCGAAGACCACGAAAATACCGTCAACCACATGGACACCCTTGACAACCGTCTGGGTGAAACGATCAGAACTATGGAGGTTGTCCACAACCAAGTGATTGGCAACCGAAATGAAATTTCCGTCCTACAATCAAGGCTGAACCAGTGCGAGACACGTCTAAGGGAAACCGAGGACGCCCTCCGAATGGTTAGCAGACTTGCAGAATCTGTGGACCATCTCACCACACTACTTCCACAACTCAATCTACGTCAGGATTAGCTTAGGCTGAACCTGTACTCTATTATGCTTTCATAGGACCTATGTAATTCGACCGGATGTATCAATTCCCGAAACTTTTGTAAAACTTTTAAATCTGTAGCTTTTGAAACTCGTGATTTGGAATTGTCTGTAATCATTTAACATCGTAATATCAATCAGCAATTTCTCTCGACTATTTTACATTGTTAATTTTCACTGTGTGATGTTGTATATTACCGCTTAAATATATATACATCTATTGAATTATCATTCCGGTACAACTTCTCATGTACCTCTTGTTTCTTTCTTGAAGAATCATGCCGCCAAAGAAGAAAAGTTACAGTGATGCCGAACTTGCTGCTATCGTATCTCGAGCAGTGGCCGATGCTTTGGCTGCTCGGGATTCACCTCGAAACTCCCAAAGTAACGACGAAACCCCAGTCATTACCCCTGTCATCAAGCCTTGTTCCTACAAGGATTTTCTCAGCTGTAAACCACTTTACTTCAAAGGCATGGAAGGTGCCATTGGTCTGATCCGATGGATTGAACGTATGGAATCCGTCTTCAACCTCTGCAACTGTGCTGAGGAAAAAAGGTCAAATTCTCTGCCTACACCTTTCAGGAAGATGCACTTACATGGTGGAACACCCACGCCAACTCTGTAGGCATCGAAATAGCAAACCAACTCCCCTGGGCTGAATTGAAGAAGAAGCTAAGGGAATAATACTGCCCCGAAGAAAAACTGCATCGGTTGGAGGAAGAGTTATGGCACCTGACTGTGCAGGGAACTGACATTGCTGGATATACCACCAAATTCCAGCAATTTGCGCTGTTATGCCCGGGTTTGGTTGATCCGGAGGAGAAGAGCATCAAAAGATACATCCGCGGCCTCCCGGAAAATATCCAGGGGAACGTTGCTTCATCCAAGCCAACCACTACTGAAAGTGCTATCCGGCTAGCACATGAACTCATGGCAATGGTTGTTAGCCGTGAGAAATCCAATACATCCTCCTCCAACAACAACAAACGCAAACCTTCTGAACACCACAACAACCAGATCAAGAAAGCCAACACCATCCAAGTTTACAACACCAACTCTGAACCCAAACGTGCTTACACTGGGGACAGGCCATATTGTTCCAAGTGCAACTACCACCACGACGGTCCATGCAGTACTCCCTGCAACAACTGCAGGAGGTATGGGCACTTGACCCGAGATTGCCGAGCCCCCAAATCCAACAACAACACCTCTCGCAACAATTCCAACCAACCCAAATCTTGCTTTGGGTGTGGAGAAACAGGACACTTCAGAAACGAATGTCCTAAAAACAAGAACAAGGGAAACAACAACAACTCAAGGGGAAGAGCGTTCGTACTCAACTCCGGGGATGCCCGTCAGGACCCGAATGTGGTCACGGGTATGTTCCTCCTCAACAACTTATCTGCTTCTATTCTGTTTGATACTGGTGCCGATAGAAGTTTTATTTCCGATGAGTTCTACCCTCTACTTGATATTGCACCTATTGCCCTAGATGTTAAGTACACCGTAGAACTTTCAAATGGTAAACTCATAGAAACTGATAGTGTGATACCTAATTGCACTTTAAACCTAGCCAACGAAATCTTTTCAATCGATCTTATGCCTGTTGAAATTGGAAGTTTCGACGTCATCATTGGTATGGACTGGTTGTCCAAACATCGCGCTGAAATCATTTGTTATGATAAACTCGTTCGTATTCCTCTCGCCGTCGGTAGAACCCTGGTCATACAGGGGGAGACCGGTGGAACGAGACTAAACATCATATCTTGCTTGAAAACTCGGAAGTTCCTGAGAAAAGGTTATCCAGCAATCCTCGCACACATCATGGAGAAAAAGTCAGAGGAGAAGCGACTTGAGGATGTGCCCATCATTCGAGACTTTCCAGAAGTCTTTCCCGAAGAACTACCTGGTCTACCACCATCAAGACAGGTTGAGTTCTCAATCGAACTTGTGCCCGGTGCCGCACCTGTGGCCCGAGCACCATATCGATTAGCCCCATCCGAACTTCAGGAGCTGTCCACCCAATTACAGGAACTCCTGGAAAGAGGATTCATTCGACCGAGTTCTTCACCTTGGGGAGCTCTGGTCTTATTCATGAAGAAGAAAGACGGTTCTTTCCGAATGTGCATCGACTACCGAGAGTTGAACAAATTGACCATCAAGAACCGATATCCGCTCCCTCACATCGATGACCTGTTTGACCTACTACAAGGGTCAATTATTTATTCAAAGATCGATCTTCGGTCAGGTTATCATCAACTTCGAGTTCGCGACACCGATATCCTGAAAACTGCTTTCCGAACTCGTTACGGGCATTATGAATTTCAAGTAATGCCATTCGGCCTAACCAACGCACCGGCTGTATTCATGGATCTTATGAATCGGGTGTGTAAGCCATATCTCGACAAGTTTGTCATTGTCTTCATTGACGACATTCTCATATACTCGCGAAATGAACAAGAACACGCGCAACACCTCAAAACCATCCTAGAGCTACTTAAACACGAAGAGCTATACGCCAAATTCTCCAAGTGTGAGTTCTGGATAAAATCCGTTCAATTCCTTGGACATGTTGTTAATAGTCAAGGAATCCATGTCGACCCATCGAAAATCGAGGCCATCAAGTGCTGGCAAGCACCAACATCTCCAACCGAAGTACGTCAATTCTTGGGTCTTTCCGGATACTATCGGCGATTCATTGAAAATTTCTCGAAAATAGCTCAACCACTCACAACCCTGACTCAGAAAGACAAAAAGTTCGATTGGACTAATAAACAAGAGTCAGCATTTCAACTTCTAAAACAAAAGCTTTGCAGTGCTCCGATTCTATCCCTACCCGAAGGCACCGATGACTTCGTGGTATACTGCGATGCTTCTCACCAAGGTCTCGGTTGCGTGTTGATGCAACGGGACAAAGTTATTGCTTATGCTTCGAGACAGATCAAAATTCATGAAAAGAACTACACCACCCACGATCTCGAGCTAGGAGATGTCGTCTTTGCCCTCAAAATATGGAGACACTACCTCTACGGCACTAAGTGCACAATCTTTACCGACCACAAAAGTCTCCAACACATATTCGATCAGAACGATCTCAACATGAGACAACGCCGGTGGGTCGAATTGCTTACCGACTACGATTGTGAGATCAAATACCATCCGGGCAAAGCAAATGTTGTTGCCGATGCCCTCTGTCGAAAAGAACGAACGAAACCACTTCGAGTCCGAGCCCTCAGCATGACTATTCACAATGATCTAAACATTCATATTCTCACTGCTCAACTCGAAGCTCTGAAACCTGCTAACATCAAAAACAAAGCCTTGAGAGGCATGGATAAACAATTTGAAATCAAACCTAATGGAGTTAGGTACTTCTCTAACCGAATTTGGTTGCCTAGTTTTGGGAACCTGCGAGACTTAGTGATGGATGAAGCTCACAAGTCCAAATATTCTATCCATCCTGGATCCGACAAAATGTATCACGGCATCAAGGAATTTTATTGGTGGCCGAATATGAAAGGTGAAATCGCTATATACGTTAGCAAGTGTCTTACTTGCTCGAAAGTCAAAGCTGAATACCAAAAACCTTCTGGTTTACTCCAACAACCCAGCATTCCTGAATGGAAATGGGAACAAATTGCCATGGATTTCATAACCAAACTACCAAAGTCATCGAGCGGTTGCGATACCATTTGGGTGATCGTCGATCGTCTCACAAAATCTACTCATTTTCTGGCAATCAAGGAAACCAACAAAATGGAACGCCTCACACAAATCTACATCAAAGAGGTTGTTTCTCGACACGGTGTTCCAATCTCGATTATCTCCGATAGGGATAGTCGCTTCACATCTCACTTTTGGCAATCACTCCAGAAATCATTGGGTACCCGTCTTGATATGAGTACCGCCTACCACCCTTAAACCGACGGCCAAAGTGAACGAACAATTCAAACACTGGAAGACATGCTACGAGCTTGCGTAGTTGACTTCGGTGTAAACTGGGAAAAACACCTACGGTTGTGTGAGTTTTCATATAACAACAGTTATCACACCAGCATAAAGGCTGCACCCTTTGAGGCACACTACGGTCGTAAGTGCCGCTCACTGATTTGTTGGACCGAAGTGGGAGATAGTCAACTCACTGGTCCCGAACTCGTTCACGAAACAACCGAGAAAATCTTCGAGATCCAAAACAAACTCAAAGCCGCACGTGATCGTCATAAAAGTTATGCTGACGTGAGACGCAAACCACTCGAGTTCCAGGTTGGGGATCGAGTGCTACTCAAAGTTTCACCTTGGAAAGGTGTTATCCGATTCGCTAAACGCGGTAAACTGAACCCAAGATACATTGGACCTTTTGAAATCCTCGAGAGGATAGGTCCAGTGGCATATCGATTGCAGCTGCCATCCGAACTCAGCAGCGTGCACCCCACTTTTCACATTTCAAACCTGAAAAAGTATCTGTCTGATGAGACACTCATCATTCCACTCGATGAAATTCGTATTGATGACAAGCTTCACTTTGTTGAAGAACCTGCACAAATCATGGATCGTGAGGTCAAACAACTCAAACAAAGTCGTATTCCCATTGTCAAAGTCAGGTGGAATTCGCGGTGTGGGCCGGAATTCACCTGGGAACGGGAGGACCAGATGCGACTCAAGTATCCTCAGTTATTTGCTGACGCTACTTCAAACACGACTTCAAACTAAATTTCGGGATGAAATTCTCCTAACAGGGGGAGAATGTGACACCCGTCAAATTAGGACTAGCAATTAGTGCCTAATAAAGTGTAATACATGTAATTAGTTCTGTGTTAGGCTAATTAATGTATCAATATATATATTGTTTAATATATACAATTATGCGATTTGATTAAATCGTGCAATTTTCAAATCGAATGCAATTCGATTCAATTAATATGGACGTTGGTGAACAATTTTATTAAATAATATAATATTATTTAATAACGCAATTATATCCAAAATATTATTTGGATAATATTTCAATTCAAATTAGTATCGTACAAACAAGGACTACACGATTAGATTATTAAACGCGCAAACAAATCGAAACAAGTTAAAGTTATATTTTATAACGCAACCATTAAGTATTTGGTAAAATACTTCAACAAAAATATTGGGTAATTATTCGTATTTTAAAACGTATATTTAAACGTATAAAATAAACATTTAACGTTTAAACGATCGGGAAAACGAACACCGCACGGAGCGCAAATGCGGAGATTAAAAGTTTTGGGAGATTCCCTCCCCAAACCCCCTAAAACCAGCCATCTTTCCCCCCTTTTACCCTCATTTCCCATTATCTCTCTCTCCCCTCTCTTATTTTCTCTCTAAAAACCAAACCACCACCATCCACCTTAAATCACTAAATAACACCACAAAACCACCTCAAATCACTTGGAGCTTTTGGAGAAAAACGACCACCACGCAACGATCTACAACTCTATCTTTTCGGAATTTCCATTCAACACTTCGTAAGTTTCCGGCGAACTCTCGAAATTCATCGATTTCACTTATTTTTATGTGTTTATGGTTTCTTTAAGCTTAAAATGTCCAAATATGGGTTGGGTAAAACTCTCAGGTCAAACGGAGGCCGGAAAACACCTTTTTGGGCCATTTTCCGGCCAACAGTCCGCAGTGTCGCAGAGGCTCCAGGCCACCTGCGACACTAGGCTTAATGTCGCAGAAATTGATTAGTGTCGCATATAGCGACACTATGCTTAGTGTCGCATAAACCCTAATGTCGCAGGATAGCGACACTACACCTAATGTCGCATGAATCTGTAGTGTCGCATAAATCGTAATGTCGCAGGAATAGCGACACAAG
Source organism: Pseudognaphalium luteoalbum (assembly GCA_963422505.1). NCBI lineage: Eukaryota > Viridiplantae > Streptophyta > Magnoliopsida > Asterales > Asteraceae > Pseudognaphalium > Pseudognaphalium luteoalbum. The sequence continues at coordinate 133,130,709 of OY730192.1, read as the reverse complement.
CCTTAGTGTCACAAGAATCAAGCTAGTGTCGCATATAGCGACACAGACCCTAGTGTCGCACTAACTAGTGTCGCAGGTAGCGACACTAGCCCAGTGTCGCATGAAACAGATCCAAGAAATCACAGATTTTATTAAGTGCCAAGACCTAAAATTTTACCACTCGATTTCACCCAAATTCGAATCCAGATGCGTTTTTCACCAAAGCAACTTAGTAGAAATAAAAATTTTCCAAGCTGACCTGGCAACTCGACCCCAGCCAGGGGCTCAGCCCCTTGAACCCCGCCAGGGGCTGCCGCCCCTTGGACCTCGCTACCAGGGGCGCTGCCCCCGTACCCCCGTCATTAACGGGCTTCGCTCTTACCCTAGGTTCACAAGTAACGGTGTTACATCTAAACTTTCACACAAAGTGTTAAACTTGTATAACATCAAACACGAATGCGACACAACTTCTAAAACACATTGGAACTTAGTTTTAGGTATAACACTTCAAAACCATCAAAATAATAATGTGGGATTATTGTTACAAACAAGCACCAACGGGCCGTACACATTTTCAAAGACTTAAACAAACAACCAAATCGCGGTAATTTGGACATTCTAAGTTGGACGAACAATTACAAGGGCAGTCTTTCGAGATGCCTACTCATGTTATAACCATTGTGTGTCTTGGACACCCTCAGGTTACAAGTCTTCGGACATCAATCCACCGCTAATCAATTCAAGTTTATTAATTTAATCGCTCAAGGCTCAGGTGAGTCTCATGGCCCCTATTTTACTATTTTTCAATCAGGGGTGTGATATTGTTGCTCGTTTTGTTTTACAAGTTGAACGCAAGTACAAATCAAAATCAAATACTACATGAGTTACTTCAACTAATCAATTTAAAGCCCTCCATAGCATAGTCTGGTAATACGTAGTAGCGTGAATGTTAGTATATGATATCATATAGGATTGACAATCCTCGTCCGGGTTAGCACGCACTAACTGGTCAAACGGACGTATTAGCATTTGGGAAGACGAGTGTAGATTAGGCACTCGTAGGAGGCAACTCAGTTAGGTTTCCTTAATTGGACCTGACACTCAAGTTAAGCTCAGACTATGTGCTCATGGCTGTATAACTTTTATTTTGCTTAATTGCATTTTAAATTCAATTATATTATAAAATCTTGCGGTTCATACAAATATGCGTTGACATACAAACCTATGAGCTCACCAGCGTTTCGCTGACCCATTTTAGCATGTATCACAGGTGACCAGCAGTAGGTTGGACAGCTCAATCAAGAACTATTAGCTCGAGTCAGCATGCAACCAATCAGAGATTTAGCTGCATTATTATATTTTGTATAGGTTAATTATGTACTTAAATCTCTCAATTTCAAACCGGGCTAATGTAAACTTTTGTTTTATCAATATCAATGTAAAACGACGCATGTAGTGGTCGTTCATTATATCTTTTGTGCTGTGTATATTGATTAGTCGCGCCCCGACCCGATTCGCTTCCGCAACCCGAATTTGGGGGTGTGACATTTAGGACCCCAAGTAGAAACCATAGTCAGTTTGTAAATGGTTCTACTTCAAGTTCACAGGGAACTAAGTTTGTGCCTAGGAGGTTTTCTACTCACTCTCCTCATAGGCCTAAGACTACAGATCATCAACAATCTCAAACTCCTGTGAAAGTTACCAAGACTCCCGATGGGAATAGTTATGGTTACTTTAAGGAGGTTCAGATTGTAGATGATCAGGGACAAACCAAGACCGTAATGGCTTGGGTCCCTCTTGAAAACTAACTGTGTACAACTTGTTATGTGTAGGAGCAGACTCTGAACAAGGACAGCTGGTGGTATGTAGACAGTGGATGCTCAAGACACATGAAAGGTGAACGAAGTCTACTGAAGGACTTCAAAGAAGGTTTCAAGCAAAAAGTAAATTTTGCAGGAGACAAAGGAGGAGTAATTACTGGGAAAGGAAAAGTTTCAAATGGAACTTTGACTCTAGAGGATGTGAATTATGTTGAAGAACTAACTCATAACCTAGTGAGTGTTTCCCAAGTCTGCGATAAAGGTGATCCAGTTCATTTCAATGAAAAGGAGGCTTTAGTTCTGAAGCCAGGCTTTACAATTCCTGAAGAATGGATATTGATGAGGGCACCAAGGAAGAAGGACATCTACGCTATAAACATGGGTGTTTCTAATTCTTCAATGGTGTCGACATGCTTACTATCCAAGGCCTCAAAAGCAGATGCACTTTTATGGCACAGGAGAATGGTACATCTGAACTTTAGAAAAATGAATTTTATAACCAAGAATGGATTAGTTCTAGGTGTACCACAGAAACGTTTCGAGTCTGAAGACAAGTGTGTTCCTTGCCTAAAAGGAAAGCAGCACAAGAAACCACACAGGTCTAAGACCGAAAACACAATCTCCTCGCCATTTGAACTACTACACATGGACCTCTTTGGCCCAATAAGCAAGAGAAGTCTAGGTGGCAAGTGGTACTGTTTAGTTATCACAGATGATTACTCTAGATTCTCATGGGTATTCTTTTTGGGATCTAAGGATGAAACTCCAGGAATTTTAATGTAGTTCTTTGATCTAGTAGAGAATGTCTCTAAAACAAGAGTAAAGCGTATTCGTAATAATAATGGAACGGAATTCAAGAACTCAACGTTGAATATCTATTGCTTAAGCAAAGGGATACAACATCAATTCAGTGCACCATATGAACCTCAACATAATGGTGTTGCTGAAAGGAAAAATCGAACGTTGATTGAAGCTGCTAGAACAATGCTTGTAGATTCAAAGCTTCCGGTCATATTTTGGGCAGAAGCAGTGAATACAGCATGTCATGTTCTAAATAGGGTTCTTACGGTCAAAAAGCGTAACAAGACTTGTTACGAATTATTGAATAATAAGAAACCTAATCTGAAGGGATTTGAACCCTTTGGAGTTGCATGTACAATATTGAAAACAGGAAATCAAGCTAAATTTGGCGAAAAGGCTGATGAAGTATTTTTCCTAGGTTATGTACCCAATTCGCCTAATAAAAGGGTTTTCAATAAAGTCACGGGACGACTGGAAATCATTTATAACATTGAGGTTACGAGCTATGTACCTGTTGTACATAAGGGATTAGATTGGCAATTTGACTATTCAGATCTCTTTCAGTCATTCAAAGTTCCAATAAGTGACTTTGTCAGTGATTCAGAGATCTCTCAGCACTTATTGCATGAAGATTTAGATAATGGTCCTTCTTCAACATCGAGTGTTCCGAAATCTGGAATTAGGACAACAGATGACTCAAATGAAGCTTCTTTAAGTGGGTCACAACAACCTTCAAAGGATAAGTATCAAGAAACAGAAGATTCTGAGGAGGATCTTCAAACAAAGTTTGATGATATACTTACTTCTTTGAACCATTTAAGGTTATCTTCAGCTAGTTTAGAAGATATGCCTTCATTAGAAGAAATTGGTACTAACTTAGGAGATGAGTTAATAGTTGACCCTATACCGGTTACAAGAATGAGTAAGAATCATCCCGTTGAAAACATCATCGGTGATATTAATACTCTTGTTCAAACTAGGACTCAATCTGAAGCTACTACATTTTAAAATTTAGAAAGCTTGTATACTGCTATGAAGGAGACAGGGATTCCTAATCAATGTCTATGTTCATGTTTTATCTCACAAGTTGAGCCTAAAAATGTGCAAATGGCTCTCAAAGAAAGCTCATGGGTCGAAGCTATGCAAGAAGAACTGTAACAGTTCTCAAAATTACAAGTATGGGAGTTGGTTGACCTTCCAAAAGGAGAATATCCAATTGGAACTAGATGGGTATTTAAGTGTAAGAGAGATGACCGGGGAGTCATTACTCGCAATAAATCTCATCTAGTGGTTCAAGGGTTTAATCAACAAGAAGGAATAGATTACAATGAAGTGTTTGCACCAGTTGCTAGGCTAGAAGCAATTAGAGTATTCTTAGCATTTGCCTCTTTTAAAGGTATCAAAGTTTATCAGTTGGATGTTAAGAGTGCCTTTTTGTATGGCAAAGTTGAAGAATTGGTGTATGTTTCACAACCTCCAGGGTTTACTGATTCTGACTATCCAGATAGAGTATATCGCTTGAATAAGGCTCTATACGGATTACATCAGGCACCTAGGGCATGGTATGGAACACTATCAACGTATCTACTTGAGAATGGATTTACAAGAGGATCAATTGATAGTACACTTTTTGTAAAGTGGAACAAGAATGACTTTCTACTTGTACAAGTATATATTGATGACATTATCTTTGGATCTTCTGATGAAAAGATGTGTCAAGAATTTGAGAAAGTCATGAGAAAAAGGTTTGAGATGTCTGCAGTGGGAGAGTTAAACTTCTTCTTAGGATTGCAAGTTGATCAAAAGAAGGACGGATTCTTTATTCATCAATCTAAATATACATATGAGCTATTGGAACGCTTTAAGATGGATGAAAGTAAGGTCTACAATACTCCAATTCCAGTCAATCACAACCTTGGACCAAATACATCGAGTGATACCGATGTGGATCCAACTCTTTATAGAGCCATGATCGGATCACTAATGTATCTTACTGCCTATAGGCCTGACATTATGTTTGCTGTTTGTATATGCACAAGATATCAGGCAAATCCAAAAGAGTCACACATGCAAGCTATTAAACGGATCCTTCGTTACCTCAAAGGGAAACCGAAGCTGGGACTTTGGTATCCGATTGATGGAGACTTAGATCTCATAGCTTATACTGATTCAGATTATGGAGGATGCAATCAGAATAGGAAATCTACAACTGGAGGATGTCAATTCTTAGGAGGTAGATTAGTATCTTGGCAGTGCAAGAAGCAAAGCTCAGTAGCCATTTCTACATGTGAAGCCGAGTATGTTGCAGTTGGCAGCTGTTGTTCTCAAGTTCTTTGGATCCAACAGCAACTGCGGGATTACGGGTTAAATATAACCAATACTCCTATGATGATTGACAACGAATCAACAATGTCATCACCAACAATCCGGTGAAGCACAATAAAACTAAGCACATTGATATTCGACATCATTTTATTAGAGACTGTGCTGAGAAGAATTTGATCAAGTTAGTTAAGGTTCCATCTTTGGATAACTTAGCATACTTATATACCAAGGCGTTCGACAGAGCTCGATTTGAGACGTTGGTTCAACTTAACGGAATGAGAAATCCAGAGTGATTAGTCTTCCAAGGGTATTTTTGTAATAGTTAGTAGTAAATTTTATGCTTTTATAAAAAAATAAAAAATAAAAAAATAATAATAAAAATAGGGGTGGCGTATGGCATTCATTTGCTTATTACCTGAGGGGAATCGCCTCCAATAAAAGAACAACCGAAGTTCTTTTAGAAAAAGCTTTAAGTTTTGGCTGTAAAAACTTGGGAAATGATAGTACATTAGGAGAATGAGCTTAAGAATAATAAACCTAAGTGTTAAGATTGATGTGTTAGTAGATTCCTATAAGTTTCATTAGAATTGCATACTTACCTAGGAGTTTACTTATATTTATCTGATTATACACCTATATCCACTGATAATAACTCGTGTACTTTACATAAGTGATAAGAATAACTAAAGTCTATTCAGCTTCATTATATGATATATTGGTAGGAAAATTATTCTTAGATTTATGAGCAATTAAGAAATTCTAATTTTGTGTGTCATATCTTTGGTGAACTGTTATATACTGTATGACATCTGTCTTAATTGATGAATGATGGTACTGCCATACACTGTTTTCATGCATTTATCTACAAATGACAAATAGTTACAAATATGGTTATTAGTGAAACTAACAGATAACTTTGTTGTACGTCAGTACAGACCTGTTGCCTTTAGTTTTGCCAATAGTCTCAAACTTATTTTAATTATACTAAGGGATCCTCTGTTGTACGTGAGTACATATCTGGAACCACTAGTATTTTTAAAGGATGTTTGATATTTGTCAAAATTTTAACTCAAGTGTATGTTATATGTTTCCAAAAGATACATCATTTAGTAACATCTACCTTGAAATTAAAAAAAAATGCAGTGTTATGTGCTTTACTTAAGTTCTTCAGTATATTATATAACAGAACACTTTAGATATTGTTCACATTAATAATAACAAGTTTGCTCAGAAATATATGTCTAATTTGTTTATGTGGATCATAATACTGGTAATCGTCTTGGACTGTTTACGACTTTGGAACATTCACTTTTTGTGAATAATTGGTTCTAAATATATAAGAAGTTATTTTAATATCAAAGTTATGTTGTGTGGATAAAGGTAAATAAGATATAGTTTTATAAATATAAGTTAAATTATGGGTTAAGTTGTGATTTTATTGTACTTATATGAATTTCATAAGGTATGCATACTAACAATCGTCTTGTTCTTATTAAAATCTAATGTAAATGACTTATTCTTCCTAATATGATCCCTAAGCAGTTCAAATTTTAAGCATTTTAAGTTTAAATTTGTTTGCTTTTAAATTCTTATTTCTTATTTTGTATTTATGTTTAATGATTAATAGAAAGTTTTATTTTATTTTATTCAATGTGTTACCCTTTGGAATTGAATTATACTGGATATTTATTTTATGTTGAACAAACGAGTGTTGACAACTGAAAAATACTATATAGGTTACGTGGAATGTTAATCGAAAGTCTTCCGACTCACATGTAGTCGAGCAGCGTGTCCTGATTTTATATCAGCGGTTAATTTTTCTATTATAACTTATATATATTTTAGCTCGAGATTTTTCTTTATACAAGATTAACTGTGGGTTTAGTGGGTTAATATATGTACGAAGATTATCATTGAGGAAAAATTATGCAAAAACATTTTCTTTAAAATGTTTAGGCTACATAGTTACAGAGTTAACTATATAATTGTGAATGAGTTTTAATTTATACTCATAATTTATTTCGCATTTTTAATTCTGCGAGTTTGACAAGTCAAACCTGCGAATCGAGATCCAACTTGCGAATCGAGATCCAACTTGCGAATCGAGTAAGAGTATATAGGGTGGTCAAACGAGTCAAACTCTTCACCGAACCCACTTCTTATTTGCGAGTTCACTTCAACTTGCAACTCCAGATAGTGCAAAACGAGACGAAATAAATTTTTCGTTTGATTTCGATTCTGCTAGTTACAAGCAAGAGTTTTTGATCCGTAGTTTGTATACACTTTCGAATTGTGAACAGTTTGAGGTATAAACCAACGGATTTCACCGTTTAAATTACACAAAATCGAAGTTTTTATTAATCTAGGGTTTCGTTTTAAAGTTTAAACGATTAATGTAGATTAAAGGTGTTATTTAACTTGAATTCTATAGATTAATGTTAAACGAACCTTAATGAACGTAAACCAATCGATAGATCTTAATAACTTTGAGAATTTAATCGATTTTGAATTCAACCCGCAACACCAGTTCATCTTGCGAGTTGACCACAACTTTAATTCGCAGATTTACTTTAGCGAGTTGAGATTCTGACTTGTTGACTTGCGGACCGAGTTTATTAGCGAATCAACTTGCGAGTCGAGTTGTGGATTGACTTGGTTAGCGAGTTGACATGGCTGCGAATTGAGTTGCGAGTTCAGTTTTGATTTTTGCGAGTTGAATATAACTTGTAAAAATAAAATGTAACTTGACACTTATACTTTTAATGTAATAAGCTACTTTTATTTGTATCTACAAGAAACTTATGACTTTAAAAGTTTATTATAATATGTTTTGACGTACGAATTATATGTTAATACGTAATGACATATGTATTTATGTATATATATATATATATATATATATATATATATATATATATATATATATTAGTAACTTATGACTCAATTGTAATAAGTTATATTATTATATACGACTTGAGACTGCAAAGTAACAAGTTATAAATAATTTTAAACTAAGATGTTTGATGAATTTCGATTTATAATACGTTATAGTTTAAAATTAATTAACGTGTGTTAATTGTTGCTGTTATTTTTGTTTTTACAGATATGGCACGATAATTCGATAAAGGTCACAACATTCTGGTTGATCTTGATCTTTCAGCACGCGGAGCAAATAAAGTTGCTCAAGTGCTGATATTTTTGGCACGTTCACGTATTCAGTATGCTGTTACGGCATCTCCGCTTATTTCTCAGACGATACTGGATGATTTCTGGGATGGTATCCAGTATGATTAGACTGTTGTCCCTCCGGTTATTAGAACAATGGTTAATCAACAACTGATTGTGTTTACTGCTTGAAATCTTCATGAGATTTTACAGCTTGGGACGGAAGAACAGGAGAACGGAGATATAGAGTTTCCCATGGATTTCATTAAGGGAGCTATAGGCCGTATGGGATATACGGGTGATAGACGAGGACGTTAGTTTCAAAAACCTCTGGTTATTGGAAAGTGGAGGTTTTTATGGCACGTGATTGTCACGATTTTTGCACCAAAGAAGGGAGGTTTCGATGAGTTGAGCCCTGCCCTTGTATCAGCTGTGCTGTCCCTGGTTTACAACAAACCATACAGTTTTTGTGATTACATTTTTGGCGAGCTGGTTAGACAGATTTTGGGTTCTGTTAGATCACGGTTTCTGGTTTACCCACGTTTTTGTATGCTGATCATTCGTGCTCATCTGCCAGAGCTTGTTATTCATGGCCCACACTTACGTGTAGATACTATTGGGCTCAGAGGCTACAACGTGATGTTTTTGCAGACAGTGAGGAAGGAAGGGGTAGTGAAGCCTGAGGAGAGAGAGCCTTTTGGTTTTCTTGTCAATCTTGCCTATGTGACATCACCGAATCATGGTTGGTTAGATGTTGGTGCTGATGCTGCTGTTCCAGACCCGATAGCTGATGTGGTTCATGCTGAAGATCCACAAGAGCTCATTGAGGATGTGTTGGAACAACCTGGACATGCTGGGGAACAGGTGAACCCAGATGTTGCTGCCCAGGTGATACAGGAGGTGCTGGTTGAGCATGATGATGCTACTGATCCCTTGCTACGGGATATTGATAGTTATGTTGCACCACTTGAGGTAATTTTATAATTATATAGTAATATAGGTACTTAGTTGTTACATTATTAATATAATATTATTATAATATTATTATATAATGCAAATGTTATAGATATTTAGTTAATTAGATAATATTTCTGATTATAAAATATAAATATCATTATGATCAGGGAGCTGAGACTGCAGACCCAGAGGTCACTCGACCTGAGGGTGAGCAGGGACAGCTTGATGGATCTGAGGGTTTACCTTCTAAGGTAATTATCAGATTAATCTTCAAAATATATAGAACTTATATGATAGAGCTTCTAGCTAATCATAAATGTTTAATATATTTAATATTTAGGATTCTGATGTTGGTCCATCTGGAGGCCGTGATGGTGAATCGGCTTCAGATGATGATGATAGTACTCCTTCTCCACCTCCAAATGCTGGTTATATTAGATATCGATCTAGGATGATTCCAGATCCAGCACTGAAGGAAAAGAGAAAGGCTAAGGAAGTCAATCCGGACTTCAGTATTATTGACGAAGGTCCTGAGGAAGAGGATATACCTCTTATTTCTCAATGCCGTAAGCGTTCCAGGACTTTGATCATTCAGGATGGTATGTTTTATTTAGAGTTAGATGATCTTAACTTGTTGTTTATCAGGAGTTCAACTGAGACAGTTAATTCTGTGACAGTTTCTAGAGATACATCGCAAGTAGAGACGATGATACCGGTGGCTACTGAACAAGTATCTGTACCATCTGAGGTATGAGATAAACGTTTAGAACTACGAGTATTATAAATATTTAATTAGAGATTGAGACAGAGTTATCTGTAACAATTACTTCTTTAATTGTATCTAACTTTCCAGGTTGAGAAACTGCTTGAGTCAGTGGAACCAGAAATGGTCTCCAAAACTATTGAGGAGGGAGTTGCCAAACTCGTACATGATGTACAGTTCCCAACCAATAAAGCTAGTAGATTTGCAGCTAGTCTTCTCAAGGAAGCATTATCTCAATCTATTCCACAGCTTACACCTGAGTCTCACATTGCTTCGCTTACACCACCTGGACCATCAACAATTTCTGTTATTCCGACGACTGATGCTGAAAGGATTACATCCTTAGAGTCAAGAGTTAAGGAATTGGAACAGAGTACATCCAGGATTCCAGCGTTGTTAGCTGAGAATGTTTTTCTTGCTCAGCAGATGGTTCATATAAGTGAATCTCATGTGACTCTGCTGAAGACTCATGATACTTTGCTTGCTGATTTTACTGCCCAGCGACTGAAGCTTGAACACTTAGAACGTTTAGTGTTGAGAGTGCATTCAGGACAGTCTACTCAGGGGGAGATATTGATATATCAAGAAGCTTGCAAAGAGGATGAGTTAGCAAAGAAGAGAAGAGATGATGAAGATGATGATCCTAGTGCACAGAAAGATGGTGAGCCGACTGGTCCTTCAAAGACTGGTGAGCAAGCTATTATTCGGGGGAGTCTGCTGGTGTTAGTGGTGATGGTGCTGGTACAAGTGCTGCGGGTACAAGTGAAGCTGGTAAGATAGCTTAGACTTGTATAGATATTTGTACTTAGAACTTAGTTGAATTATAATTTATAATTGTAATTATAATTGTAAATTATAATTGTAACTGAATAATTGTAACTTAATAGTTTTGGTAATATATTCGGCTTGAGATTATTATTACAAGTTAAATATATTAGAAATTGTTTAAGTTATCTGATTCTGAAAAGTTAAATAAATTAGTGATCGAAAGTCTTCCGACTCATTGAGAAGTCGAGCGGCGTGTTCTGATTTATTTCAGCGGTCAAAGTTTATTTTAACTTAGACATTTTAGACTTGAGAGTTTTTATAACTTAGACATTTTAGACTTGAGAGTTTTTAACTAGACAAATGATATATAATTTAAAGATATAATTGAAAGTTAAGTTTTATTATATAACAGTTTAATTAAGTCTTGGAAATTATATAAGTTAGTTAATTGTAAACTTAAATGTTTGGTGATTATTCACAGTACATTAGAGTTTAAATTTAATTAATAGTTATTAAGTGTTTGATATAAGACTTAGGAAATCTTAGGTTGATTCAGGGTAATCAATAAAAGGTTTATAAGTTATATATTTCGCGTTTATTACACAAAAGGATTTGTATTGGAATTCTTAGATTGATTCAGGGAAATCAATAAGAGAATTTAAATTATTAATTTATTTGTGTTTGTTTGTTTTCTCTAGGAATGGAAATTCTAGATCTATCAGATTCAGAAAATGATATTTTGGATGAGATAGATGAAGAGATTGATTATGATCTTGAAGAAGGAGAATTTCAACCACCTGAAGATTGGACTGCTGTTTCTGAGATTGAGCAAGACATGGGTGTAGATCCAGATGCTAATGTTGATGAACACCATGTGAGCCCATCTAGAACAGAGGTTGTTATTGAAAATGATGAAGGTCCAATGGTTGTCGATGTAGATGAAGAGATCGATGACTCAACCGATACAGAAGATGAAATTCTTATTCCTACAAATAATCCAGCTGTTGTGCTTAGGAAACTACCAAAACAAAGAAAGAAAATTGGAGTTTCAGAAGTAGATATAACAGGAAAACGTGTACCACGTAGAGGAATTATTGGATGGTACTTTGACTCAGACCTGAAGCTTTTTGCAATTAAAAGATTTGGCGGAGTTCAATATTTTGAGCGAAAGCTTGCAGTGTTTAGTTCTTTGCCTAGATTTGACATTCGAGATTTGGCTCGATTACCTTTGAATAACCCAAGTGATGATTTTGTTGGAAGATATGTTGAACATATAATCAAGACTGAGGTTAGAGTTAATAAGTTTGAAAAGATTAAGCCAAGAAAAGGAAAGACTATCAAGTTGGCAGAAAGAAGTCAAAGGACAGGAAGAAGAAGAAGGAAGAAAGTTTATCCATCTATCAAGTGTATACAGCAGATTCCTCTGAAGACAATGCCACAAGATATTTTGGGAAATATGAAATGTTTGTATGTAGATTCAGAAACTGGAGAAGCTGTCATGGTTGAAGCAGATGATGAGGTTGAAAGTGGTGAGCGTGAGATTTTTAAAGTTTATGACCATCGACACCTAATGAATATGTCGAAGAAAGATTTGTTAAAATTACATGAAAATAGAATCTTGACGACAGAATCATGGGGTGATTTAGCTCGAGATTATCAAATGATGGTTAAGACTTGTATCAAGATGAAAATATACGCAGGAAGTAAAATTTACAAATGAAAACTAAAGACAAGCGTGAAGATAAAGACGCTAGAGCTATTGTCAAGGGGGAGTCTGTTGAGACATAGTTTGTGATAACAGATCTAGCTTGAAATAGGACTGGTGTAATTATTATTATGTTTGTGTATTGGTTTAGATTTGTAAATGAATATTTTGTTAATAAAGATAGACGAAATTTTGTATTAACAATTTACGTTTACTGCGAGTCGAGTTCTCAGGTCGCAAGTTTTGCGAAGAGAGATGAGAACTGAACTCACAAAACTATGAACAAAAGACTGTGGCGAGCCGAGTTCACTATTGGGCTTGGGCTGCATGGCGAGTCGAGTCAACTCGCAGGCCCAGTGGCTGCGAGTTGAGACGAGAATATAAATATGTTTTTAATACGTGAAAAATATAACACTTTTGCTATTCGTATATTATAACTTGCGAACTCAGTATTCAGAGAGAACAAAAACCTAACGGCTAGGCTTTGACGATTTTACGTTAAATCAAAGTATTAGATTACCGAAAATGCGAACTTATTCGTTGTTAGTAAGATAACATCGTATTAAGGAATTCTGCACCTTAATACTACAGATAACGAAGTTATCGATCCTAGAAATAGGAACTTACAAGGTATGCATGAAAACAGGGATGGTTTGTGCCACAAATGGAAACTTAAGTGATACATTTCTTATTCGATTCATAATACAACTACCTTTGGTCGTTCTCGACTTCCATACATTTGTACTCCGCAGTAAGCGTTTCCAGTACTATATCAAAGAATAGTCGAATATGGGCCGTCATATTATTCCACGATGATTATTGCCATTTGTATTTCACTATTATGATAATCCTAAGGCAACAATCATAGAAGAACATGCAATAAGACGATCAAAGCAACAATTCAATATAATCGTGCAAAGGTATTATTTAAGTCGAGGATATTCTGAAAGTTGTCTAAAAAATATTGTCTGTATGAATTTAATCTTAATCTACCTCTATTCCCATATTTCGTGTCTCTTGGATCCTATTTTGGTCTAGAGAACACCGACCATGCCGAGCTCAATGATTCAATCTAACACAGTATAACTAAGTGAGCTATACCCAATGAGTTAGCTACGTTCATTTTTGAATAAGGTTTTAGTCACAACATGAGTTGGGCAGATAAACGAAAAGAGATTTAATTCCAACATCTATTTGTAACATAAGCCATCCGCAGTCTCATAACATACAACATAATTACATATTTAAAACTTTCTAAACGACTATCATAGCAGACAATTGAGTTATCTAGTTAATCATGACAATTCTAGCATGCATATTTAAATTTATAAAATAAAAAACAAACATATTTAAATATGAAAGATAGATTAAAACCTGGAAAAGTGTACAAATAACTCGTAGCTAGAATTCGTCCCAGAGCACCTCCGTACAAATCTTCCTTAGTTAATTAATTAGCTATTCTAATTAACTAACTAGCTTAAAGGAAGAACTACAACTAATTTTACAAGTTAAGAAAGATATGTGTTGTCAATGGTGTAGAAATGTTGGTTTATGAGGTGTGTATTTCAAATGAACCAAAGGCACCTATTTATACTTGAAATTTGGTGCATTTTAGCAACTAGGGACACATGTTAGCAAAAGGTGGTAAAGTTGCTAGCACATGTACCCTAAAGCACGAAAAGGTCTAGCACGTGTACCCTAAAGTTGCGGAAAAGGTCTAGCACGTGTACCCTGCAAGTATGAGCAAGGACGGAAAAGTAGCCGGCGGCTCCACCCTAGCAGCCGGCGGCGGTGGCCTGGTGGCCGGCGGCGGCTGGCAGGCTGCCGCCTCGGTTCGCCGTCTTTTGCCTCGTTTCCTGTTTTGCGCGTACTTTCTTCGTTATGTGTCCATTTTTTTCGATTCTTTTTGCGTTGGATTCGTTTTTAAAAAATGAATACTTTGATAAAAAAATCCCTGAAATGCATCTCTGATCTTTAGATTTCTTGTACGAATCATTTGAATCTTCCGGTGTACGTAGAATCTTCATTCTTCATCAGTTTTTGCTTATTCTTCTTCTGTTGGATTCGTATTTTGAAAACGAACATCTTGGATAAAATGGATCTTGGTGATGGGTACATTGTCTCTAAATCTTATTTTGGATGCCTTGAATCTTCAACTGTGTGTGGAATCTTCGTTTTTCGTCTGTTTTGCTTGATTATTCTCGTGCAATTTCATTTTGATCTTCTTGGCAAAGTTTCTTTGATTTGTGAATTACTTGAGTCCAAATGCCAAGTATTGTTCCAGAATGAGAGAGATATTGGTAGTAAAAACGTGACTTTTTACGCGATATCAACAACAATATAAACCATCTCGATTTCTACGAAACGAGCTGTATATATAGGTTAGTTTTTTTTGCTGTATATATAAAGCATTGAATTAACATGCATATATGTGAAGCATATACATATTGTTATTAATATTACGTAGTTATTAATATTACTACGTAATATTAATATTAGGTCACATGCCATTAGTTTGTATACTCGTTCGAGTTTAATCTATTAGATTAAATTCGGATAGTCCCCGTTTAGGACTGCTTTTTGAATATTTTTTCTCATTTAGGATGTGTATACATTTTAGCGGATTGACATTATAAAAAATTAGGTGGACTGTTCCTCTTACTCCTTCAAGTATGCGTTTATAGCATCTTTTGGGGAGTAATGGGGAAGTGCTGCCGAAATTTTCTTATAACATCAATTTGTTAAAACATATACATATATGAGATAAAATATTCAAAAAGTGGGTTAGGATTGACCACCCGTGACCAAATATCATGTTGTAGTATTCATTCATGCATGCATATAATTCATTGTTGTGATTGTACGTTATGTTAATCCTTTTCAGATGGACCATTAATGGATGTACAACTCAGGGAGTTCTACACCGCAATATGTGACAGGCGTGAAAGAATTTTTAAGATTTGCAGAATATGATCATGTCAGCAAAGAAGATGGAGATATTTTGTGTCCTTGTGTGGATTGTAGAAATTCTAAGAGATTTGTGAATATTAGTACCATTGAGTCACACTTGATTAGTCGTGGGTTTGTTCAAATGTATTCTAGTTGCTTTAAATATGGTGAAATGCAAGTTTATTATAACACGTCATCATTTTCTACATTAAATGATAATAATAATAATGATGATGAAACAACCAATGATTCATGTGATGATAACAATAATGAAAATGTTAGCAATATGTTTCATGATATGGAGGCTGACGTTGATGATACTGTACGAGTTGAACTAGAACAGGTTTTTAATGAATCAGAACAACCATTTTACGACGGTTGTGCGAAGTATTCCAAACTTTCTGTTGTAATGAAATTGATGAACATAAAAGCAAACAATGGTTGGAGTGACACTAGTTTCACAAGCTTATTATTGCATGACATGCTTCCTGAAAAGAATGAGTTACCTCGTTCCTTATACCGAGCCAAGAAATTGATGTGTCCAATGGGATTAGAAGTGGAAAGAATACCCGCATGTCCAAATAATTGTATATTGTACAGGAATGATTACAAAGATTTGCATGAAGGTGTTGTTTGTGGCACATCTCGGTATAAGTGTACAAAAGAAATGGATGAGGATCTTGATGATGATGTGTCTAAAAATGGTCCACCTGCTAAATTATTGTAGTTTGCCTATCATACCAAGGCTTAAACGACTATTTTCGAATCCGAAAGAGGCTGAATTGTTGTGTTGGCATGATGAGCTTCGTAAAAAAGATGGAAAGTTAAGACATGCAGCTGATTCACCACAATGGAGAAATTTTGGCAATCTTCAGCCAAAATTTGCGGCGGATATGAGAAACCTACGATTTGGTCTTAGTTTTGATGGTATCAATCCGTTCGGAAACATGAGCAGTAAACAAAGTACTTGGCCAGTTCTTCTATGCATCTACAACCTTTCACCGTGGTTATGCATGAAATGTAAATACATCATGATGACATTATTAATTCAAGGACCAAAACAACCTGGTAATGACATTGATGTTTATTTGACTCCTTTAATCGAGGATATGAAAACTCTTTGGGTGGAGGGCGTTCAAGTGTACGATGCATATAAGAAAGAGAGATTTCAATTGTACCTTAAATGATTTTCTGGCATTCGGGAATTGTCTGGATACTGTACGAAAGGAAAACTCACGTGCCCTGTTTGTGAAGATCAAACATCTGCAAGATGGTTTGAAAATTGCAGAAAAACTGTTTATATGGGTCATCGAAGATTACTTCCAATGGATCAGGAGTATCGTCAACCGGGGGACAAATTCGATGGGACAATCGAGTTGGGAACTACGCGGACACGATTTGACGGAAATGATGCATTCGCAAAAGCTAATAAAGTAAGCACCGTATTTTGAAAGACAATACCGCTCGAAAAGGGATCTTTGAAAAAAAATGTCCATTTTTTGGGATTTACCTTAGTGGAAGGATTTAGAGGTGCGACATTGCTTGGATGTTATGCATATCGAGAAAAACATTTGTGACAACTTGCTTGGTTTGTTGATGAACATTCCTGAGAAATCAAAAGATGGTTATAAAGTACGCCTACACATGGAGGAAATGAATACTCGGCCCGACCTTCATCCCAAACTTCATCAGCAAAACGGCCGCGAATGTACATTTCTACCACCGGCATGTTATACATTTTCGAGAAAAGAAATAAAAACAAATTTGTAATTGCTTATATGGTATCAAGGTTCCAACAAGCTATTCGACGAATGTTAAAAGGTTGGTATAATTAAACGACTACAGATTAAATAGTAGAAGTCGCACGATTGTCATATTTTAATGATGCATATTATTCCTATCGCTATCCGAGGATGTTCACATCCGACACACCATCACAAAACTTTGTTTATTCTTTAATTCGATCTCCAAGGTACTTAATCCGCTGGATTTACCGGGGATGTAAAGCGATATTAATCATACGCTATGTGAACTTGAAATGTATTTTCCTAATTCATTTTTTGATATCATGGTACACTTGGTGACACATATTATAGAAGAAATTAAAGTTGCGGGGCCTGTATTCTTACCTTACATGTACCCTTTCAAGATATATATGGGAATCCTAAAGGGGTATGTAAGAAACAAGTATAAACCAGAAGGTAGTATTATTGAAGGATATTGTGCGGAGGAGGTTATAGGTTTTTGTAATGACTACTTGGATGATGTCAAAAGGGTTGGAATTCCGATATCTCGACATAAAGGTCGACTTCCTGGGTATGTAGCCAGCGGGATGAAACTTATCTCCCCAAGTCATGAAATTCTATGGCTTGCACATTTTGAAGTCCTAAAACATATGACATATGTAAGTCCGTACATTGAAGAGCACATGGAAGAATTGCGTGCAACTCATGTGGGGAGAGACGAAAGGTGGTACAACACCAAACACAACAACGAGTTTGCAGATTGGTTTAAAAACGAAGACGATCGCAAATTACGGTAGACAAGATGTTCACTTGGATGTGCAATCTTTAGGGGAGGGCCCAAACCATTCTGTGAGGTCGTATCAAGTATACGACATTAATGGGTATATGTTTCACGCGGTAAAACGTAATGGGAAAAGTGCAAGTCAAAACAGTGGAGTCACACTTATAGCATCAAGCAAGGTTGTCGAAACCACGTCGAATCATGAAACAAGGGCGCGAATTGCTAAGGCATCATATTATGGTGTCATACAAAAAATTTGGGAGTTGGTTTATGACAATTCTATTACTATGCCAGTTTTCATGTGTAGATGGGTTACCGAACGAGGTGTTAAGGTTGATCCCGACGGCTTCACTCTTGTCGATCTCAAAACTAATGGCTATAGAAATGAACCATTCATTCTAGCAAAACTAGCCACCCAAGCATTCTACGTACAAGACCCAAGTCAATCAAGATATCATGTTGTATTGCAAGGTAAATGACGTATACTTGGAGTTAATAATGTTGTCAATGAAGAAGAATACAACCAGTTTGACGAGCAACCATCATTCTCTGTAGGTATTAGTCCGCTAGAAAATGATAAAGTTGTAACATCTAGCATTACATACGCACAAGTCAACAGTGAAGACGAAGGAGTGCGGCTTGACGTACCCAAGGTTCGTTTGGTTTTCAATTCATTGATTAAATACAAATAAAAATATGATTTGCATTTTATCATAACAACACATATATATTAATTAATTAAATATATGTTTTCATTTGCATGCTAAATAAGGATCGGATCACGTAGTATTGTTTAATATATTACGTTCCTTCCTTTTTTTAGTTTTTTTGTCGATATATATATCATTGGTTATATATATATATATATATATATATATATATATATATCCAGGTATCATTATTGTATCCCAATTATCATCAATTAATGTACACCAACACTCAGATTCCTATATAAAGAGTTTATATATAAAGATAAACTATTACAACCTCTATTTTCTTTCTCTAACCTTCAAATTATATGTCTACTCCTATATAAAATACGGGCACAAGAACAAGTGTAACCAAACGTCAACAAAGTATCAATCAAAATCTCACATTTTATACAGTGGAGAAGCAAAACTGTGAAGAAACCATTATTTGGTTGACATTGCATATGGAACAGAACGAAGCTTACATGAAATAAGAATGGGTGTTGTAATAGTATTTTGTTTTTCTTTTGAATAAAAAGTATAATAATAATGTAACAAATTAATATTGTGTTTCCTTTTAAATAATGTACTACTTTATTTATGTTAATTACCGACGAAGGATTTTTAGGCGGTTATAATAAAAACCGCCTTATAATTATGTTTAATTGAGGCGGTTTAAAAAAGGACCGCCTTAATATAACAATTGATTTATTAAGGAGGGTTTTATTGCATTTCCTTAAGTGACGCATGTGGCCGCCTTCATGCGACACTACCTAAGTGTCGCTATGCGACACTAAGGCAAGTGTCGCCTAGACTAAACTAAGTGTCGCTAATACAAAAATAAGTTTTCCATTACAATTAATCAACGACACTTACAACTCAATTAGACCAACTCACTGACACACTAAATTTACCAACAAACTCCCCCTTGTCAGCAGCTTGGTCTTCAAAAAGTCTTCAAATCTTCAAACTATTTCCAGCCAGCTGGGAATACACCACCAGCGTGTATCCCATTGGCTACGCAGATATCAACAATCTTCTGAAACTTAATGGCTTCAGTTATATCCTTTGCTTTGTACTGAATCTTGTTCTGATGTAAATTCTTCATATCTTGTTCAGAAAGATTGATCAAACTCAAAGGGTCAAATACACAAAATCTGTTTCTCTTCAGACCCCACATAGACCTCTTCCTAGGCTGTACAACATCCCATGTTGTTTTCTCTTCAGCCCCCAAATCTGCATCTGTTGAAGACTCTGGATCCGTAGTCGGTTCAGAATTAGGAACAAAAATGATCACAGTTTCTCCTATAATATCATCATATTCCCAATATAGCAACCTATTCAAAAAATCCAAAGGAATGATCTCTAGAGGTATCTTCTGTAAGCATTTTGTTGGTGGGTAGATCATCCTTACAATCGGTTGTCGTGTAACCGGATCCAATTTCTTTTTAAACTTATATCTCATACCCAGCGTCGGTTTAATCATATTATACTTCTTGCTGTTGATTTCCCGACGAATGATAACCTGAAAGAAATCTGCTCGTGAATCTCGAGAGCGGTTAATCAAGGGTATCTGAGATAATCTTTGAAGTTCACATTTTGGCAGAGTACTTATTCGATAAAACTTCAAGTTGAAGTACTGAATACCATCACTCCTTTTGATCATGAATACAGAATTATTTTCATCGAACTTCCAGCTTTTGATCAAACCCGTATAGTCAGTTCTGACTTTGTAAAATTGGCAAGTAACGGGTACATCAACTCTAGGTTTAAACACTAACTGAGGTTTTGATGATTGTTTAGGAGTGGAGAGTGAAGGCTCAGTGGTTTCTGCTTCTGCTTCATCCTCTGAAGAATCATATTCTATAATAGGAGCATCATCATAACATTCTTCACTCTGGAGCTCCTCCCCCTTAACTTTAATGTCATCGTTCCCTTCAAAATACCAATCCTCTGCCATTGGATCATTTACCACTTCTTCCTCAGGTATTGACGTATTTTCATTCATCATACATTGAAGAAATGTAAGATCTACATATGAATAGTCAACCGCAATTGGTCTCGGTTGACCTTGAACCTCAACAAAGTAATCCAAAGATACATTTTCATTGATAGAAGAAGCTTGTACATTTTCTGGTTCTGGGGGAGGTGTTACATTTGTTTCCAAGGTCCTTGGACCAGCCTCCCCCGAAACACTTGTAACAGACTCCAACTCTAATAACCTAGACCGTATATCTGTCACTTGAAGCTTTAAGACATCAACCTCATCAGCCTTGGACTTTACTTCCTTGATATCTGCAGCCTGAACTTGAATAATCGCAGATTGATCTTCAAAACATTTGTTCATCTGTTCGATCTGAGCAAAAAGTTGTTGAATAGAAGGAAGCTGCAGCTGAGATGGTGGTTGTTGTTGTTGTTGTTGCTGAGTGGTTCGCTGACCAGGTTCTTGAATCACCACCCCTGTGCGCTGGCGCCTTTTTGTGGGGCAAGTCAGCGTAAGAGGGAGTGGACCCAGCTGGTCGCTTACCTAGATTTCTCAGGACGTGAACCCTGCCCTCAGAGATCCTTCTCAAAATACGCTTAAAGCATTTCGGATCAACCATCTGGATTGCATCTAAAGCCTCTTGAGGAGGCACATCCCCATCAGAATCGAGTGGTGTGGGTCCACCATCATCATCATCGGCATCAACATGCTCAACCTGATCAATGTCATCTAAATCCTGAGCTATCTCTGTATCGACCAAATCATCCTCATTCACCTGAGGGATCTCGACATCCTCAAACCCATCATTTGGTGGCGCAACACAGTTTTCGTTTACTATGTGCCCAAATAGCTCCCGATCGGCCAAAACTTGTTCACCTTTTGGCGCTAACTTACAATCATTGAAGACTCGTAAGAGCATTGGTGTCGGAACCAATAGCGAGCGCTGATCTGGAGCAATATCCAGATTCAAATCATTTAACAGTAGCTGCACAAATCTCGGATACTGCAGCCACTTATCTTTCCCAGCTCGGATGTTCTCAACCATATTACCGAAGATATAACCGTGGAAATTGTAGGGTTTGTTGTAGACCAGTGCCAACATCAAAGATAGAGTGAAATGACTCGCAACATCGTATCCACCTTTCCTTGGAGATAAGCAAACAATAACAATATGGCATAGATATCTCCAAACCCTGCACAGATATTGTTTTCTAAAGTCGGAGAGCTGGTTTGCAGGATAACCCATCCGCTGAAGGCCACCATGGATAAAGGTTGTCTCAAACATAGTTGGCATCTCATGTGTATCGTTGAATTGGAGAACTCGGCGAACAGAATTCTCAGTGATCTCAATCTCCTCCCCAAACATAGTGGAAACAATTCTTCGCACATCACCCTGTGTTCTGATAAAGGCGTGATCATAGAATTCCTCGATCTGATTCATGTACACTGGAGTGGATGTGGTGATAGCATAGTGAATCCTTGATCGGAGTAAAAACTTAATCATTGGTCGGAATGGGATTGAGTTCGCATGTGTGTACTCCAGAAACGCAACAATGTTGTGGCGAGTGTTGGTACGGCGATAATAGTTTTGCAGAGCTTATCTGTAATCTAAAAGACCGAAAAATAACCAGAAACAACGTTATAGAATTAGCACAAAAATTCACACATATCAACCTAAATTCTGATTCAGGCGTCACTTAGGAAGTGACACATAAACACTACCGACACTTAAGAAGTGTCGCATATAACAGTGTTTAAAAATCAGATTTCAAGTATAGCGTCACTTAGGGTAAGTGACGCTATCAGGCGTCACTGGTGTAAGTGACGTGGCCAAATTATGCGTCATTAAATATGACACTTAGGAAGTGTCGGTACAAAATTATGCGTCATTTAGCATAGTGACGGTAACCTAGGTGAGTCACTAAGGAAGTGACGGTATAAGTGTCGGTATAGACAAGGGAGTCACTTAAGGAAGTGACGCATAGATGGGCGTCACTCAGACGAGTGACGAGTGATGTGTGCTAAGCATAGGCAATTATAATCACAAGTTTTAATTAAGGAAATACTAAATAATACTATCACACAATTCAGGCAAGTGTTATCCTGATCATAGAATATAGTTTTATAAGTAAGTTCAGATTTGAACACAGGGAACGTGATTTAATCTATAACTAACTATTTATTTATCCTAATTACAATTATTACAATCAATATACAATTTAACAATAATATACAACAATATATAAGATGGGGGGGACGTTTTAGTTCCGGTCGAATATATGTATAATTGATACCAATTCTTTAATAGGTAAGTTTAAAGGAACAACTTAAGAATACTAAATTGGATAAAAGATTATGACTATTTAAACTATTATTTATTACACTTATTATATCAACTTATGTCTATTTGCGTGTTGGCTATTATTATTGTGATTACTAATGTAGAAAACCTCAAAGGTTATGACAATTCTCATATAGCAATACAGTCAAAGGTTATGTAAAGTATCACTATTTATTAAGATCTATCAACATATTATTGATGCAATTCCAGGGTCGGTTGAATCATAATGCTATTTAACATCTAATGAAACATAATCACTTAATTTAAAAACCCAAAAGGTTAGTGAGTTTATCTATAAATCAGTTAATTATGATCATTAACATAATATAACACATAATTCTTGCATAACAATATTCAATAATATAGTTCCAACATAAACATATAATTCATATAATAAACATAATAAACATACATTTAAACATTCATAATGAAAATCTAACAAGCAATTAATTCAAATAAACAATATCCATAGTAACCCAAAAGGTTAGTGAAGCTACAAGGATAAAGAAACCGAACCAATTGACGAACTAGCTCTTCCTAAGGTTGAAAACCTTCAAACCCTAGCTCCTTAGTCTCCAAATTTGCACCTAAAGTCGACCTTAAACCTTAATATTCGACTTTTAATTATAAGAATCGTATATCGTTTAATCAAAACTAAACCCCTATTTATACTAATCCTGGTCGACCCTCCAACCGCCGGTTGGGACCTCCAACCGCCGGTTGGAGTTAATTGAGTATTACTCCAACTCTGCGCTTTCTCCACCGCTTTGAACCTTTAGCCCCAACCTCCGGTTAGGACTTCCAACCGCCGGTTGGACTTATTTTCCAGAATCTTCCATAAACGGCTTGGACTTCAAATTGGGCTTCTCTTTCTTCTTTAAATGGATTCACTTGTTTTCTTGGCCCAAATCTTTAATATTATCTTTTTAGTCTTCATTTCTTTAAGGTTTAGATCTTCTTTTCTTCAATTGCTTTAATCTCTTCAGTTTCGGTCTTATTCTCGTTCTTTTTCTCCAATCTTCAATTAAAATACAATTCTGCAAATATTAACAAAATAAGTATCTAAAATCATATAAATGCACTAAAGTATATATAAATATAGGGATAAATAATATAAAATATAGTATCTATTTGATGCTTATCAAATATCCCCACACTTAAGTTCTGCTTATCCTCAAGTAGAATACTGAATAAAATCAAAAATAAGCATCAACTTAATATTCAAAAATCAGAATACCAAAATTAAAAACCTGTTTTATAACTTAAAAATTTAAACAGTTTAATTAACATGAATAACTATAATGTATAAATAAAAATTATTATTATTTATGCAATATATAGCTCATGAATGATTACTAATATATTTATCCACTTTAAACAATCTATATTTATACTTTTGAATACATCTTTATTATTAGTATGTATATTACTTATGATTTTCATATATGATATACTCTTAAACTTAATCATGCAATTTACTTTTATATTCCAAATAAGTATATAAAATCCATTTTTAAGAATCAAGACATTGGTTACAGGTCTGCATTTACATGCAACAAAGCGACATAACTTGATTCAGGTAAAGTAAATTTTTTAAATCAAACCAGCGGTGACAGGTCTGTACAGCCGTACAACAAAGCGACATAGTTTGATTTTTATTTTTATTCATTTTTTTCTTTTGAAAGAATACTTTTTCTTTCTTCTACTTTATTTAAGAATACTAATTAGAGACCAGGTCTGTACTTACGTACAACAGAGGAAACAATTAGTAGACTCCCAAATGCTTTTATATAAATATGAAGATATATAAAATTATCACATGATAAATCTAAGAATTAAGACTTTTATGTCATACATCATATTATGTACCATAAAATAATAAACAAGTTATTTAAATTAATTTCTTAAAATTCAGAAATCTTCATATAGATTGCCTATTAATACATCATATTATGTAACTATATATCACTTATTTATTAAGTAGCTTCCATACAAAACAGTTAATCCATATTACAGTCTAAACTTTTAAATACAAAACAAACTTTTAACAAAAGTATTCTAACTAATAAATACTCAGTTATACACTTAAAATTTTAAATTTTATTAAAAATTAAGAACAAGAGAAACTTAAATAATTAATTAATTAAAGAAATCATTTTTCTTACGAACCCTATCCCCACACTTAAATTATACAATGCCCTCATTGTATAAAAAATGATAAACAAAAGTGAGTAAGGAAAAAGAAAAATAGAACAGAAAAACTCCCCTGACTGAATTTGCAAAATTCATCATCGGCTAAGAAAAATTCTGCTTGGTTGATTTCTTGATCTCTTGAAAAATAATATACAACATCCACACTTTCGTAGTTAATCACGATTGCATTTAGCATATGCAATAAGCCTTTAAACCCCTCGGTATCCCGAGTAGACGAGTTATAGTCTCGTGAGGGTTTCCAGGGAACATACCCACAAAGTTCATTAATAAAATAGACTGTATGAAAGAAAGTGCTGAACTTACTGCCAGTCTTGTGCTATCAAAAATAAACAACCAAATTAGCATAATAATAATAATAATAATAAGTACTAATGATAGTAATAATATTTACAGTCATCCAAAATATATATCAAATGTATCAAACAGAAACTAATCATCATCCGAATCATGCTGCCCAGAATGCCTCGAAGGTCCAGCTCCATCATCAAAGAATGAAGGAACATATGGCTGGTACTGAATAGACCTCTCTCGTAACAGCTGCTGCAGTAACTCATGCTGATAATCAGATCTGTGATAACTCTCCCTCTCAAATCTATCAAATCGCTGCTCAAACCTGGTAAACCGATGATCAATCATATCAAATCTCCTACCATGAGCAATCTCCATCCTCTCTAATCTCTGTTGAATATCCTCTAACATATCACCCCTGCCACGACCTCTACCACGACCTCTACCTCTACCTGCTGGTAGCTCAACCTCAGGTACTGGGATCTCAGGAACTAACGGCAGTGGAACAGGTGGTCCTCTCAATCTGGCTCTATGGACCGGTTGCTGTCCTGGCGCAACCTCAGGTGTCCATAACAAAATCCCCTCCTGTACACCAACCTGAATAATCCCTAGCTCAATCAACTTGTCCTCGCCTAGCAAGGACATCCCAGGGGTAACGGGTGTGCAAGTCAAAAAATCAGCAGCAGTCAAACCATAATATCTAGCTATCCTAGTGACATACTGTCCTCCACATAAACTACTGGTCGACCTATACCCATTCGCTCCTGTCATCATCCAATGCACTAATTTCCAGGGAACATTGATCAGTGTCCCATGAATCATAGTGTGCAAGAAAAAGAAATCAGGCTGGTAGACCTTCTCAGGTCCCGTATGCCTGCCACAAATAGAAGATGACAACAACCTATGCAATAACCTATGAACAGGACTCCTCATGTGAATGTCAGAAGGTGCTCTCTCCCCATAATCAACAATCGCTAAATCCCTCCAATAAGCAGCTATCTCAACAGATGAATACTGACCAACCATACCCGCAGTCAAATGATCCACAAAAAATGGGTTGTGGATCTCATCTAATGTATAGAGCCCCACAGCAATACTAAACTCAATCAAACTCATCGTCCTAGGCTGACCTCCTAAGTAAAAAGAAATCGATGGCTGGTCAAACTGCCTAGACGTGGAATCAAACCTAAGGGTGGTATAAAACTCAATAACAAGCTCTCTATAGATAACCTCCTGAATCTGAAATAAACGAAACCAAGCCTGTGATACAAAACCAACATCACCTGATGGTAAAATATAACTCTGAGTCATCAGCCTCCTCAGAGTAACATCTCCAGTCTCCCCGTCCTGGTGAGGGTCAATAACTCTCTCCATGAGAGACCAATCCAGTACCTCTGGAACCTCAACAGGCTGTGCCACCAACTCCAGTAATCGGTCAGCGTACTCTGTCCTGCGCTCCTGAGTGACAGACTTATGCTCGAATCTCAAAAATGTATGTAACTGAAAGTCATCTCTGGCTAACAGTGAAAGTCCTCTCTGTCGTCTCGTAGCCATATCTGTAAACATAAACGTTAATAACTTTCTAAAAAAATTAGAAATTTAGTCGAATTTTATTTTTAAATATTATCGATATATTCAAAAAAAAATATTTTTTTAAGTATTACTTAATCAAAAATATAGTTTTTAATAAATATCATTTATATAAATAACTACTAAAATTTAGCCCTAATCCTAATCAATCCGCAACAATCCACAATCAAACTGTAAAAATCACAACTTAGCTAACCTAACTAATTTCTAAGTATTCCTAATAATTTAAATTATCAAACTATATGTAATCAATCCACAATTCGCAAATAACATAATAATAATAGATATTACGAAATTAAAATGCGAAAGATAATAAACACGAGTTAGAAATCATACCTTTGATACGAAAAATGTGAAAATGGTACGAGATGATGATGATAATGTGATGCCCGTTCGTGTGTGTGAAATGTGTGTGTTTTGTGGGTGTGAAAATGGCAGAAACTTGAAGGTTTCTGGTTTTAGGCGGAAAAGAGTCCAACCGCCGGTTGGATTTTTCCCCAACCGCCGGTTGGTTCAAAAATTGGGCTCAGGCCATTCGGCCCGAAATTTAATTTGGGCTTAAATATTTTTATTAATTCTTTTTAGCCCATTTACTATTAATACGTATTTTAAGCATATTTAAAATGTAATACTATTACAATATACAATATTATTACATATTAACTATATACTAACAATACTTTATTTATACGTATTTTAAATGTAATATTATTATAAATGCAATATACAATATTGTTACACATTAACTATATACTATTTGTATCTTATTTAAAGAAAGTAAATGTATTGAAAAAGAGACTTACCGTTTCGTTCCCCCACTTAATATAAATACATGCATTGCTGTTAGTTGTTACGAGCAATAGATATATATAAATCTATTTTGGTATACATAGATTTATAATCAGTGATTGTGTCGACTCATTCACTGTCTGAAAATTCAATTGTCGACTTTATCGAATTTCAAATATATTATTTCAATCTATTTGTCACCAAAATATCAAACATAATATACCTGCAACTTTGTAATCAATGTTAAGCATACATTCGAAATTTATAGTATTAATTCTCTTTAAGTATTTTAAATCAACTTCTTATCACTATTGCAACTCGTGTAAAAATCAATTCTAAATACTTAGCTTTCTAATATTTGTGTAGCTAATACAAATAAAGAAGAGATAATCATATAAATCTGAAAGCAATAAACTTTATATTAATAAAGCACGAAATTAACAATAAATTCCAATTATTCAAACAAAATTCAAATCCTAAAAATAGAAAATAGAAAAATATAACTAGCTATTAAAAATGAAAAAGTTGCAAATGATCTTCAGAAGTGATTTTGTTGGTCTTCAATCCTAATTCCCATAGATAGGTTTTCTAAAATTCTCAGGATAAGTCCTTCGAAAATGCACATAGATTTTATTAGCTAACTCGGGTATTGGTGAAGCAAATTCAGAGAAACTCTCATGATGAATTCTTTCAGCGTTCTCAATTTCTATGAGCATGGCAGCTATTCTTTTTACCTTTTTAGCTATTCTACCATCTTCGTCGGTGCACAAGTAGTTGTCTTCAATTTTCGTTTCGCGTTCTACATGATTGTGCCTTAACGAATCTAATAACCCATAGAACCCTAATTGTATATCATGATCATCATATGTGATGTGGGTTCTCACTGCTATTCCTATATCCTTTAAGATCCTATTATAGTATCCTTCTTGATGATCTGTTGTTAACCCAGAATACCTAAAAGTATCTACTAAATGATAATAAACCTCTGATAGTCCTAGATGAAAAAGGTTATTTCTTTGATTATAGTGAACTCCGGGGTAAGCTAGTTGCAACTCCTTCTTAGCATAAGTGATCAAGTTTGCCATTGGTTCATCATAAAAATACTCAGGAATTGTACGTGTAATTTCATCATATTCTCCATAGTAAAATTCATCAATAATGTCTTGAATGTAGAACTCTACTGTACAATCTATGAAGAATCTTCCAGAATCAATGTGTTCTCTAGCCTTTATCGAATTGAAGAAGTCTTGAAAGTTCCTTAGCAAGCAGATGTCAGCCATATTGCTCAAGTTTCCAGTGGCATACTCTATTATTTCCTTCAGTGCTCTTAACATTTCTCTTTACTTCTCAGAATAAGGAAATAAAGATTTCTCAAATGTCTTATACACATAAGTGTACTTCAACAGCTGTTCTTCACAAAAAGTTGGATCTACATCTTCACTCACAATATCATATTTTAGCTCATTCACATAGTTGAATCATCTGTATCTCTGGTTTCATTATATAACCCAAACAGTGAATTGTTCTTCCATCTTCTTAATCAACTCTTTTTGATAATCAGTATATTCTAAAGTAGACCTACGTACAAGTTCCATAACAAATCTAATCTCATCCTCATGGTCATCCAAGTAATCAAACATGTCTTCCTTGGTTGAAATCACAGGAGGATGTTCAAAACACTCGTCTTCAGTTGTTAGCCGTATTTTCTTGCTTGGTTTAAAAGAATGGTCGTCTATCTCTATATCTTTAAAATTCTCATTATCACTTCCAAAGTCCACTTGCATCGACTCCATTTCTTAATAACAGTTAAATTTCTCTGTGCACATAAAATAGCACATAGTTTAGATTACTTATCTACTCCTATTCTATCTAAAGTGATTTATTATACATATTGAATAATTATATTAATTTCTTATACATTGCTAATCAAAAGATTTCGGTAGCTCCATTGATAGTACACAAAAGCGGAGAAACAGGTCAGTGCGAAGCATGTTAAAAACCTATTCCTTTCGAGAAGCACCTTACCTCTTATATGATAAATCAATGAGGTAGGGCTGAACTCTCCTTATACCTTTGTTTTTGTTAGTATTCTCAATGGGTGAGCCGATATTTCTTATTGATTTTGCAACACATTAGAAAAATATAATTGTTTACAGGGAAAATAGTTAGTTAAAAATAAATACACCGCTCCCCGGCAGCGGCGCCAAAAACTTGATGTGTGCTAAGTATAGGCAATTATAATCACAAGTTTTAATTACGTAAATACTAAATAATACTATCACACAATTCAGGCAAGTGTTATCCTGATCATAGAATATAGTTTTATAAGTAAGTCCAGATTCGAACACAGGGAACGTGATTTAATCTATAACTAAATATTTATTTATCCTAATTATAATTATTACAATCAATATACAATTTAACAATAATATACAAAAATATATAAGATAGGGGGGATGTTTTAATTCCGATCGAACATATGTATAATTGATACCAATTCTTTAATACGTAAGTTTAAAGGAACAACTTAAGAATACTAAATTGGATAAAAGATTATGAGTATTTAAACTATTATTTATTACACTTATTATATCAACTTATGTCTATTTGCGTGTTGGCTATTATTATTGTGATTTACTAATGTAGAAAACCTCAAAGGTTATGACAATTCTCATATAGCAATACAGTCAAAGGTTATGTAAAGTATCACTATTTATTAAGATCTATCAACATATTATTGATGCAATTCCAGGGTCGGTTGAATCATAATGCTATTTAACATCTAATGAAACATAATCACTTAATTTAAAAACCCAAAAGGTTAGTGAGTTTATCTATAAATCAGTTAATTATGATCATTAACATAATATAACACATAATTCTTGCATAACAATATTCAGTAATATAGTTCCAACATAAACATATAATTCATATAATAAACATAATAAACATACATTTAAACATTAATAATGAAAATCTAACAAGCAATTAATTCAAATAAATAATATCCATAGTAACCCAAAAGGTTAGTGAAGCTACAAGGATAAAGAAACCGAACCAATTGACGAACTAGCTCTTCCTAAGGTTGAAAACCTTCAAACCCTAGCTCCTTAGTCTCCAAATTTTCACCTAAAGTCGACCTTAAACCTTAATATTCGACTTTTTATTCTAAGAATCGTATATCGTTTAATCAAAACTAAACCCCTATTTATACTAATCCTGGCCGACCCTCCAACCGCCGGTTGGGACCTCCAACCGCCGGTTGGAGTTAATTAAGTATTACTCCAACTCTGCGCTTTCTCCACCGCTTTGAACCTTTAACCCCAACCGCCGGTTGGGACTTCCAACCGCCGGTTGGACTTATTTTCCAGAATCTTCCATAAACGGCTTGGGCTTCAAATTGGGCTTCTCTTTCTTCTTTAAACGGATTCACTTGTTTTCTTGGCCCAAATCTTTAATATTATCTTTTTAGTCTTCATTTCTTTAAGGTTTAGATCTTCTTTTCTTCAATTGCTTTAATCTCTTCAGTTTCGGTCTTATTCTCGTTCTTTTTCTCCAATCTTCAATTAAAATACATTTCTGCAAATATTAACAAAATAAGTATCTAAAATCATATAAATGCACTAAAATATATATAAATATAGGAATAAATAATATAAAATATAGTATCTATTTGATGCTTATCAACGGGCTAATTAGAGATACAAGAATATGCGTCACTAAGGGAGTCACTTAATGAAGTGACGCATTAAAGAGCGTCACTGAAGAGGTGACGGTAAGGGTTCTAAATTGCCAAATAGCGTCACTTACAGGAAGTGACGCATGAAGTGACGCAACGATGAACATCATCGTGTCACTGTTCATGCCCAGAAATCATAACGAACGAATTTAGAGGTTTTGAAAAATAAGTTAACCAAAAGATGCGCAATATCACACTTAGCAAAACACATCAAGTTATAACGTGAAACACTAACATATCAATCCCTAATTCGTATGATTTCGAATAAACCCTAAAACCGTAGCCCTAACTAACGATTAAAGCATGAATACTTAATGAAAAGTGTGAAGATCTATACCTAAAGATGTGTAATCAAGTGGGGAACAAGAATGCATAGGCCGTTTGCAGGAACTACATCCCAAATGTGTAGCTTGTTGAACTGCTGTAATTCTTCTTGCATGGCCTCAACCCAGGATGGATCTTTTAAGGCCTCATCAACCTTCTTGGGTTCAATTTGAGATAAATGACATGAATTTATCCGAGCAACCAGAGTCAACATTTGCTGATTTGGATTTTTTTTCACTTGTTGTCTTGTTTGAACCGCAACATTAGGATCACCAATAATATTATCGATGGTGTGATTCTTGTGTACACGTTTCACTGGGATTACTTCCGGCGCAAGTACTAACTCCAAATTGTTCATATCCCCTTCAGTGGCAGGAACAGTTGTAGACTTAGGAGCAGTAGAACTTTCAGGTTGCGCGGGTTGTTGTGGTTCCTCATCTTCTTCATCATGAGCGTTAGAATGGGTGAAGACCATTTCTTCTTCTTCGGCTTCCTCTAAAGGAGGCATATTAGGATCATCAGGAAGATCTTTTGCATTGATCGTTCCTGAAGTTGAAGGAGCATTCGATGATGGGGTAATAGGAGATGGTTCGGTTGTAGTAGGTGATGGTGTAGGTGTGGGAGTGGGTGTTGGAGTGGGTGTTGCATCAGATTTGTCTTGACATAGACTGATGCCATGAAGTAGGGTGACCAACTCTTCCTCTTCATCTTCTTCTGGCATGTTGAAAGAGTTAAAAACATCCTTATAGTTGAACAACCAATCCGGACCCGTTCCTTGAGGAGGATCCATGTAACGCAAGTATTTTACCTCAAAATGCTCCTCCACCTGGTGTGTTGATTTGATGTAAACTCTTTTGTTTGGAGAATTAACTGAATAACCAAGAAAAATCCCTTCAACAGCTTTATCTCCAAACTTTAAGACTTTTTCTTTTGGGATCGTAATCAGACACGGACACCCAAACAGCTCTAGAAACTGCAGATTTGGCTTACAGTTATTGAAAAGTTCATAACATGTCTTGTTCTTTTTCTTAACCGTGAGCATTCGATTCAGAACATAACAAGCAGTGTTGACTGCCTCAGCCCAGAATATGATAGGTAGCTTAGAATCAGCCAGCATAGTCCGAGTTGTCTCGATAATGGTCCTATTCTTACGTTCTGCAAATCCATTCTGTTGAGGAGTTCGTGGAGCACTAAACTGATGATCAATGCCTTTCGAGGCACAATATAACTCGAGAGTTGAGTTCTTGAATTCAGTTCCATTGTCACTGTGCAGTCTCTTCACCTTTAAGTTGCACAGATTTGCCAACTTATCCAATAGGTATACCAAAATATCTGCTGTTTCACTCTTTGCGGCAAGAAAGTACGAAAATCTGGAGTAGTCATCGGTGACTACTAAGTAGTAGGATCGGCCACTAATGCTCTTAGTAGAAATAGGACCAAACAAATCCATATGTAAGAGCTCCAGTGGTGCAGCAATAGAATTCACTACCTTGGACTTATGGGACTTTTGGTGAAGTTTGCCCTTGTGGCATGAAATACAGTCATCTTTTAGAGCAAAGGACTGTTTTGGAACTCCGTTTACCAAATCATTCTTTATAAGAAAATTCATTTTGCGAAAATGAATATGTCCCATCCGACGATGCCAAAGTAGTGATTCCTTTTCCGAAGCCTTTGACAGGAGACAAATGTACTCATTTGTAGTCTTCGCAGTTCGCATGTTCATCACATAGGTATCGTTTCTCCGTGACGCCCGCATAAGCACCCATTCTTCAGGGATAACGAAACCCGGTTTCAAGATCACACATTCTGTTTTTGTGAATGCTGTGGTATAATACTTATCACAGACTTGTGAAACGCTCAGCAAGTTGTGAGTGAGTTGAGCCACATAATTCACATTCTCAAAGCTAATTCTCCCATTAGTGAGCGTTCCCTTTCCAGTAATCGTTCCTCCAGTATCTCCAGCAAAGGCAACATGTCCTCCGGCGTGTGGTTTAACATCCGTCAAAAGAGACACATCGCCAGTCATGTGTCGCGAGCAGCCACTGTCCATATACCATTCACTATCTTTAACATGTTCTGACTGCTGCAACACATAAAAGTAAGGAGATTAGTGAGAAACGGTGACCCAAGCCTTTACAGACTTAGGTCTACCAAGGTCATCAACAATAATCACATCAGATAGAACCTTTTTTTTTAATAAATCGGAATTTTCATCTAATGTGTTATTGTTGATGACGGAAGAGTCACTAGCAGACTCCTTTCTTTTCCAAACTTTAGATTGTTCGGAAGTTGGTTTGGGAGCAATGTCGGGCTTTTGTTTTGGCAAAGGTTTTTGCCTAACATTACTTTGCTTTTCAACAGGCTTGGGAGAGTTGGAATAACGCCTAAGTTGTGAAAATGAATTTCTATAAAAAGAAGTTCTAGGCATATCTCTCCCATAGCGCTGATGAGAAAGCTTGGTACAATCACGAATTAAATGTCCTTGTTTCTTGCAGTAGAAACATGAACGATTCTCAACAATCAGTTGAGGCTGAGGATTTACCGGAGTAGATGGTGAGGCATTTTTAGAACAAGCACAGTGTATGCAAGTTTGAGAAGATGTTTTCCTCAGTTGATTGGTTGAGGGTGAAGGTTTTTTACGTGAAATACTTTCATCGTTCACATTTAAGTTATCTTTCAAAATCTTTACAGGTGTCTGTAAAGTTTGAGTTTTCTCATTTAAAACCTTTTTCTTGCCCTTATCATTTTGTACTTTAAGGACAGGTTCATTCGTCAAAATCACCTTTTCTGATTTGACCTCAACCTTCTCAACCTTAGGATACTCCTGATCGGTAATATCCTCAATCTCAACTATCTCCTCAACACTAACTGGACATACAGCTTCAGACTTAACAAACTTAGACGAAGGATACTCTGGCCGCTTGGTTTTCTCCTTTGCCTGTTTGTTTTGCTTGGTTGCTTTAGACTTGATACCATATAACAATACATAGTCAACAGTAATCTCTTCAATGCCTTCCTTAACAGGCATAGGACAGTATTCAGTGGGAGGCGGGACTTCAGCATAGCCTAGTCTTGCCTTAGTTTTGTTATCTGTCCTCTGCTTATTAAGGATTTCATTTAAGGCCAGAGTATCTTGTTCTTATAGTTATCATACTCAATTTTCAAATCGGAGAGTTCCTTATTCAACAATTTAATTTTAGCAAGATAGCTGTTAATAGCATCTTGTTGACTAAAAACCTTTGATTTGTACTTTTGAGTGTCTTGCTTATAAGCCTCAATCTTCTTATCATAAAGTTGTTCATTAGCTTTTAGGTATTTATTGGACTCATTAAGTTTTGCAACCTTTTCTCTTAATTCTAAGTTTTCTTCTTGAAAGCACTTTAAAGATTAAGTTAACTTAATGCATGAAATACAGTTCAAAGGCTCATCAGGTTCATTGCATACCTCATTAGTAACGTGAGCCATAAGACATTGTTGATACTTTTCAGCGAACATACTCCAGTCTGAGTTCGTAGGCTCGAATACAATTAAAGCATCAGTTGTCGCTTGTTTCACTACATCCTTCTCTTGAGCCTTAGGAGCATCAGGCTTCGTAAAACCCGATGGAGGAACTTTGGGTTTCTCGCATTCCCTTGCGAAATGTTCCAAATTTTGATAGTTATAGCAGCGGACCTTGCCGTTTCCTTCCAAACTCTTGCGTCCAGTCCTTTGCAAGAATTTTTTAACTCTTCTTGAGATCATGGCAATATTCCAATTTATATCCATTTGCTCAAGATCATCATCATCCAGTTGAGCATAGTCTTCTTTAGCAAGTTCTAGTGTAGAATTTGGTTGCGAAACCAAATCCTTGTAGGAGCTCAGAAAAGCTGTATAGATGGCATCTTGTTCTTCAATAGCTGGAGAGATCATAACTTGCTGTTGTGAACCTAGTGAAGGTCCAGAAGCATAGACTGGATGATGAGCACCAGTAGACTGCAATAGTGAACTAGTATCAGAAATGAAATCCTTTCCACCATATGCCTTCCCGGTGTTTATCTTTCCTCCATATAATGTCGGGTCTTGAACAAACCCACCCGACTTACACTCCTTTTTCTTCAACTCCATTGCGTGAGCTTGAAGAACACCAATCAACTCATCCAAGTTCATTCTTGCTAACTCTTGGTTCTCCTTTAGAAATTGCACTTTTACATCCCAAGTAATAGGCAGAACATCTAACAGCTTCTTATTTACCTCAATCTGAGGGAAATTGTAACCTCCCTCGGTTAACTCACTAACCAACTATGAGTACCTTGTGAATAATCCAGTTGCAGTTTCATTAGGAAGAATATCAAACAAATCATATTGTTTCTTGATTAGTTCTAATTTGGCCTCCTTATATTTCTCATTTCCTCCACATCGTGTTTCAATGGCCTTCCAAAGATCATAGGTGATGTC
Organism: Pseudognaphalium luteoalbum; assembly: GCA_963422505.1. Taxonomy (NCBI): domain Eukaryota; kingdom Viridiplantae; phylum Streptophyta; class Magnoliopsida; order Asterales; family Asteraceae; genus Pseudognaphalium; species Pseudognaphalium luteoalbum. Next base: position 133,094,559 of record OY730192.1, on the reverse strand, counting down.
ATGAGTTTTGAAAAGTTGTAAAACATCCTTAGTTAGGCACATACAAATTGCCAAATGAGCCTTTCTCTCGATGTCATACTCCTTTTTTTCTTCAGGAGTCATAGCTTTATATGTCTTGGCCGGAGGAATACCACGATAATTTCCTTCAGCTACTGGAGCCTTATATCTTTCTCTAAGTGGACCCCAAAGCTCTGGACAATGGAAATCTACATATTGGTCAAATCTGTCACGCCAATAAGCATAATCCATGTCCGCGGTAAATAAAGGAGGTTTACTGTTAGAACCAACATCATGATTCTGTTTAATCATCTCTCTAATTCCCCTAATATCTTCTTTATCAGCAACAGCCATTAAAGAAAATCCTGAAAAATAGCTCAAAAACAAAAACTAGAAAACTGATTAGTAACAAAGGCGTCACTTGGAAAGTGACGCACTGAAGTGTCGCAACGACTAGCGACAGTTAGTAAGTGTCGCTACTAAGTGACGTATAAAGTGAATAATGACACAAGAAGCAAGTGTCGCTCAAACAAACAAGTGACGCACCCAAGTGTCGCACTTGAGTGGTAAATCAAACAGGCGTCACTAGTTGAAGTGACGCGTGACAAACAAGTGACGTGCTGAAGTGACGCACGTGAGTGTCGCTAGATTAAAGCAGACGACGCTAGAGGCAAGTGTCGTATTACTCACAAATGACGCTCTAAGTGACGCATAAAGTGACGCACCAGAGTGTCGGTAAAACCCTAATTGGAACTTACAGAGTGTCGCACGAAGTGTCCCTATCTAGTGATGCAACGAGTGACGCAAAAACGGTTGTGATGTCCCAAAAACCCTAAAATTCGAATTTTCGTAAACGTAACGAAAATTCTTCAATCCCAATCGAACGAAACCTGTAAATGTTGATTCAAATCGTCTGAATAGCACCCAATTGATCCAAATAACTCGATTGTTCTTGATTCTCTTCACAAAGTAAAACAAAAACAAGCGATTACGTGATCAATACGTCAATCAAACCACTTTGAGGCTCTGATACCAGTTGTGAGTACCCCTTGCTGTGGATCTAAGTGATTGATCACAATGATTGTAAGGCGGAAATAAACAATCACATTAACCGAATGTAAACTCAAACCGAAACACGTATCTAAATCACGAATATGAGTTTGTATTGATGAACGTAACCAATTAGCTTGATTACAGAGATGTAATTTCGACAAATGGTGCTAGGGTTTCGTCAAACCTAGCCTGAAACCTGTAGGTTTATATTTATACTAATCAGCAGACATGCGACACTCCCTAAGTGACGAATGTGGCCGCCTTCATGCGACACTACCTAAGTTTCGCTATGCGACACTAAGGCAAGTGTTGCCTAGACCAAACTAAGTGTCGCTAATACAAAAATAACTTTTCTATTACAATTAATTAACGACACTTACAACTCAATTAGACCAACTTACTGACACACTAAATGTACCAACAGTATTGTTCAAGTAAGTTTAATTAATTCGCTACTAATGGTATATGTACTTCATTAATTTACTGTATGTTATTGCAATGTGGTTTGAAACCTTGCACCAACCCGGATAGATGTTATTTTTGGATATATGTATTTCAACATGAATTTAGATTTTAACATGAATTTAGATTTTAGAGTGGATTTTTTTAACTTTTTCGAATCCCGCCAACAAGCGCCAAATTTTTTTACCGAATTTTTGTGGGCGGTGGTCAACCCTGTAAAAGCGGTGATTGCTGAAACCAATAAGCGCGTCCATATTTGGATTTTCAGTAACTTTCAAATGAAGTTTAAAGTTTAAACAACTCCTTCTCAGCATTTCCCACTCCCACCTTCACTGGTGTATCTCAAATTGGTGATAGTAAGTCACTCATTCACTCTATTCTAGCGAGGGATTTCGTTTAACATATGAAATTGTATTATTCCGGTTTTAATTATTTTAAGGTATGAATTATTTTTTATTTACTTGATTATGCTGGTTTTGGTAATAATTAATTGCTGGTTTCATCCTTATGTTGGTTTGTCAATGTCGGCAGAGATAAGCTAGGTTGATATTTATTAATTGCTGGTTTCATCCTTATGTTTTTGTAGGTTAATATTTATAAACATGTCTCGAAGAGGTAAACGAGGGCCGGCAAAGGAGAATGACTACACTTACGATCCAAACCGTCGCATTGACTTCACACCACAAGGTGAGCCTTACGGACCAAACCGTGCGGATTTTAGTTCTTGGTTTGGGCAAGAGATTAAAGTGTGTATTCCTTATCATTTGCAATGGAATACCAAGGAAGTGGATGAGGGAGATGAAACAAAAGTGACTCCTGCAATGTTGGATCTTCTATGGGATAGTACAAAATTTCATTGGAACATTATAAATGACCTGGCTAAACGAACAATGATGAATAAGGTCAACAAACTATGGAGGGACTTTAAGTGCGAGCTTACTACAAAGTTTATTGCACAAGATTGCTCGCCATTCCAAATGTATCCATTTTTTTCAAAAGAGCATTAGCCAAGATTCGTTGCCACAAGGACCACTCAGGAATTCAGGGTTTGTAATAAACATATTCTACAACACTTTAATTTGTTATGTCTCGTTTTTAAATTTGATTATTACAACTAAAGTTACTAACGTTGATTATTGCCACAAGATAAAAAGTGCTAAAGCCAAGGAAAGTACAGCCAAGAATACTGATCCCGCCCGAGTTGGACGATCGGGGTATGCTGGATTGATGGAGTGGTATCTTGTAGATAAAGTCAACATTCGTGAAAAATACCCTTTTTTGAAGGATTTGCAATCTGAATGATCAGTTTTGTATATTTTGGCGAGAGTTAAAGATAAAAAGGCGACCGGAGTACGAGAGTTTACAGCGTTTCTGAAAAAACAGAAGGGGATTTGGTAATCTTTTAAAAAATACATTTAGAAATGTTTAAAAAACATAATGTTTTTGTCTTTGACAGCAGAGACACGAGCTAGCAATGATCGAGGATGTCACTTATTATCTGTCGAGGCACGAACCCCTAGAAAAGTTGAAAGGAAAAGAGCATGGTGGGCGAACTTGGGCAGTCTCTAGTGTTGTCGGGATCAAAAGAGCCCTTGGATATAAGAGAGATACAAGGAAGCAAACGGTTACGATTGAAGATTCTGATTCCTTCAAGGAGAAAGTGGTTGGTGATCAACAACGTCTATTGGAAGAGAAACAAGCCATTAATGAACAACTAGAAACTAAGTTAGCTGAACACCAATGCATGTAAGAGGCCATGCTAGCAGACTTGGCTAACGTACAGAGCGGTTGCTTAAACATCACTGATTCGTGTGAATCGGTTAATGGGTTTGATGACGAAAATGTACGACTTACTTTGTACACCATTATATATATATATATATATATATATATATATGTGTGTGTGTGTGTGTGTGTGTGTGTGTGTGTGGTCATGTATATCCTAATCTCTTAATGTTATATGCTTTATACGTAGGAGTCCGTATCATGTCCACTTATGAAGCCATACGGTGATTATAATGATAGATGAGCGAGAGGGATGACATTTCCATCACAGAAGGACGGGCTAGTGCCCGGTCATTTGTTTTTACAAGTAGACACCATTGATGACGGTTGTGCCTTATTGCCTATCCTAATTCTTATATCCACCTCTGGAATCAGATGTCTAAACGACGCAAGACACGAGATTATTTAATGGCCACGCAGCGCGATTAAGGTTTCCATTCTTTTAATTTATTTATTACGGATAAACATTTTATAGCTAATATCTCCCGTCTAATTGTTCTCTTTAATTGTAGCTTGCCCACGTTGTTTCAACACATGCATCTAGTCGTCGTCGTACCTCATCACCTAAGGATCGGTAATCGGTTATGTGTTCTTATATTCATTTGTAATTTTTTACTCATTCATTGATGTGTATTTTACCTGGTTGCATGTCTCCTCATGCTTCCACTAGTATCCAAACGTCAACATAAGTAATTTATTATGAAAATGTCACTAATAATCTAATGCTTTGTGTATATCTCTACTGTCACCATTTTCGGTACGTCCAGCTCCAATCAGCAGGATGCTGAAAAGGCCAAAAAGATTCTTAATCTGGAAGCGAAGTTGAAGAAAAGACCGGAGAGAATTCGAGAGTTGGGTGCACGATTCACCAACTACTTCAAAAATAATGATCCGATTCATCTTGTGCCGCCACCTGGTATGTATGGTCAAGTTGAGATCGAGGAATGGATTGAATACGATGGAGTGCTAACTTGGTTGACAAACGAGTGGCTTGATGTCACCGTTTTGTCTTGGTTGGCGTTGTAAGTTCGTTAATGCTTTTTAAATAATGTCTTTATAAATTATGTACTAATATATTACCGTACCATTACTTAATTATAATTTTGATTTAGGAACTTGTGGTCGACTCGCGAGAAACAGTCACCTCCAAATTGGTGTGCGTTCTTACATCCAGGAATAATTCAATCACTCTTTGCCAAAAATTCGGATCACCACCACACTATTAGTAATCACCTCCTGACGCAGTTCGAATATCACAGTGCGAAACACTTCTTCGTTGCTCCATATTTTCATCGATAAATATATGTTTGTTTGTTTTTTATCCGATTTATGGATTTTGTTACAAGTTCTTTATACTACTACTATACTACTAATAAAATAATTGATTTTTTGTGTAGTGAACATTGGATTCTTTATATTCTTGACAGTGTCACTTTAATCGGGTACATATTAGATTCTTTGTTGGTATCAAAAGATCCGTGGGTGCCCCCTAAGAGGCCGGACATGTATGCGTTCATTATTGGGGTGACAGAGTAAGAATCTTAGTAAGTACATTTCTTAAACTTTCGCTTTAAAATTTGTTAACTTAAATATTGTAATTCTTTTGTCTTGGCCTCGGAAATTGGACGTTTAATATGGTGAATTGTCCCCAACAACGTCATGGTTGGGAATGTGGATACTATGTGATAATAGCTATGTCTCAAATGTTGATGAACATGCAATCAAACTTCCCAAAAAATGTAAGTCTTAGTAAAAATTAAATCTTATTCTCATTTTATGTCTGCCAACTTAATTTAACTTATTTGTAGATTTGGAGAAACTTTGAGGCTTATACAGAGCAGGAATTGGACCAGACGGTATTTTACAGCGGACTGACTTTTGCTAATTTATACATTGATGATGACAATGGTATAAACTAAAACTCATATTGTTGTACGTTCTGTAATTAAATTATTGAATAGTCTTGGTTTGATGTATTGACAATGGAAATTTGCTCATATTCATATTAATTTTTAAATAATATCGGTCATTATGCATGCATGCATAGTTGCTAATTGGATTTACTGCAAAATACCAGAAATTCTGAATTTACAAGATCGCCTTATGTTGACATTATAATAACCGTCTGTTATTTTAATTTATTAAATATTTTTATATATAAATTAGACGGCGGTTCGTAATACACTGCCTTAGATATTATTAGTATAAAAAAGGAACTAAATGTAATAGGCAGTTCCGAAGAACTGCTGTAATAAATTACTGAAGTTTCTCTGAAGCAGTAATGAAAGTAAAAAAGAAAACCGCCTTATAAAACATAAAATAATCCATTTTTTGGCGCCAATCATAAGAAATTCACCGCCATAGCATAAGCAAAATTAACCGCCGTTAAAATAATGTAAAATGGTTGCCCGAACAAACAAAAAATACACCGCTTTAAAGGTAGATAACTACCTCGCCCTGAAAGACAACTAAACACGTGTGAAGCATAGATAATACACTGCCCTTAATTATTTATAATCGCTCTGTTGGATGGTAATAAATGGCGGTGTTTTCACCGCCTGTAAAGGTATTTCCGTTTTAAACATCGCTCGTATAAATGACGGGCGAATCACCGCCATGAATGAGCTTTTTCACCGCCGTCATTGTCATTTTTGTAGTAGTGTTAGTCACCATTATTTTCATCTTTCTTTAATATATATATAAATTTTTATAAAATCCCTTTAGCTTATAAGGTTCTATACACCTTTAAAACATGACAAACATAATAATATTAGTCTTCTTAACCCATCACTAATCTATCTATCTATATTTATAAAACAAAGATTTTTTTGCTTATGTCAAAAATACATTACTCCTAAAATTCTAGAGATGCCACATGACTTTAGTTTATATAAATCATTTATAAAATTTTTTAATAATAGTTTAATCTTGACGCTTTTATTTTTTTCGTTTTAACCGTTCTAACTTTCTATAAAATGTTTAAACACCTTAACTTATATGTTGACTAAAAGTTAATCATTTAAGTTTGTTTTTATAGGTATGTTTTGCATTGATTAACACAAGAGTGAAATACACCCGTTGTCTCATTGAATTTATGTCATCAACAATCGAATTTCACTTGTGCTCAACTATATGTAGACATTGCACGAGTTAAACACATTGGTGGATTGAGATGTCAAGTTGAGACAAAAATGTTAGAAAGTTAAAAGATTATTACTTTAAAATCTAATTATTAGTTATTATCAAAGAGATTTTATGCTCCTTGATACATGACATCTATCTCTAATCATAATGTATTCTTCTCAATATATTTTTGATAATAACTAATAATTAGTCTTCTTAATATATGATTAGAGATAGATGTCATTTTAAACATAACTGAAAACTAATAATATTAGTCTTCTTAACAAGCATGTAACGATTTAATTACATGATAAATTATAATTTTTTAAACATTGACAATTTGAATTTTGAAAAAAAAAACTTACATGATTAGTCGGCATCTACAAGACTACAATATATATAAAAAAGAATCGTTTGTTATAAATACTCCGTAAAACTTAACTGAAATATTATAATGTGAAATTATAAATATCTACACATAAACTCCGTTAACAACTTTCGAATGTTACTTCATTTTTTTCTAAGTAAAACGTGATATGATTCATAAACCTAAGTATATTATCCTTTCTAATAAATAAATTGTAATTTTTGTTGATCTATATGTTGGGTTGATTAAGTTTGAATGGGCTTGTAATAGACCAAATATCATCTTAGTGAGCTGGGCTTTCTTGACCCAATATCTTTTCGGGGTGATATAGATAGAGTCCATTTCGAGATCGATTGAATTCACAACAATTGATTCGCAACCCAAGATGGAATAGTCGGACAGCTTGAACTCATGAATTACACTTATTTATTTAAGATAAAATAAATGAGTGAAAAATTGAAATAACCACATAACCTTAAAAATAGATTAAAAGGGAAATATGTAAGAAAATATAAGGGTAAAAATGTGGAAAAATTACATGGTACACACTTAGATTTTTGAATTCGAGTATTTATGTGTTTAAAGAAAAGGGAAATTAAAAAAAATGCCCTTTTTTTTCGAGTATATATCGTTTTGCCCTACGCGGAAAAAAATTGAGGATATACCCCCAGAAATCGCAAAAGCAAATTTGCTTTTGCGATCCCGTGTTTGCCATTTGCGACCTCGTTCACGTATTCGAGTCGTTATCGTGGATGTGCTCCAATCGCAAATCGCAAATTTTATTTTGCCATTTGCGATTTGCAAATGGCTCAAAAGTTTTGCGAAGCCGTGAACTGGATCGCAAAGGTTTTGCGACCCCGATCACCAAGTCGAGGCTACACGAGATCGCAAATCGCAAAATGGGGTTTTGCGATTTGCGATTTACCTCCGGCCCAATTATTTTGCGATCCAGTGATTCTGACCCGTTGTCGAGCAAAATATGAAATCGCAAATCCTTGCCGGAAAAAAAATTGCGATTTATCATTTTTTTAATTTTTGTTTATTTATATCTTATTTGCGATTTACCCATTTATATATGTATATATTAACAAATTTATATACATATAAATATACAAATTATATCATATTAACAATTTTATAAGCATACTTTTTATATTATACTTTTTTGTTTATAAACATACTTTTCATATACAAATTATTGTCCATATATCATATTAACTAATTTATATAAATATAAACATACTTTTTATAAACATAATTTTTATATGTATATATTGTTATAAGATTTTTATATATCAAACCATATATCATATTAACAAATTTAGATAAATATAAACATAATTTTTATATACATTTTTTGATATACATTTTTTATCATAAATACACATTAAATATATACATTATTTGTTTTATCTATTTTCCTGGATAACTGGATATTTGGATGAGATTTTTCGAGATTCTCGGGATTTAAGATATTTGAATAAATAATTTGGATAAGATTTTCCGTAATTTGCGGGATTTGAGATTTTGGATAAGATTTTTTTTATCTTCGTTTTCCTTTACCATTTATAAATACTGTGACTTCCAGCAGGATCACAATGTCAAATTTTTAATGAATTTTTAGAAAATATAAAATTAAATTTATAAAATGGTTCAATCAGGTCACTTTTGGCAATTTCGATCTCCAAATGAAGAATCATTTACTGAAGAACTATATGCTGAAGTTCCTGAGTTGTTTTCAATTGCATTTCGTCACGGTGGACATTTTCAGGGCGCACAAAGAATGTACACGCAAGGTTTGTTGACGTTTATTGATTGCGTTGATGTCGATGAATTTGACACCAAATTTCTGGATTACGCTTTGTCAGAGCTAGGTTATTGGGCTCCAGAGCGGTGGTTTTGTTACTTTAAAGAGCATGATAAAGACCTAGATGATGGTTTACAATTGATAACTGATGATGTCGATCAACTGAAGCAGATTACTGACTACGCAAAAATACATAGAGAAATTGAGGTGTATGTTACACGTAACGATTTGTCACATCCCTCAAATTCTGAGACAATGATGCCAATAGCAATTTCTAAGATTATGACTGGTGCTTCAAGTGCAAGACGGTTATTCGATTAGTGATAAGTCAAATCTTGCAATTCGTATGTATGTTTCAATCAATTGGATGGTTGTCAAATTATGTAATTTGTTAATCGTTATGTTCCTTATGTAGTATCCATTTACTTGGCAAATGCATTAATCCTTTTGTAATGAGATGTTTTACCATTGTGTTACAAGTAAAAGTGAACATCTTTCAAATTTATTGACCTAAATTAACCACGATAATTAAAAGCGCTAGTAAAAAACAGGAATAGCATTGCAAAGCAGTACATCACATAGGTTTAGCCCTTATAAAAAACTTAAGGGTGACTCAAATGAACACTTGGATAACTCTGAGTCAGTTGAGATGGCGTTGCTGTTTCCTCCTCGAAATGGCTTTTTGTTGATTTGTGGAAGTTTGCTGCAAGGAAAAATTTCACCATGATATTAATAATACGGTGTAGTATCTTAGTTTTTATATTCATATAGGTAAGAAGTTACCTTTTGCGATCTTGACTTGGATTTTAATTTCGACCTTGAGTTAGATCTTTTTGTGGTTGTTGATGGGATTTGCTCATCTGTTCTATCGTAAGGAGCCATACAAGTAATTCAACTATGGCCGTGTTCCTTGCAACGGCTACATTGTTTTGTGTACTTTTCTTTCTCCTATCCTTTAGAAGGAATACGTGCACGCCCAGGTGGACGACCAGATTGCCGCTTCATAAGTATTGGCGGTAAGCAAATTTGTAGATTACCTGGATCGGCCCATTCTGAAGGATGAGGCAAAGGATTTATAGCCTCACTGTAGGCCGCACGATATGTTTCGGTGGTGAAATACCTCTCTGCATAGCAGGTCACGTTGTCTATTTTAAAGTAGCGGGTCACTGCCGATACGTGTCCACAAAGTAAACCCGACAATTGCCATTGCATGCAAGTGCATGTTCTTGCTTCCAAGTTAACTGTCCCATTCTTGTTCCCATCAAGCACCTCACATATCATATTTGTGGATGGCTTGACCTTCCAGCGTAGCGACTTGCCAACCCTCTTACCGATTTTGTGCTCCACATATGGTGTCACAGGTGTTGTAACACCCGCGGTAGTGTTCCGATGATTGAAATACCATTGTTCTATTGAAGATCTAAAAAAAATTAAAAGCATTGTGACTGGGAGTTTCCTTGCATTCTTGGTCATGGCGTTAATGGATTCCGCACTGTTATTTGTGAGGTAAGCATATCGTGTCTTTATTGAATGGTTCCTTGACCATCTTTGTTTCCTCACATCCGTAAGAACCTTAGCTGAAGCTGGTAAGTGTCTGGCAAAGGCACCATAATGGTGATCGAAATCTGACTTACGGTACACCTTACACATTTTCCAATAATGCCATCGAAGTGCTTGACTTTTGAAGATTTGCTTTTCAAGTTTCCCAACAGATGACGACAACACAGGGCATGAAATGCATCTGGGAACACAGCAGAGATGCCGGATGCAATAGTTGGCGCCCTATCAGAGATGAATGTAAGGTTGTCAATCCCACCAGCAGATTCTATGGCGTCACGTAAGTTCCCTAAGAACCACGTTCAAACGTCGGACGTCTCTCCCGCCCCAACTCCATATGCTAACGGCAAGATGCCGTTGTTAGCGTCCATCGCCACGGCAATCAAATTGGTACCCAAGTAACCCCCTTCAAATGGGCACCATCAACGATGATAATTGGGCGTGTATGGTTGACAAAAGAACGAATCTACAAGGTCATATTAAAAATTATATAAAATATATATGAATGTACGTATACGAACATAAGATGTAAACCTTGGATCATAACTTACAGCTGCACCAATGGACATGTAGCACATTACAAATTTATTGTCTTCGTCTGTACGGAGATTTGTAATGCTCCCCGGGTTATGTAGCTTTAGGTTGTAGAGGTAAATAGGAAGTTTCATAAACGATTCAGCTGGAGTACCTCGCAACAACTCTATCGCATAACATTTTGCCCTCCATGCTTGGTTGTATGTAAGGCTGATTTTAAAGCGTTCCGTCATATCAAGTTTGATCTCCTTACCTCTGTATACACGTCCTTCCAAAGTCATCACCTCTTTTAAGATGTTACCAAGCACTTTCTTGCTCGCAAAACGACTGTTAGCCAAGATTGGAGTACGAGAACAAGTGTGAGCATCACGTAACTTCCTAACCTGGAAGTTGTTACAATCTTTGATGCACACTGCACTTATCTTCCAATCACAATTAGACAATATACATTTTGCTGTTAACCTTTTCTTGTCTGAATTCTTCAGCTTAATCTGAAAACCTTCTTCGAGGCACTTAGTATGCAACTGAAGAAGAAATTCATCTTTAGTTTCAAATGTTTGACCCTCTCGAATCCGGTAAGATGCCTCATACATGGTGACTGGTCGTTGTTTAACTTCTTCTTCTTCTTCGTTTCCTAGTGGCGAAGGCATATTCCAGAATATATCATTTTCTGCTGGTTTTTGTGGTTTTGGTATGTCGTATGTATCTCTTGGATCAGGCTCATCCTCATCATCAGTAACAATGTGATTACAAAATGGATGGTCAGGATTCTTAGGTGGGTTGACATTTTCTTCATCATAATGATCAAAATCATGAGGATGTGGATCTGGTTCCTCCACATAGTATTCTGAGTTAGTGTGATCATATTGAACATCCTGATGATATTTATAAGCATCTTGGGATTCTTCATCTACCTTAAAAGATGTGTGTTGGGTATGATGTGTTGGATATGCGTGATTTGATGTGTTGTGAGGAGCAGCATGATAATGAAATTGATATTGTGGTTGAACAGGATATGGGAAATTTTGAAATGGTTGTTGAGATGACTGATATTGGTGATGTTGATTGTATTCATTGGTGTGTAGTTGTTGAAAACCGGAACTACTACTGCTAGGTTGATTGCTACCCTTACCCGATACATGTTGGACAATATCAACTATGTAAACTTCTATCGGAGCGTTATTTATTGCATGGTACAAAAATCTCCAAAATCATCATCATCATCATTTATATCAATCACATACTGATCTACCTTATATTTTAGACATACTCGTGTATCAATAGGTAGACCAATTTTTTTAAAATATTTTTCAACAAAACTTTGGCTGTCATTGGCTTTTTCGGTGCCACCGGAAGTTTCAATGGCACCCTATTACATTCTATTGGCAAATACATCGGCATGTTGTTAATGTATTCAAAACGGCCTCCATAACAAATATAAATTTTGAACTTCTCCATAGTCAAACTAAATAAAAACACGATGGATCAAAAGTTGTACATTTTAGCATTCTGGAACGTCTGTCTGAATGTTGTTCACGGACTATTAGATAATAATTTGTTTGGTTAAGTTGTGGAAAAAACATCTGTTATGCTACATATTTAAAGGAAAAATTTAATAAAGCTACAGTTATCTGAGACAATCAAGAAAATCTAAAGAAATGTCAGTAACCCTAGCCAAAACGTTATCCACAATGGATAAGGCCCAACGGGAAAATCTAAAGTAGTGTCAGAAAATCTAAGCGAGAATCTTATCTATAATGGATAAGCTGGACGCAACTCGCAAATTATGTGGTTTTGGAATAGCATTGGAAATTTCATACAACATAACATTCTTATCACAAATTTCCTTTTATGGATAAAATTTTCTGTGATTTTATGGATTTTCTGTGACTTGCCACAATCTTTATTGGACTTAGAAATTTAATACAGCACATCACAACAATTTTACTCAACGGAAATGACAAAAATCGCTGAAGCATTAACATACCAACTGAAATTAAAAAGGCAATACACTAGAATTTTAATCGTACACATAACACAAATCAACCTTCAAGAGAGGTTGTGTTACAAAAGAACAGACAACTTACTGAGATCAAACTAGTGAGATTTGCAGTACGGCTCAAAGTTATTTAGGTGTCGTGTGTTTCCCTTCTCGTAACGTTCATGGGTAGTAATGTGTGTTGCTGTCATCACTCTCATACTCACCGAAATTCAATTCGGGTTCTTCATCCATGTATACAAGATATAACTCAATACATTGACAACATTCTTTGGCATGTTTTACTACTGCACTCCATGCTTCATCCGACATAAGCATATGAGCACCTGCATTTTCAATATTGCCGCCTTCACAATAGTATACGTCACTAAAGATGAAATTTATATTTTCCTTAAGATAGGAAAATAATTTACTGAGATCAAACTCAGTAACATCAAAATTTTTGATTGTTTGTTTCACCCCGTTTTCGTACGCTTATTATCATAACGAAGTTCCCCCCAAAAAAAAACCTTTAGATCAATCAGTTGCATTCTGTTACTTAGTATTAAAATTGATTGGTGAATATGATTTTGAAATACTATCCTAACTGTGAAAATATGTGAATGCAGACAGATCTAATGAGGTCAATTTAAAGGTAAATTTAATTCTAGATAAGGTTATCCTGAAAAATCTTGAAAGATCCAACAAATGTCAGAAAATCATAGCCAAAATCGTATCATCTGGATAAGGCCAGTCGCACTAATCAATAAAGATATTGAGATATTAGTAATGTGGCAAATACAATAATGTACCAACCAATTGGATAAGGAACAGTTCGATCATATACTAACATGGTGAAACATTTTAACATACTACATAAACAAGGTATCCAATATAATACATAAACCATCGTATAAATATAAGATCGACACAGAAAATCTCAATCATGTTGGTGGAGGTGGTGGTGGTGGGTGAGGCTCCCAATCATAACGTGCCCTGAAGAAGGTATCCATCATCCGCTTCCTATATTCCCGAACGAACCACTGTCTATCTCCACTAACCATCCTCTCTTGTCTGTTGACATGCGTCTCCATATTTCTATACACCCATACTTCACAATCCCCTAAATCCCCAACCTGCTGAGGCACATCATCTAACATGTCTAATATAAACTCTGTAGTATCTTGTAGTTCCCTTTTCCTATGGGCATGCCTCTAATACTCAATGGCGTCCAAAAATCTAACTATGTTACGAGCCAATTCTTCTACAATACGATTACGCTCCTCATCCTGGCAGTGGCGCACCATGCTATCGTATCCAATCATAGCCCAATCTCGAATATCCAACACAATTAGTATCCAATGGCTTTTGTTCGGAACTAGGACCGGAAATAGTATCTGTAAAAGTCCAAAAAGTATTAGTCAAATGTACATATTAATTGACGTATATATACCAACACTAGTTTATATACATATATATATATATATATATATATATATATATATATATGTATGTATATAAGTATACATATACATTTTTACATATTACTTTTCATAAAAATTATATATATAATTTGGCGAAAGATATATGACTGGAAACGACAAAATAGATTTTTTTAAAAAAATTGGAAATGTCCTTTCTATAAAACGGACAAACCAGCTAATATTTTTAGCTTTTCAAATCATCAAACTTTGAACAATATTACTCAATCAACGACACTTATTTATCAAGAAACATAACGGAAAGTTAAAAGCACATTACTTACCAAATCAATCGCCCACCACATAGGAAATGGTACACGAGTCCCGTTTGCGAATCCCTTCAAGAACTTATAATTTTTCATTTTCTTCTGCTTCATATCCTCCCTGTAGTTTGCAAAACACTGTATGAGCCCGATAAAACCTATAGGCATAATCGTCCAGCTCAACCGTTTATCAAGCTGCGTTGGGAGTGTGTAGGTCCTGTATCTCCACCACAATAGTAGCCTCGCCCAACTGTCAATATGCTGAAAAGAAGATTATAATAAAACAAAATATTGAATACAATATAGTTTTGAAGTTATTTTAATATAACGTTAACAAATATAAGCAAAATATCTCAACTTACACTGTTATCTAAGTATCCTTCGTCAATTGTTCCATACAACTGCCCCCAAAATTCTTTATCGAGACACATAGACGTCCTGCCTTGTCGAACAAACATACACCGGACAGTGCCACCAGACATATATAAATCCCGAATAGTGGATGGACCGTCGATAGTCCCCGGTGGAGCAGGGGGTGGAGTCTTCAAATAACCACTCTCGTCCACACATATTGAGACCATGTCCATCAATGTGTCCTCGGGTAGCTCATCCTCATCATCATCCACATTCCTCCTTCTTGCCCTACGCTTCACCCTTTTGACGCGCTTAACAGACACATCTTCCTCAACAACCCAATCCACAACCCGATCAACAACCGGCTCAACTGCTGGCTCAACCACCGGCTCAACCACCGGCTGCACCACCCGCTCCACTACCGGCTCCGCCACCGACTCCACCACCGGCTCAACCACCGACTCCAACACCGGCTCAACCACGGGCTCAACCACCGGCTCAACCACCGGCTCCACCACCGACTCCACCACCGACTCCACCACCGGCTCCACCACCGGCTCCACCACCGGCTGCACCACCGCCTCCACCACCGCCTCCACCACATGACCAAACATATCATGATCGTCTCCCAAGTCAATAGGTGGTTCATCATACTCCTGCACAGGTCTGCTGGCAAACATTTTAAAATATGTCGGTGAAAGATATATATACATACATTTACATACACATATACAAAAATAAAATACACACACCTTTTAAAATACGTGGGTGTAAGATACGGTGAGAGTACCGCTGGCCCACGTCGTCGTTCTCTCATACTGCGACGTAACATAAAGGGACCCGAGAGCTTCCTACCAGTGGTGAGTAGCGTGTCAGATACATAACCATCATGGAAACCATCCTGGTGATCACCGTCAAACTGAAAAGTCAAAAAATAACGAGTTAGAAACAATTGTACGATAACTTCACACATAGTATAAAATTGTAAATTAAAAATAAATACCTCATTCGTCTCATTCATCCCAACTTGCTTCAATAACTTTTGTATAATCACGTGTTGCTCATCGGCCCGCTTGTCTTGCGCATCAACCCGTTTAACCAGGGTTTCAATAAGCGTAGCTTGAGCATCCACCCTTTCGCGTAAGGAGCGCCACTCCGCCTCGGACGTCGACTGATAGGTCTGACGCACATCTGTACCGGGACCATCACCAAACGTGTCTGCATCATGATATGGAGTGGGATCTGATGGCTCGCCATCCACCTCTTCACTCTTCCGTGCCTTCTTCAATGGCCTCTCAGCAACTAGCTGCTTATCAGAGTACTTCCAACTATCAATCAACCATTAGCACTTCTTCTCATGTTTATTCGGCATCAAAGTTATTTTCGGAAGATGCTCTGGTGTAGTATTCTTCTGCATAAAATGAGTCATCAATTTTTCATCAAACTAATTTTATAATAGCTAACATATATATATATATATATATATATATATATATATATATATATATGTATGTGTATGTTGATTTGGTATGTATGTGTATACGTATATGTATGTATGTATATATATATACATACATACATATACACATACACATACATATACATACCAAATCAACATACACATACATATAAATAAAAATATATATATCCATTTACTTATACATATATATATGCATATACATGACTATATATATACATATGTATACAAAAATATTTTTTTAAAAAAAATAGAAATGTCCTTTTTGTAAAACGGATATACCAGCTAATAATTTAGCTTATCAAATGACCAACAATTCATCAACATCAACCAATGCAAAACACTGTACTTATGTCCACAGACACGTACTCATAAACATACACATAAACATAAAGTCGCTTACCGCAATCCGTAAAAAATGACCGAATTTTTTAAATTCAATAACCTTCCTTTTTCGCTCCAAGTAGATCCCACGTGGTATTTGATCCCGCTTAGGTCTAGTAGCAATTGTCTCTACCTGACGATGAAAAGCTTCCCAAATCCAAAAGTTGTAGACAATAAGCAAACGACAAACAAGCATTTAAATGTTTTAATATATTATAAATTAAATAAACAATAGTATGAAATAAATCTAACATTAATAATTAAGATGCTGCTACCTTACACGCCCAGCTGAAACCACTCAACGTGTACTGCATCCCATCTTGAGTCAGCCGAGTCTCCAAACCCTTATCCAGCTGCTCATAAGTTCTCGCCCAAATAATATTACCCCAAGGGTACCGGTCAAAAACATCAAAATGCTCAACTATATGCATATGGTCATCCTCAATGTTATGCACACCCTGCTTTCCTAAAAACCTCTTTATATATCATGAAAGTGCCCCTTGTCGTGGACCTAGATGTCAATTGACAGCAATCGTAAGGCGGAATCAAACAATTGCTTGTATGGCTAACAACTCACAAACCGAACACGAGAAATTCAACAATTAAACGTGTATATTAGCTTGTATAACTGTTTGGGAACGATTACAATATGGTTTAGTCGACAAATGGTGCTAGGGTTTCGTCAACCCTAGCCGAAAACCCGTAGGTTTCTATTTATACTAAAAAGTCAGCCGACATGCGTCACTTGTGAAAGTGTCGCATGTGGCCGCCTTCATGCGTCACTTACCTAAGTGTCGCTATGCGTCACTTAACCAAGTGTCGCTATGCGTCACTCAGGCAAGTGTCGCCTAAACTAAAACACGAGTGTCGCACTATACAAAAACTATATTTCTATTAAGTAACTAACGACACTTATTATAACTCGATAGACCAACTGACAGACACCTAATATGTATCAACAAACTCCCCCGTGTCTTCAGCTTGGTCTTCAAAAATCTTCAAGTCTTCACTTCCAGCCAGCTGGAAATACACCACCAGCGTGTACTCCATTGGCGACGCAGATATCCACGATCTTCTGAAATTTTAACGCTTCAGCTCTATCTTTCGTCTTGAACTCAATTCTGTTTTCATGTAATCTTTTCATATCTTGAGCAGAAAGATTGATCAAACTTAATGGGTCAAAAACACAAAACATGTTTCTCTTAAGACCCCATAACGACCTCTTCTTAGGCTGAACAGCATCCCAAGCTGTTTTCTCATTATTTCCCTTATCTGCATTAGAAGACTCCGGGTCTGTAGCTGGTTCTGAATTTGGAATAAAAACTATCACAGCTTCACCCGTAATATCATCATATTCCCAATACACCAACCTATTCAAAAAGTCTAACGGGATGATCTCCAAAGGTATCTTTTATAGACACTTTGCTGGTGGATAGATCATCTTCACAATAGGTTGTCGGGTAACCGGATCTAGCTTCTTCTTAAATTTGTACCTCATACCCAACGTCGGCTTTATCAAGTTATATTTTTTACTATTAATCTCACGACGTATGATCACCTGAAAGAAGTCTGCTCTTGAATCTCGCGACCGGTTGATCAAGGGTATCTGAGCTAACCTTTGAAGCTCACACTTCGGCAGAGTACTTATTTTATAAAACTTCATATTAAAGTACTGAATGCCGTCACTTCTCTTTATCATAAACACAGAGTTGTTCTCATCGAACTTCCAACTCTTAATCAATCCCGTGTAATCAGATCTAACTTTGTAGCATTTACACGTAACCGGTACCTCGATAATCGGTTTGAGCACTATATCCGGTTTTGTTGTAGAAGTTGATGGCTCATTCGTCTCTTTTTCCGATTCATCTTCAGACGAATCCGATTCTATAATGGGAGCATCATCATAACATTCATCACTGTGCAATTGCTCCCCCTCAACTTCAATATCCTCATTTTCCTCAAAAAAATAATCCTCTGCTACAGGATCATCCATCACCTCTTCCTCAGGCATCGTGTTATTATCATTCATCAAGTTTTGCAAATATGTGGGATCTACGAATGAATAATCAACCGCAATAGGTCTTGCCTGACCTTGAACCTCAACAAAATAATCCAAACTAATATTTTCATTCATAGGGGAAGAAGGTTGTACATTTTCAGGTTCAGGGGGAGGAGTTACATTTGTTTCTAATTCCCTGGGATTATCCTCCCCCGAAACAAGTGTGACTGACTCCAATTCTAACAACCTAGAAGACATAGTCGTTATCTGTTGCTGGAGAGAGTCCACTGTAGCAGCTTTAATCTCTAAATCCTTAATCTGTGAAGCTTGAGCTGCAATGATCGCCTGTTGATCATCAAAACGCTTGGATAAAAGCTCCAGTTGAGCTAAAACCTGCTGAATAGAAGCAGTTGCAGGCGGAGGAGAAGTCTGTTGAGTCGGCTCCTCAAGGACAATCGAAGTCCGCTGGTGTCGACGTAGAGGTAAGTCGGCATAAGAAGGCGACGACCCAGCAGGACGCTTGCCAGGATTCCGCGGGATATGAACCCGACCAGCAGAAATCCGGCGCATAATACGCTTAAAGCGTTGGGGATCAGCTAACTGAATCCCATCTAAAGCTGACTGAGGTGGCACGTCACCCTCAGAATCAGAAGGAGTGGGCCCACCGTCGTCAGAATCAGGCTCAACTCGATCAACACGGTCGATATCCTCTAAATCTTGAGCGATATTGGTATCAACCAAGTCGTCCTCGTTGACCGGAGGCACAACGTCATCCAAAAATCCGTGATCACGCGGCGCAACATAGTCTTCGTTCACTATGTGCCCGAATAACTCCCGGTCAGCCAAAATTTGTTCACCTTTCAGTGCCAGCTTACAGTCATTAAAGACTCGTAAAAGCATCGGTGTTGGCACCAAAAGAGAACGCTGGTCAGGTGCGATATCCAAGTTCAGATCATTTAACAATAACTGGACAAAACGAGGATACTGCAACCATTTGTCCTTCCCAGCCCTGATGTTTTCCACCAAATTCCCAAAAATATAGCCGCTAAAGTTATAGGGCTTATTATACACTAGGGCTAACATAAGCGATAAAGTCAAATGACTTGCCGCATCATACCCCCCTTTCCTTGGCGATAAGCATACAATAATAATGTGGCAGAGATACCTCCAAACACGGCACAGAAACTGCTTTCGAAAATCCGACAGCTGATTAGCTGGATAACCCATTCTCTGAATCCCCCGTATATGAATGTAGTTGGGAAGATAGTGGGCATCGTATCATTGTCATTGAAATGG
This sequence comes from Pseudognaphalium luteoalbum, assembly GCA_963422505.1. Classification (NCBI taxonomy): domain Eukaryota; kingdom Viridiplantae; phylum Streptophyta; class Magnoliopsida; order Asterales; family Asteraceae; genus Pseudognaphalium; species Pseudognaphalium luteoalbum. Next base: position 133,074,642 of record OY730192.1, on the reverse strand, counting down.
AGAACCCGACGAATAGAGTTCTCGGTGATCTCTATCTCCTCACCTAACATGTTTGAAACAATCCTCGGGATGTCACCCTGAACTCTGATCACCGCATGATCATAAAATTCCTCAACTTGGTTCATATAAACCGGAGTCGATGCGGTGATGGCGTAATAAATCCTTGATCGGCGGAGAAAGTCGATCATAGGCCGGAAGGGAGCCGAGTTGGCGTGTGTTGACTCCAAGAACGCCGTTATATTGTGACGTGTGTTCGTGCGGCGGTAATAGTTCTGTAACTCAGCCATCTGTAAGCTAAAATACAAAGAAAAAATAACCGAAAGCGTTATAAAGTTAGCCCGAACACAGAAGGGTTGGAAAACGAATTTTGATTTTAGGCGTCACTTATGGTAAGTGACGCATGGCCACTACCGTCACTTAGTGAGTGTCGTATTGCATAGTATTTAAAATTAAAATCAAATTATAGCGTCACTTATTGGAAGTGACGCTATCAAGCGTCACTGATGTAAGTGATGTTGGTATTTGGTGATTTAATTTATACGACAGTTGCAAGTGACGGGTGAAGAACATGCGACAGTTATCATAGTGACGGTATCCTAACAGAGTCACCTACGAAGTGACGGTATAAGTGACGTTTAGAAATAAGCGTCACTTAGACAGTCACTTGGGGTAGTGACGCATGTAAAGGCGTCACTAGAAAGAGTGTCGGTCTTAACAAGTAAAGCAATTATATGCGTCACTACACGAGTCACTTAAGAAGTGACGCATAATCTAGCGTCACTTATTAAGTGACGGTATGGTTTTTCAAAATTACCAAACAGCGTCACTTGAGGGAAGTGACGCATGAAGTGACGCAACGATGAAGATCATCGTGTCACTGTTCATACCCAGATTTGAAAATTAGGGGTTTTCAAAATCGAAGTAAGGGGATTGTGCGTATGGTAAAAACGATGAGAACACACCCTTTATTACAAGAAAATATTATCGAAACATGCATTAAATCAAACGATTTCAAGTTACCCAAAATCCCATAACCCTAAATCTAAATTACAGCATGAATATTAAACGATAAAGGGTAAGATTAGTACCAAACAGTTCGTGTTAGTGAGAGGAAGAAGAATATAGCACTTGAATGCACAAGAAAGCCGTAGAAACCACAAACGGATCGAAGAAAACGAACAGAATGAAGTGACGCAGAGACAGTATAAGTGTCGGTGTGTCAGAGCAAGTGACGCTATAGTAATTTGAAAAGTGGTGAGGTTGAGTGTCGTGGGGAAGGGGTATTTATACACCGACCCTAGTATGCGTCACTCAACCCGGCACTTATAGCATAGCTTACCCCGGCACTTACTGCGTCACTAAAGTAAGTGACGCAATATCGTATGCGTCACTGGCAGCGTCACTTATGAAAGTGACGCACAGTTCACTTTTAGTGAAAAAATTGCGATTTCTTCGATTTTTTTTTACGTTATGATTTCGTTACTCAAATTTGAAAAATGTAACTGTAACTTGGATAATAACTAAAATTACACTAACTTAGAGAAAATAAATAAAATAAAATAAATTTATAACTAAAATTTAACACATTGTTTTTGGTGACGGAGTTGATATAGTCTGATTAGGGATCATATCGGAATAACATGCATATATTAGGAACAGTAAGTGTTATTTCGATCATCAGTATATTTGTCCTCTTTAAATTTACTTGACATACTAAAAGCACTTTTTATAAAAATTATTTCAAGACGATTATTAGTATGTTTATCCACATAAACATGTTATACTCACATCTAGGAAGTATTTTATTATTATTGGTATGTGCATTTCGCTGTAGTTCCCACCATAGATATACATCTTAACTTAAGACAAAGACCATGCTTCCATTTACAGATAGAATATAAGAAAATCAATTTTAAGAATCAAGTCAGCGGTGACAGGTCTGTACTTACGTACAACAGAGCGACATAGCTTGATTCAGGTTTAAGCAAAACCAGACTTGGTCAAACCATTTTGGCGACCTTGTAAGGTATCTTTATCTTATAAAGACTTTGCAAGTACTTTGACTTGTGTTTGCTTAAGTTTAAAGTATATATTAACAGAGGCCAGGTCTATACTCACGTATAACAGAGGAAACTATCAATATATACCCCCAAATGATATCAAATAAACATCTTTCACGAAAGCATGTCTCGTATAAGTAAGAAATTAAGACTTTTGTCATACATCTAATGGTGTTATCCCACTTGAAATAGACAATTAATGATTAAGCTTCTTAAGACTTCTCAAAGAGTTTTGTATACCATGCCTACTAATACATCGTATGATGAAGACAATGTTTATAAAAACTATTTTCAATACGTCAGATAAATCTACTGACACATCCAAGATAAACCTTAAATTTCCATTTTTATGCATGTCACCCAATGTACTATCATATCCCAAGTTGTTTACAGACACAACTTCAACGTCTATTTTAAAATGTAGCAACCTTGCATTTCATTAATACTAGAAAGTATAATGAGTGGCAGTTAAACTTGCGATTGTTGAAGAGCTCATAACACGTTTTATTCTTCTTTTTAACCGAAAGTACCCGATTCAAAACGTAGCAAGCAGTATTAACTGCCTCGGCCCAGAAGATAATAGGTAGTTTGGAATCCGCTAGCATAGTGCGAGCGGTTTCAATGATGGTCCTATTCTTCCGTTCAGCAACTCCATTCTGTTGAGGAGTTCTCGGAGCACTGAATTGATGTTCAATACCCCTAGAAGCGCAAAATAACTCGAGAGTTGAGTTCTTGAATTCAGTTCCGTTATCGCTTCGCAGTCTCTTTACCTTTAAGTTGCATAGATTTGCCAACTTATCCAACAAATAAACTAAAATACCTGCAGTTTCATCTTTCGTTGCAAGAAAGTATACCCACGAGAACCATGAGTAGTCATCTGTCACTACTAAACAGTAAGAGCGACCACCGATGCTCTTGGTAGAAACAGGACCAAAAAGATCCATATGCAGTAATTCCAACGGAGCATTAATAGAATTCACAACCTTAGACTTATGAGATTTCTTGTGGCAAGAAACACAGTCATCCTTCAAGGCGAAGGACTGTTTCGGAACTCCACGAACCAAGTCGTTGTTGACTAGGAAATTCATTTTTCGGAAATGAATGTGTCCCATTCGTCTGTGCCAAAGGAGTGATTCCTTTTTTGAAGCCTTCAAAAGGAGACAAGTGTATTCGCTAGATGTCTCCACGGTTCGCATGTTCATCACATAGGTGTCATTTCTTCTAGGTACACGCATTACCACCCATTCCTCTGGAATGACATACCCCGGCTTCAATATGACACACTCAGTCTTTGTAAACGATGTGGTATAGTCCTTATCACAAACTTGGGAAACACTTAGCAAGTTATGCTGAAGTTCAGCCACATAATTTACATTCTCAAAGATAACCTTTCCATTAGTTAGCGTCCCTCTACCCGAAATCGTTCCCCCTGTATCTCCAGCAAAAGCAACATGACCTCCTGCATATGGTTTAATATCCACTAGGAGAGACACATCACCCGTCATGTGTCGCGAGCAGCCACTGTCCATGAACCATTCGCTATCTTTTATACGTTCAGACTGCTGCAACACATAGAAATGAAGAGATTAGTGAGAAACGGTGACCCAAGCCTTTACAGACTTAGGTCGACCATAGTCATCAACAATAAGCACATCAGATAAAACTTTATTTTTAAACAAATCAGATTTTGAATATGATGTGTTATTATTGATGACATTTGAGTCTTCAGTGGACTTCTTTATCTTCCAAACCTTTGATGGTTCGGGATTTGGCTTGGAAATAATGTTGGGCTTTGGTTTTAACAAAGGATTTTGCCCAACACAAACGACTTTCTTAGCAGGCTCGGGAGAGTTGGAGTGATGCCTAGGAGGTGATTTTGAAAAGGAATTTCTGTAGAGTACTGTCCTAGGCATATGTCTCCCATAACGCTGATAAGAGAGTTTGGGACAATCGCAGATCAAATGTCCTTGTTTCTTGCAGTAGAAACAAGAACGAGTCTCTTGAAACTGTTGAGACGGAGGATTTACCGCAGTAAGTGATGAAGCATTTGTAGAACATGAACATTTTGTACACGTTTTAGAGAATGCTTGTGTTGGTTTAGAAGTTGAGGCAGAAGTTTTATCAAACAAAACCTTTTCTTTCGTCACCTTTTGTTGTAAAACTTTTGTAGGTGACTGATTAGTTTGAGATTTCACATTCAAAACTTTATTTTCCTTTTTAGTTTGAACCTTTGTCAGAGGTTCAACTTTCAAAATAACCTTTTTAGGTCTAACCTCAACCTTCTTAAACTCAGGATATTCCTGATCAGTAATATCCTCTATTTCAACAATCTCATCAGTATAAACTGGAGACTTACTTTCAGCTTTAACAAACTTAGGCAATGGATACTCTTGCCTCTTGGTTTTCTCCGTTGTCAGTTTGTTTAGCTTAGCTTCTTTGGCCTTAATACCATATAGTTTGGTATAATCAACTGAAATCTCCTCAAGACCTTGTTTAGCAATCGGGGGACAATATTCAGCATTAGAAGGTGGTGGTACTTTGTTATAGCCAAGACCTTCCTTCTTTTTGCCACTTGCTCCCTGCTTGCTAACAATCTCATTAAAGACTTGAGTGGCGGATGTTGAACCTAAGATTTTGCTTTTATGATTCTCAAACTCATTTTTCAAATCAGATAATTCTTTAGTCAACAATTCAATTTCAGTAAGATAACTTTTAATTGCATCTTGCTGGCTAAAGACCTTTGCCTTAAATGTTTCGGTATCTAATTTATGAGCTTCAAGGTGTTGTTCATAAAGTTTTTCATTATCTAGCAAAAAGTTATTAGATTCATTAAGTTTAACTATCTTGTCCCGCAGATTTTGATTGTCTTTCTGATAGGCCTTAAGGGATTCAGTCAAGTTAATACACGAAACACAATTGAATGGCTCATTTGGTTCATTTGGTACCTCAGGAGTAATGTGAGCCATCAGGCATTGAAACTGTGCAGCTTGAGCACTCCAATCAAAAGTAGTTAGCTCAAAGACAATCAAAGCGTTATCTACAGCCAACGATTTAACTTCTTCTTTTTCATTTGCCTTTGGTGGATCCGGTTTAGTAAGACCCGACGATGGCATCCTGGGTTTCTCACATTCCCTTGCGAAGTGACCAAGGTTCTGACAGTTGTAACATCGAACCTTGCTTTTGTCGAACACAAATCCAGTCTTCCCATTACCTTCCAAACTCTTCCGTCCCGTTCTCTGCATAAATTTCTGAACCCTTCTGGAAAGCATAGCTATATTCTAGTTTAAATCCATCTGCTCCAAGTCATCGTCATCTAGCTGATCATAATCTTCTTTGGTCATTTCCAAAGTAGTATTTGGTTGAGTAACCAAATCTTTGTAAGAACTAAGGAAAGCTGTATAGATCGCCGCTTGCTCTTGAATAGCTGGTGAAGATGAAACCTGCTGTTGTGATCCTTGAGTAATGGAGGGTGTGCCAGAAACATAAGCAGCATGTGATGCTCCAGCTGAATAAGATGGAGAATTGGTATCCGAGATGAATGCCATTCCTCCATAACTCTTACCAGAGTTAACTTGGCCTCCATAAAGTGAAGGATTTTGTACAAAACCAGTTGACTTGCACTCTTTCTTCTTCAACTCCATAGCGTGTGCTTGAAGAACTCCTATAAGCTTATCCAAAGTCATACCATCCAATCCTTCACTTTCCTTCAAGAATTGGACTTTTACATCCCATGCACTTGGTAGAACATCTAACAGTTTCTTATTTATCTCAAGTGCTGTGAGATTGTATCCACCCTCCGTTAACTCACTCACCAATTGTGAGTACCGGGTAAACAGTCCAGAGGTTGTCTCATTAGGTAATGAGTCAAACAGATCGTACTGTTTCTTTATCAATTCCAGCTTAGCTTCCTTGTATTTCGCATTTCCCCCACATCTCGTTTCTATAGCCTTCCATAAATCATAGGTTGTGTCATGATTTTTAAAAAGTCTCATGACATCCTTTGTCAAGCACATACAGATAGCTGAGTGTGCTTTTCTTTCTATTTGATAATCCTTCTTTTCTTGAGGTGTCATCGCAATGAAAGATTTTGGTGGAGGAACCTGACGATAATCTCCTTCAGCAACTGGAGCCTCATATCTTTGTTTTAATGGGCCCCACAATTCTGGACAATGAAAGTCAACAAACTGTTCAAATCTATCCCTCCAATAAGCATAGTCCATGTCTGCAGTGAACAGTGGAGGTTTATTATTGGAACCAATATCATTTCCCTGCTTTAGCATCTCCCTAATACCTCTAATATCTTCCTTGTCAGCAATAGAAGCCATCGAAGATATACCTGAAATTATACGCAAAAACAAGAACTTGCAAACTAATTAGTACCAAAGGCGTCACTAGGTAAGTGACGCACTCAAGTGTCGCAGCGACTAGCGACACTTAGCAAGTGACGCTATCGAGTGACGTACAAAGTGACTGATGACACTATAAGTAAGTGTCGGTCAGTTAAGCAAGTGACGCACTCAAGTGTCGTACTTGAGTGTCGTGCTAAATCTAATAGGCGTCACTAGTAAGAGTGACGCTATAAATCAAACAGGCATCACTAACAGAAGTGACGCTTGAGAGTCAAGTGACGTGCAACAGTGACGCACTTGAGTGTCGGTGTATTAGGGTAGACGACACTTAAGTTAAGTGTCGTATAACCTCAAATGACGCTTCAAGTGACGCGTCTAAGTGACGGTAAAACCCTAAATTTGGGATTAGCTAGTGCCGCTATAAGTGACGCGTCCGAGTGACGGATCGAGTGTCGCAAAACGGCTAAAAAATCCCAAAACCCTAAAAATGTCGAATTTTCGTAAACCAAACGAAAATTCCTTGAACCCTAATGGACGAAACCTGTAGATTATGAAGAATCTTGACTGTAAATCACCTTAGCTACTCCAAAACCGTATGTAATCTCAATTAATTATTCGAACAAAGCCGAAATCAACCTAAAATCGAACAAATGTCAATGTATTCACCTAGATAGCTCTGATACCAGTTGAAAGTGCCCCTTGTCGTGGACCTAGATGTCAATTGACAGCAATCGTAAGGCGGAATCAAACAATTGCTTGTATGGCTAACAACTCACAAACCGAACACGAGAAATTCAACAATGTAAACGTGTATATTAGCTTGTATAACTGTTTGGGAACGATTACAATATGGTTTAGTCGACAAATGGTGCTAGGGTTTCGTCAACCCTAGCCGAAAACCCGTAGGTTTCTATTTATACTAAAAAGTCAGCCGACATGCGTCACTTGTGAAAGTGTCGCATGTGGCCGCCTTCATGCGTCACTTACCTAAGTGTCGCTATGCGTCACTTAACCAAGTGTCGCTATGCGTCACTCAGGCAAGTGTCGCCTAAACTAAAACACGAGTGTCGCACTATACAAAAACTATATTTCTATTAAGTAACTAACGACACTTATTACAACTCGATAGACCAACTGACAGACACCTAATATGTATCAACATATCAACATAAGCATACACACGCGCACACAATCCTCATCGCTCAATTTTCTCGGCCCACTAAACAAACCTTTATAGTGAAACTTATTAGAAAGGTCTGACACACGTACGCTGCGTTTCAGAATTTCCGGGAACAAACGCGCTCTAAATGCCGGTGTGCTCCGTCGAACCTCCTTGGGCATATGATCCGCTATGTTTTCATTGGGCCCGAACCATAAACCTGTCACCAGACAAAACTCCCTGCGTCCGAATCGTATAAAATGGTCATCCGTATCCGCCACCCTAAACCACAACTCACCCGCCTCCGCGCGAGGGTGCTTTAACCCTGGACGCTCCTTTCGTTGAAACTGCAGTATATGATGCACAAAACCCGGGTCATTTTCCGAAGCCTTCACATCCAACCAATGCCTAAAACAGTGGTCTCTAAATATCTTTTCTTGATCGCTAGATAAGTGCAACTTGATATGCCCAGCAACAGTGAGTTGACTTTTCAAAGTCAACCTTCCATTAAAAATGTCCTGCACATTGATCAATCAAGTCAAACAAGTGTCGTTAATAAATGCGATAAAACAAGTGTCGTTAATAAAGTTCAACTTAATGAATTACTAAACATACATATACATATATACATAAACATACAAATACATATATACATAAACTTACATATGCATATGCATATATATATATATATACATATATATTAAACATACATATACATATATACATAAACTTACATATACATATGCATATACATATATACATAAACATACATATACATATATATATATATATACACATACATATACATATATACATAAACTTACATATACATATGCATATACATATATACATAAACATACACATACATATATACATAAACATATATATACATAAGCTTACATATACATATGCATATACATATATACATAAACATAAACATACATATACATATATACATAAACGTACATATACATATGCTTAAAATCTAATCTAGTTTCGTAATATCACACAAACAATGCTTACAACCCAATCAAAATCATCCATAATACAAAATAAATGTTGCACACCAAGTGTTCGATGAAATGCCACAACGAAATTTCGAGTTTAAAGGTACTAAATTCAAAAACACGCAGTAAATAAACGACTATAATTCCCTAATTCAAATCATACCTGAGAATCCATCATTTATGTCGGCATCCGAGGTGGTGAGCCGTGGCGGTGGTGACCCGTGGCGAATATCCCCTTATCGATTTCATAGTGAGAAGAGGTGGTGAGCAGTGATGGTTGTTATGGCGGTGGTATGGTGGTAGTTGGTGGCGACAGAGTGTGGTTAGTGGCGGTGGTGCAATTGGGCTGTTATTGTGCGACGGTGGGTGGTGGCGGTGCAATGGAGGCTCGGGTTGTAGTAGAGGTAGCACGACGGACAATGGTGGACGGGGATCATAAATCGCAAATCTTGCGATTTACATTCGTGGTTGGGTGGATCGGGGTGTGTCGGCCTATCGGGGTGTGTCCGGGAGGGGAAGAACAAATGGGTTTGGCCAAGGTGGTGTCGTGAACTTTAGCGTGTTATATTTGAAATTATTGGGCGGTCGCAAATCGCAAAACCCAAGCCCTTTCTTGCGATCCCGATGACGGTTAAACTTGTGGCCCATTTCCATGCAATCGCAAAACAAAGTGGCCCATTTTCATGCTATTCGCAAATCGAAAAATTTGCTTTTGCGATTTGCGATCTCGTAAATCTGTGGCTCGTGGCTTTAGTGGTGCTCGGGGTCGCAAATGGCAAACACGGGATCGCAAAAGCAAATTTGCTTTTGCGATTTTTGGGGGTATATCCTCAATTTTACTCGCATAGGGCAAAACGATATATACTCGTAAAAAAAGAGCATATTTTTAATTTCCCTAAAGCAAAATGTTAATTCATTGGCGCTACATGAGAGCGGGCACTAATTGATTGTTAAAACGCAAATTAGAACATTAGTCTTATTAAATATTCATGATCAAAGGACGTGATTAGTGATTTATCCCAACGTTAGGCATTTATTTTCTTGTAACTCGAAATTGATAGTTTGATATAAAAAATTAATGCTCAACTAAAATAACTTGACAAAAAACTATAAAAGGATATACAATTCTAAATAACATGATAATAATCGCATGTAATGAGTAGTTACATTTTGATTTTCATCATTAATAAAAGTAATTATTCAACATAGATTGACAAAATGTCACTTTTTCTTATAGTAATAAGTTTACGTCGCAAAACTTGCAATATTTATAAACTAAAGCATTATTTTCCTTTAAAAGGATATTATTTAGAAATCTAGTGAATTCCTATAAAAGGATGTGAATATAATTGTAGAAGTGTTAAATGAATTTAAACTTGTACATAATTTGAGGTTTCAGAATAAAATCTTCTACTATTTTCTGTAGACTGAAATAATACACCAAAAAAATGAGAATAATATAAATAAAAATAATAAATAAAAACGTGCAAGTAAAGATTATTTTTAATAAAAAGTGCTGTAAATGGCATTTTTATGTCATTTTCTGTCAAAATGTGATACCGAGCAAATACTTTACATCCAAATTTCCAATCTTTTGACCATAAGAAGACTTTGTGATGAATAGAGTAGTGGCGTGCGACATAAGTTAATTTAGTGTTAAAATTAAGTTATTGATTTGTTAATTAGTGTGTCACCACTTATATTTAGACGGTGCACCTCACTATTCAAGTAATTTACTAAACTACCAAGTGTGATGAACTTTAAATATTTTGTGAAACTAACAACTAGGGTTTACCACCGGTGATGAACAATCTGCACGTCTAATTACGTTGATATATCACTTAAATCCCACTAACTTAAGATTGGTACGTATTGGTTGTGAGATATGATATTGACTTGACCTTTCTAATCCAACGTATTAAAACTAACTAATACTAGTACTATTTATAAAGTTTAAAAAGGATATATCGCTAAGAATTTCAATATTTATAAGACCATAACCAATGGTTTCCGTCGGTTCTCGTCACTTAGCAACCGATGAAGTGACGCCGATTGCATGCCATCGTCACTTCGTCTTGTCGCTTATTTTCGTCGGAAATCCAACGAATGTTTTTTTTGTGTGATGTATAAAATTAAAGGTAAATCAGTAAATGTATTATCCAAAAATTAAAGTAAAGGTACAACTGATGGCTGACGTGGCTCAGTCGGTTTCAGTAACTTTTTTTCACCATTGGGTATGGTCTAAGAAACTTAGAAGCATTCAATACGCATGATTTTTTGATCGGTTAGACTCTTTTTTTCTTTTTCTAAATCTTATCTAATCAATTTTTCAAACCTACAATTCACATCTTTTTGTTTATATTCAATCCTTTACATTTACGTCTATCAATCATTTTCCTTGTTATAATTCACATCATCTAACTTTTTTAATATACGGTTTATTGTTTCAATATGTATTATGCTTTACACTTTTTACTATTGTATGAGTCGAACTTTGAAAACTTATATTCTATGTATTGAACTTGAAGTATCGTTTATTGTATGTACGCTTTCATTTTTCGGCATTGACAAAAATGGAAACTTTCCGATTTTAACATTACCCAAAAAGGAAAGTATACATACAATAGATAGTAATAAAAAGTTCAACACATACAATAGAAGTTTTCACAGTTCAAGTCATACAATAGTATAAAGTGTAATTTTTAATGAAACAATTAATCCTTCTATATATGTATTCATTTTTAGCCATTCATATAATTGCATATTTAAAGTCGATAAAAATGATATTTTTAATTAATACATCTAAGCGGATATTCATTAATTTACGATGTCTATCTCAACTTATCTCAATTATTATAACGATTTTTAGAGTTTGCCAAACATTTTAATTAAAATTTATGAACACAAGACAAATACCTAGTTCGGCATGTTTAAAAGGAAAGGGATGAAAAGAAAATGGTAAGGATGGGATATATTTTGTCCTTTCTTCTCATTTTTATTCATGAACCCATTTGTGAAAACAATCATAGAAAAAAGAAATCTAATTTGCTAACCTCCACTTCTGACCATCAAACAAAGTGTCAAATTCACCAAGACAAACAAAGCCACCCATTATTTGTTCAAAGAAATCTGCTTCATTTGTTTAATATTTGATTTAGTTGACTGCTTTCATTTCTAAAATGTCATGCATTTTGCTTATAAAATATAGGGAATAATATAATTATACTTCATCCGTCTCTCAAAATTATTATCATTAGATAAGAAATACACAGGTTAAAAAATATATTTATAACTTTTGACCACTAATAGAATTTTATTGTTACCATTTTCAAGTTTGATTGGTTGAAAATTATTTTGGGACATATCAAAATATAAATAAATTGGAACACAATGAGTAATATCTTTCTATATTTACAAAGAAAGGCATATGAAGTTATATTACTTGTTTCATTTATTTATTTCAATCTTAACAAACATTTTTATCGAAATTCAACTGATTATAAATATCTTTTATTGTTTCCTTTTGCTTTTAACAACCCTTTTTAATCTTGTTCGGAATTCCTCATGTTTAGTTTTTGAATGCGTATACATACGCTTTTACACTTTCATTTCTTTTATAAAACACTTTCATCTTTTCAACCTATACTTTCCTTTCCAATTATAATATTTATATGTTCTTATAAACACGTTAGCACATTAGAATAGTTGACACGTAATTTTCTCAAAATCAACCAAGCTCTTTATACTTTAAGATAAATAACACCAAAAGTTATATTATGATACTACGTCGTATTATAAACAATGACTGTGTTTAATTTCTAAGGACAAAGGGAGTTAGAAGATTTAAATAAACTAACTTGAAGTAAATTGGGTAATGATATTTTCATAACTTTTTTTTATATATATAATTATTACACTAAAAGAGTGCATTACCTATTTGTACTTACAACATATTAATGCATATTGTGGTGCATATATCAAAGCTGGCAAAGAAAATAATATTCCGAAGATTACTTGCGTTAAAAAGAAATACTAACAATTATCTACATGTGGTAGATGTGTGATGCTGTGTCAAATATCTAAGTGCCGGATGTAATTTTAAACTTCAAACTGCATCCATCCCAAATCAAACTTTTACCTTCAAGCGATCAAAATGTTTTTTAATGATCAACATGAAATTTTATTGATTTATAATGTGATGGTTCACATATTTCTTAAACTATATATGCAAATTAATGGATACTTAATTCGAGACACATAAAGTAATTAGTCACTAATATCAATGTCATAATAGTTTGTTTCTTTCTTCGATCAAACATAAATACTACAGATATGAAATTTTATAAAAATTGTGTGATCCAAGCATTTCTTATCTAATAATATTAAATGAATAAATTAATATTTATTTGGGTGTGGCGGCGTTGGATTTACTAGTATAACCTATATAAAAGGAGACAGAGGCCTTTCACAAGTTATAACCCATTTCTCCACTTGATTTCATTTTTATAGTCTCCAAATGGAACTCCCAAACACCTTTTCATTCATAGCTCTCACTGTAACTTTTCTTTTTGTGTTGAAGTTGTTAAAAAGTACAATTTCAAGAAATGGAAAAACTTCAAAACTTCCACCAGGTCCCAAAAAGCTACCAATTATTGGTAACATACTAAACATGGTCAGTAAAGATACACCACATGCTGTCCTCAGGAACATGGCTCTAAAACATGGTCCTTTAATGCATCTTCAACTTGGGGAAGTCTCTGCATTAGTTGTTTCGTCGCCAAAAGTGGCGAAAGAGATCATTGTAAAGAACGATGTAGCATTCGCAGACAGACCCGAAATATTAACTGCTAAAGTTATCATGTACAACAGTTCAGATATTGCGTTTGCACCTTATGGAAGTTACTGGAGACAACTTAGAAAAATTTGCACTTTGGAACTTCTTACAAATAAGAAAGTTCAGTCCTTTGGTTATATTCGCGAGGAAGAAGTGAAGTTTTTGATCGGATCGATGATTAAGAAGTCGTCGTCAGGATCGATAATTAATCTAACTGAAATGGTTACTATGTTGATTAATACAGTAACTTCAAAAGCGGCTTTTGGAAGGGTGCCTAAAGATCAAGATTTGCTGGTACAAGGAGTACAGGACATGGTTGACCTTGGTGGTGGCTTCAGTCTTGCTGATTTGTTTCCTTCTTTTGGGTTTCTTAAAGTCCTGACTGGGATGAGTTACAAAGTCGGGAAAATTCACAAAAGTCTTGATAAGATTTTGGACAAGATTCTAGGCGAATACGAAAAGGAACTGCAAGTCAAGAAAGTGGGCAATGATGACAACGAGAATTTTCTAGATATTTTGTATAGACTTAAAGACGGCGGTAATCTTGACTCTCCTATCTCGATGGACAACATAAAAGCTGTGATATTGGTATGCTTTCAATCTTACTTAAGTTATGTATGATCGATATTATTTAGTAGTTACTTGAGATTTGAATAACCGACAAAATCTACAGTAATTGAATTAATGTTTTTGGTGATATGATGCAGGATGTTTTTTCAGCTGGAACTGATACTTCTGCATCAACAGTGGAATGGGCGATGGCCGAACTTCTAAGGAACCCTGAAGTGCTAAGAAAAGCACAAGCTGAAGTTCGACAAGTACTCAAAGTAAAAGACTTGGTACACGAAGATGGTGATCTTAGTGGACTAAAGTACTTAAAGCTTGTGATCAAGGAAACTTTAAGACTGCACCCAATATTTCCCCTGTTACTTCCAAGAGAATGTCGTGAAAGTTGTGAGATTGACGGATATGCCATACCGCTAAAAACCAAAGTCATTGTTAACGCGTGGGCTCTTGGAAGGGATCCTGAATACTGGAACGAACCCGAACGTTTTCAACCAGAGAGGTTTGACAACAATAGTATCGATTATTCAGGAAATAGTTTGGAGTATCTTCCATTTGGGGCAGGAAGGAGAAGGTGTCCAGGAAGTTTCTTTGCGTTGTCCAACATCGAGCTTATCCTGTCTCATTTACTCTATCATTTTGATTGGGAAATCGCGGGAGGGGTAAAGTCTCAAGATTTGGACATGAGTGAGACTATTGGTGCACTTTCCAGGAGAAAAATGGACTTGAAGCTGATTGCTACTCCTTATACTTCACTATGATGAATCAAGATATATCATAACCAAAACTAAAATTCATATTTCATGCATTTTTGCCTTTAGTTCATGAATAACAGGTCCTTTATTTGACCTTTTTTGCAAGTTTATTGTACTATCTTCTACCAGTTTTATCATTTTTGTTTCTGTAAGTGTCAAGCCTCATATATTCATAGGTGTACAAATTAACCCAAATACAGAGTTAGTGTCCCCATTAAAAGCTGCATACATAATGCTGCTCCTTATAATGCCTTTGTTCAACTTGCAATTTGCATAGCCTCGTATGCAAGGTTTTAAGGGCCAAGATACATATGGTCATATATTCAGAGCCACTTTAATGTTCACTCCATTTTCAGCTTAGCAGCCTGATATAATAATACATAAAAGCTTATAATTTTGTCATGTGTATTTGATTATATAAATAAATTACACGAAAGTCTTCAGCTTAGCAGCCTGATAATAATAAAATAATATAACTAAAGTAGTACGGACTACTAAATAGATGCCTAAAATGTAGACCTAATTACATGCTGTCTAATTCACACGTAAATTTCACTTATTCTCTCTCGTATTATTTCATTTTAACCGATCAAATATTTAAGTTTAGTTATATGTATGATTTAATTTAAATTTACATCAAACATTATCAAGGATGTAACTCTGCTTGTCTTGAAAGCACCTTTCATGTGTTTAATCTTATAGGAAAATAAATAGACACTAGTTAACTTTTACATGTAACAAATACTACAATATAAACTTACTTATTAGAAGGGTAAAACAAACTAAAAGAGATTAATGGTGCTAAAATTGAAATTAGCACACATTGTCTTATGTTGCAAGAGTGAAGAACTAAATCCTAATCTTTTTGTCCCCAAATCAAATTGAAGCAAATTATCCTCTAATTGATGGCCTCCAATCACAATTGATGAAGTTGATCCAACACCTCTATCAACAATAGCTAAACACCATACATCCAAACCCTCTTCCACAATCCTAACCATCGAATTCTTCCCGAAAACGCTCCAAATCACATCATTCTCCATCACAAGATCAATTGTTGGTACATTTGGCCCTAAATAAGTTTCTGCAACCTCATCAGCTTCATAACACACATTAAACGGCTTCACCGGCTTATCAGTTGGTTCCAGCTTCACTTTAATCGATTCGTTCTTGAACGTGTCAATCAAAGACGTAAAAATTGATCTTTCTAACATGGTGTACGGATCAATTGTACTAATCCTCGTAACAAACGTCTGGTTTGTTACTGTTATCGGTTTTTCATTAATTTTAACTGATTTAACTCCAATAAAATACGCATCTTCAAATGAATTCGAGTTTGCTTTTTTAGAACTTTCATTAGTGATTATTGGTGTGTAGTTAAGATGTTCGGAAGCATCAATTCCGGGCAAGAAATGGTACGGTTTTACGAAATTGAAGAACGCAACACCGGGTGCCGAAGGTGAGCCGGAAAGACAAATAGCGAAAACCGACGAGGCGGTGCTAACTTGCGCCGGGAGTGAATATTTTGAAAATCCCAAACCGGCTAAACCAGTAATCTCTCTTTTACTACGTCCGTGTAGTAACTTTGATGCTTCGTTAGAGCATGTTAATATAAACTCGGGGAATAAGTTGACTTGACCCGGGTTATAGCCATTGGTGGTATGTAACCCGAGCGAGTCAATTAAAGCGAATGAGTTATGAGGTGAAATTACACAACTATCGGGAACTTTGTTGTTCCCGATAGTTGTGGTGATACATGTGGATGATGTGTTTAATTTTTTGGATTGGAGTGAACGGCAAAGGGAGGAATTGCACGGGACGCGGCGGAAAGTGGCGGAATTGTAGTTTCGGGTGCAATCGATTGCGGTAAACGGAGCGTTAATGTGAAGGAGTAAGTCGGTGGGTTGAAGAGGGGTTTGGAGGTAAAGTTGTAAGGAGTAAAATGGGGGTGTTTGGAGATGGTTTTTGGTGATGGTGGCGATGAAAGATGAGAATGATGGAGATATGAAGAAGGGGAAGAGTAGGAAGAATGGGAGTGACATTTTTGATTGATGGAAATTGAGGAATGTGAATGGGAATTGTAACATATTGGGTGAAGATAGACGGTGGTTTTAGCGGTGGCAATTAAAGATGGTGACGGAAGATTGCGGCGGTAGTTGGAGTTTACCGGTGAGGCACCGTGAATGTGGCGGGAAATTTAAAGTTGCTTACGTACTCTTTGGTGTCTAAATTTATACCTTTACTGATGTCATAAAAACATATCCATTTGAGGATTGAGATATACTCATCCGTATTCCATTTTCATTGTTCATATTTTTCGGTTGATTCCTTTCCACACTTTTTGATGAAGAGAGTGCTATCAATCTGCCCTCAATTCAGACGCTGTGATAATGTCTCGTATCACGTCCGTCATTTTTATGGTGTTGTAAACACCATTAAGTGTGTTATAGTGTTACTACCCTTGTCTCAAAACTATTGTTGTCCGATAAAAAACACAATTTAAGAAAAATGAATTTATTATTATTGATCATTAATATTATTATATGTTTACCATTTTCAATCATTTTGATTAGTTGATTTGGAAAAGGATAACTATTTTGAGATATACCAAATATAAATGTAGACAAATATACCTAGACATATGAAGTATTGAAAAAAACACCATAAAACACAAATAGTAATGTACATACCAAAAAATATAATGTACAAACCACTTCCCTTGTCACATACTCGTATAATAAATACAAGAACCTTACATAGGAATGCCATTTTTCTTTTTTTCTTATTAGGGAAATGAGCTGTCAATAAGAACAACTTGAAGACAATTATTAAACTTAAAGTTTACTTTGTCATCCAAAATCTAAATTTATAACACACTCCAAATTTTCAAGGCTATTTTCTCATTAAAATATATCGGAAGCGTTAATTAAATATTCACGACTTAGATTGCATAATTATATAAACCAAAAGAACAATCTATCACATATGATCCAAACATCTAGTTTATCACAAACTTTTACAATCATTATGCCATAAGTGTTATTTAAAGGTAAATCCTACTAATAACCTATTAACACATTAGTTCCAAAACAGAGTAAGCATCGTCAAACATTCCATAAATCAAACCGACTTCTCGCTCACCCACATACAAAAGTCAACCTGCAAGAAGTTAGGGGGATGGATTAGCACAAAGCTAAGTGAATAGATCAAAAACTATAAACCTAACTCAGATTAACAATTGTTTACAGCTAAGCATCATAAACAACTAGCGTCAAAGAGGATCAGTGGTTCTTGAGGTACCCTACTACCGCGGTGGCCCCCAAGCAACACTTACAATCACTGAAGGCCAATTCAGTGATCTAACCGATAGTTGGATACTATTACTTCTTACAACATCATTTCAATAAACAACACATGTACATAGCACTAATGTTGTCCACGTAATAGTATCCCAAACCAATCGCAATTGACATCTGAAAGAATCACATAATTCATAATCATCATGACAATATGCAATTATAAACGGTAAAACCACATTTACCCATTGTAACCAAATTGTTACAACTAACTTAGATTGTAAGTTATTGATCCACTCACCCTTGTCGACCACAGTCTCTACTCAAAGATCTTATTTTATTGAGTCTTCAGTTTATTTGAGAACACAATCAAAACCCGAGTTAGATTCTCATATTGATTTTATCACACTCTAATCATGTATATAATGTCAAATAAGAGTACCTAATATACTTCTATTTCTATGTAATTAACATTAGTGCACAAATCATAAGTTGTCAAATGTGCCAAGTTAAAGCTAGCAAACGCGATCCGGGTTAGGGGTGGTAGGATCGCGTTCAACAGTTCAAAACATCCTGTTACCATTTTCCACTTGCAAACGCGATCCGGGCTAGGAGGCTGGATTACGTTCCAAAGAACAAAATCAAAGTGACTTGAAATAACATTGACTAACGCGATCCGGGTTAGAGGTGTTAGGATCGCGTTCCCAAAAACAAATCTTACTGTGACCAATTTTCTCTATGGAACGCGATCCGGGCAAGGGAGCTGGATCGCGTTCTCATGTTTTAAACCAGGGTCTCAGATCTGCAACTTCACATTACGAACTCAAACTCTAATTTTACAAAATCAAACTCCACAACTCAGTTTATAATCTATTTTAACATACCAATAACCTTATAATCATCATATAACCACATCAACAACAACATGCAAGTTAGAATCCTTTCACCTAACTTAACCCACCTATTTCAATCAAAACCTCTTTTTAAGCTTTGATAATTTAAACACTTGAGATCATTGAAGAACAAGCAAAATGATAATGATTCAACAATTTCAGTAGCAATTAATCATTCAAGCATAACTATCCCTACATGCATCAAGTTTCCATCTAATTTGATCAAATGAGTTCATGTAGGTTAAACAAGCAACTTACAAGCAAATGGGGAAGAATTAAACAAGATGATGAAGAAGGAATCAGATGTAGAATCAAAATCACAGCCACAATGGAATGATAGATGTTTTTCCTTGAACTTTTAAGTGTAAAAGTGTGTGTTCTTGAGAAGTGTTTGAGTTTGAACCAAAACCAGTGATGTGTGGGGAATAAAGGTCGACACCTCCATTTAGCCCAAGTATATTGCAGTGTAATTTTTAGTCCCCTTCTAAACCTATTGTCTGGAACCTAAAAACCATTTTGCGAGACTAAATATTTTATTTTACCGACAATTAAAATAATTTAAAACAAGTAATAATTTATTAAGCACAATAAGTTATTTAACCATTTGACCTATTTATTTAGGTTATTTAAATAATATCAATAATTTCTAAACACAATTAAATAACCAAATAAAATAAGGAAAATTACCGTATTTCTCCTAGGCCCTAAACGAGGATGTTACAAATCTTTCCTCCTTAAGGAGATTTCGTCCTCGAAATCTCACCTTGCACAAACAAGCCAGGGTACCGAGACTTCATACTTTCCTCCGTTTCCCACGTAAGGTTAGCACCCAAACTATGTCTCCACTTAATCAAAACCATCGGGATTTCCTTCTTTCAAAGTTTAGTCACTTTCCTATCCAAAAGCTCTATGGGTTCCTCTACAAGTTTTTGACTTTGGTCAACATGTAAGTCTTGCAATGGAAGAACTTGGGACTGATCCTCCACATTACATTTCCTTAAGTAGCACACATTGAATGTATCATGAATCCCCGCCAATTCAGGAGGAAGATCTAGAGACACCGACTGATCATTAACTACTTGTCTAATTCTAAATGGGCCAACGTATCTAGGGGCAAGTTTATCACGTTTACCAAATCGAATAATACCCTTCCAAGGTGAAACTTTTAAGTAAACCAATTCACCCTCTACACACGAAATGGGTCGACGACGCGGATCATCATATTGTTTCTGTCTATCGCGGGCCGCTTTTAACTTATCTCTAGCTAAAGCTACCATATCAGATGTAATCTGTACTATGCCTGGACCAGCAAATTGCTTCCCACCTGCATCTAACCAACAAGTGGGTGTTCTACATCGACGTCCATACAATATCTCATAGGGTGGCATGCCTATACTAGAGTGATAAGAATTATTATAGGCGAACTCAACCAACGGCAAGTGAGAATCCCAAGACCCACCAAATTCCAAAATACAAGCTCACAACATGACCTCAAGAGTCTGAATAGTCCGCTCAGACTGACCATCAGTCTGAGGATGATATGCAGTGCTCAAATTTACTCTAGTTACCAATTCCCTTTGCAAACTTTGCCAAAACCCCTATATAAATCGAGAATCCCTGTTGGAAACAATGGACAACAGAATTCCATGTCTAGAAATAATCTCATTAATGTACAACTATGCCAACTTACTCAATGATGCCGTCTCACATGTAGCAAGAAAATGAGCACTTTTTGTTAATCTATCGACAATCACCCAAATCATGTCGTTACCCTTAACTGTTCGAGGTAATTTGGTCACAAAATCCATGGTTATATGCTCCCATTTCCACTCAAGAATCTCAAGTTGTTTCAAAGCTCCATATGGTTTCTGATGTTCAGCTTTTACTTGCGAGCAAATGTGACAAGATTCCACAAATCGAGCTATATCCAGTTTCAGAGTAGGCCACCAATACAAAGGTTTTAAATCATGATACATTTTGGTACTCCCAGGATGAATCAACAATTTAGATTTGTGTGCCTCTAACAAGATTACGTCCCGAAGACCACCCAACAAAGGAACCCAGACTCGAGATTGAAAAGTTTTTAATCCACGTGTATCATCAATCAATAAAACTTTTCTTTTAAGCAAAACCTCGGATTTCAAGTAATCATCCATCAATGCCTTCATTTGTACCGATTTTAACTGATCAATCAAATCTGAAGAAACATTTATTCGCATGAAACACACCTTTTCTGATTTTCCCTTTT
The DNA here is from genome assembly GCA_963422505.1 of Pseudognaphalium luteoalbum. NCBI lineage: Eukaryota > Viridiplantae > Streptophyta > Magnoliopsida > Asterales > Asteraceae > Pseudognaphalium > Pseudognaphalium luteoalbum. Next base: position 133,053,477 of record OY730192.1, on the reverse strand, counting down.
GACTTAACGCATCCGCCACAACATTGGCCTTACCCGGGTGGTAATGAATCTCGCAATCATAATCCTTTATCAATTCCAACCATTGCCTTTGACGCATATTGAGCTCTTTCTGGGAGAACATATATTGAAGACTTTTGTGATCCGTAGAAATAACACATTTCGTGCCATAAAGATAGTGCCTTCAAATTTTCAATGCGAAAACTAACGCCGCGAGTTCTAAATCATGGGTAGGATAATTTTTCTCATGAGGTTTTAACTGACGTGAAGCATAGGCAATAACACGGTCTCATTGCATCAAAACACATCCCAAACCCGCATAAGAAGCATCACAATAAACAATGAAATCCTCGGACCCATCAGATAATGCTAAAACTGGTGCCTGACACAACAACTATATCAAAAACTGAAAAGATGACTCCTATTGCTCAGTCCACTGAAATTTCACATCTTTTCGCGTTAACTTAGTCAAAGGACCCGCAATCTTAGAGAAATCCTTTATGAATTTACGATAGTAACCCGCTATTCCCAGAAAACTTTAGATTTCAGAAGGAAACTTTGGTGCTTGCCAATTCATGACGGCCTCAATCTTTGATTGATCCACTTTAATCCCATCCTCACAAATGATATGCCCCTAAAATTGTACTTCCGTAACCAAAATTCGCATTTGGAAAATTTAGCGTACAATTGTTCTCTTTTTAATGTCTCGATAAACAAACGCAAATGCATCTCATAATCTGACTCAGACTTGGAATAAACCAATATATCATCAATGAATACAAGAACAAACTTATCAAGGAAAGTTAGACAAACTCTATTCATTAAATCCATGAAAATTGCCGGAGCATTAGTCAACCCAAATGGCATAACCAAGAACTCATAATGACCGTATCTAGTGCGGAAAGCTGTCTTAGGAATATTCTCCTCACAAACGTGCACTTGGTGATAACCCGATCTCAAATCAATTTTAGAGAAATAAGAAGACCCTTGCAATTGATCAAATAACTCATCTATTCCGGGCAAAGGGTACTTATTCTTTATGGTTCTCTTATTCAATTCCCTGTAATCTATACACATACGAAAGTTGCCATCCTTCTTTTTAACAAACAATACAGGAGCACCCCAAGGAAAAGAACTGGGTCTAACAAAACCTTTATCTAAGAACTCCTGAATCTGAACCATCATTTCTTGTTGATGCATATCAGTGTGTCTGTCAGTTGGTCTATCGAGTTGTAAAGTGTCGTTAGTCGTTTAATAGAAATATAGATTTTGTACTTAGCGACACTTAAGTTTTGGTTTAGGCGACACTTGCCTTAGTGATGCATAGCAACACTTAGGTAAGTGACGCATGAAGGCGGCCACATGCGACACTAGTCAAGTGACGAATGTCTGCCATTTTGTGTTAGTATTTAAGCAAACCTACGGGTTTCTGGCTAGGGTTGACGAAACCCTAGCACCATTTGTCGACTAAACTCACTTGTAATCAGTTCCAATACGTTAGTTAAGCTAGAAAACTCGTTTTACTTGATTAATCAATCATTTCGGTTTGAGTTTATTATTGTTTCGTGTGATTGTCTGATTCTGACTTACAATCATCGTCAACTATCACTTAGATCCGAGGCTGAGGGAACTAACAACTGGTTTCAGAGCATCTCGGTGGTTCGGTTGACGTTTTGAACACGTTTTTGGATTGATTTCGGTTTGGTTCGTATAAAAAACCAAGAATAATCAAGGATTTTGGATCAATTAGGTGCTTTCCAGACGATTTTCATCATTATTTACAGGTTTTGTTCGATAGGGTTTGAAGAATTTTCGTTAGGTTTAGGAAAATTCGATTTTTAGGGTTTTTGGGACTTCATAGCCATTTTTGCGTCACTCGTTGCGTCACTTGAACGCGACACTTCGTGCGGCACTTCGTAAGTTCTAATTAAGGTTTTACCGACACTCTGGTGCGTCACTTTGTGCATCACTTAGAGCGTCATTTGTGATTGATACGACACTTAACTCAACTGTCATCTGATTTAATCTACCGTCACTCACATGCGACACTTCAGCACGTCACTTGTTTGTCAAGCGTCACTTCCACTAGTGACGCCAATTTGACTTACTGCGTCACTCAAGTACGACACTTGGGTGCGTCACTTGCTTGATTGAGCGACACTTGCTTCTAGTGTCATCAGTCACTTATACGTCACTCGATAGTGTAACTTCTTAAGTGTCGCTAGTCGTTGCGACACTTCAGTGCGTCACTTATCAAGTGATGCCTTTGGTACTAATAAGTTATCTAGTTCTTGTTTTTGAGCTATTTTTCAAGATATCCTTTAATGGCTGCTGCTGCTAATAAAGAAGATATTAGGGGAATCAGAGATATGATCAAACAAAATCATGATGTTGGTTCTAACAATAAACCTCCTTTGTTTACTGCTGATATGGATTACGCATATTGGCGTGACCGATTTGAACAATACGTAGATTTCCACTGTCCAGAGCTCTGGGGTCCACTCAGAGAAAGATATGAACCTCCAGTAGCTGAGGGAGATTATCGTGGTATCCCTCCATCCAAAACATATAAAGCTATGTCTCCTGAAGAGAAAAAGGAGTATGACATTGAGAGAAAGGCTCATTCGGATATCTGTATGTGCCTCACTAAAGATGTCTTACGACTTTTCAAAACTCATGATATCACATATGATCTTTGGAAGGCTATTGAGACAAGATGTGGAGGAAATCAGAAGTATAAGGAGGCTAAACTAGAACTAATCAAGAAACAGTATGATCTGTTTGATATTCTTCCTAATGAAACGGCTTCTGGATTATTCACAAGATACTCACAGTTAGTTAGTGAGTTAACCGAGGGAGGTTACAATTTCCCTCAAATTGAGGTGAATAAGAAGCTGTTGGATGTTCTGCCTAGTACTTGGGACGTAAAAGTACAATTTCTAAAGGAGAGCCAAGAGTTAGCAACAATGAATCTGGATGAGTTAATTGGCGTTCTTCAAGCTCATGCAATGGAGTTGAAGAAGAAAGAGTGTAAATCGGGTGGTTTTGTTCAAGACCCGACATTATATGGAGGAAAGGTAAACACCGGGAAGACTTATGATGGAATGGCCTTCATTTCTAATACGAGTTCTTCATTGCAGTCTACTGGTGCTCATCATCCAGTTTACGCTTCTGGACCTTAACAAGGTTCACAACAGCAAGTTGCAATTTCCCCTGCTATTGAAGAACAGGCTGCTATCTACATAGCTTTTCTTAGCTCATACAAGGATCTGGTTTCACAACCAAATTCTACACTAGAACTTGCTAAAGAAGATTATGCTCAATTGGATGACGATGATCTTGAGCAAATGGATTTAAACTGGAATATTGCCATGATCTCAAGAAGAGTTCAAAAATTCTTGCAACGGACTGGACACAAGAGTTTGGAGGGAGATGGCAAAACCTGTTTTGATTTTGACAAGAGCAAGGTTCGCTGCTATAATTGTCAGAATTTGGGACATTTTGCTAGAGAATGTGAAAAACCCAAAGTTCCTCCATCGGGTTTTACGAAGCCTGATGCTCCTAAAGCTCCAGAGAAGGAGGAAGTAAAGCAAGCGACAGCTGATGCATTAGTTGTCTTTGAGCCTACAAACACGGACTGGAGCATGTTTGCTGACAAGTATCAACAGTGTCTTATGGCTCACATTACTAATGAGGTACGCAATGAACCAGAAGAGCCTTTGAACTGTATTTCATGCATTAAGTTAACTGAATCTTTAAAGTGCTTTCAAGAAGAAAACGTAGATTTAAGGAAAAAGGTTGAAAAACTTAATCAGTCCAATAAGTACTTAAAAGCTAATGAACAACTGTATGATAAGAAAATTGAGGCTTATAAACAAGACACTCAAAAGTACAAATCCAAGGTCTTTAGTCAACAGGATGCTATTAACAACTATCTTACTGAAATAAAACTGTTAAGAAAGGAACTCTCTGATTTAAAAGTTGAGTATGATAACTATAAAAACAAGATTCTAGGTTCCTCTTCCTCTACGGTTGCCTTCAATGAAATCCTTAAAAAGCAGAGGACAGATAACAAAACTAAGACAGGACTAGGTTATTCTGAAGTCCCGCCTCCCACTGAATATTGTCCTATGCCTGTTAAGGAAGGCACTGAAGAGATTCCTGTTGACTATGCATTGTTATATGGTGTCAAGTCAAAGGTGAATAAGCAAAATAAACAGGCAAATGAGAAAACCAAGCGGCCAGAGTATCCTTCACCTTAGTTTGTTAAGCCTAAATGTGAATCTCCAGTTAGTATTGAGGAGATTGTTGAGATTGAGGACATTACTGATCAGGAGTATCCTGAATTTAAGAAGGTTGAAGTTAAACCTGAAAAAGTGGCTTTAAAGGTTGAACCTGCAATTAAGGTTCAAACTAAAAAAAGGAAAAGACAAGGTTTTAAATGCAAAACCACAAACTTTACAGTCACCTATAAAGATTTTGCAACATAAAGTTATAAATGAAAAAATTTCTTGTGATAAACCTTCCACTTCAACCTCTCAACCAAAACAAGCATTTTCTAAGACGTGGACGCAATGTTCATGTTCTAGAAAGTTTCCCCACCTCCTGTGGTAAGTCCTCAGCCTCAACCATTTGTTGAGACTCATTCTTGTTTCTACTGCAAGAGACAAGGACACTTGATTCGTGACTATCCCAAACTTTCTCATCAGTGCTATGGGAGAGAGATGCCTAGGACATCAGTTTGTAGAAATTCTTTTTCAAAGTCTCCACCTAGGCGTTATTCAAAATCTTCCAAGCCTGCTCAAAAGCCGAGTAATGTTGGGCAAAATTCTTTGCCAAAGCCAAAGCCCGACATTGCTCCCAAACCAACTTTCGAACAATCTAAAGTTTGGAAACGAAAGGAGTCTGCTAGTGACTCTTCCGTCATCAACAATATCACATTAGATAAAAATTCTGATTTGTTAAAAAATAAAGTTCTGTCCGATGTGATTATTGTTGATGACCTTGGTAGACCTAAGTCTGTAAAGGCTTGGGTCACCGCTTCTCACTAATCTCCTTACTTTTATGTGTTGCAGCAGTCAGAACATGTTAAAGATAGTGAATGGTTCATGGATAGTGGCTGCTCGCGACACATGACTGGCAATGTGTCTCTTTTGACGGATGTTAAACCACACGCCGGAGGACATGTTGCCTTTGCTGGAGATACTGGAGGAACGATCACAGGAAAAGGAACGCTAACTAATGGGAAAGTTAGCTTTGAGAATGTAAACTATGTGGCTCAACTCACTCACAACTTGTTGAGTGTTTCACAAGTCTGTGATAAGGATTATACCACTGCTTTCACAAATACAGAATGTGTGATCTTGAAGCCGGGTTTCGTTATCCCTGAAGAATGGGTGCTTATGCGGGCGCCAAACGATACCTACGTGATGAACATGCGAACTGTGGAGACTACAGATGAATACACTTGTCTCCTGTCAAAGGCTTCGGAAAAGGAATCACTACTTTGGCATCGACGGATGGGACATTCATTTTCGCAAAATGAATTTCCTCATTAATAATGATTTGGTACACGGAGTTCCAAAACAGTCCTTTGCTCTAAAGGATGACTGTATTGCATGCCACAAAGGGAAACTCCACAAAAAGTCCCATAAGTCTAAGGTAGTGAATTCTATTGCTGCACCACTGGAGCTCTTACACATGGATCTTTTTGATCCTATTTCCACTAAGAGCATTGGTGTTCGATCTTACTGCTTAGTAGTCACCGATGACTACTCCAGATTTTCGTGGGTATACTTTCTTGCTGCGAAGAGTGAAACAGCAGATATTTTGGTGTACCTGTTGGATAAGTTGGCAAATCTGTGCAACTTAAAGGTGAAGAGACTGCGAAGTGACAATGGAACTGAATTCAAGAATTCAAATCTCGAGTTATATTGTGCCACAAAAGGCATTGATCATCAGTTCAGTGCTCCTAGAACTCCTCAACAGAATGGAGTTGCAGAACGTAAGAATAGGACTATTATCGAGACAGCTCGGACTATGCTGGCTGATTCTAAGCTACCTATCATATTTTGGGCTGAGGCAGTCAGTACTGCTTGTTACGTTTTGAATTGAGTGCTAACAGTTAAGAAAAAGAACAAGACCTGTTATGAACTTTTCAATAACCGTAAGCCAACTCTGCAGTTTCTAGAGCCATTTGGGTGTCCGTGTTTGATTATGATCCCAAAAGAAAAAGTCTCAAAGTTTGGAGCTAAAGCTGTTGAAGGGACTTTTCTTGGTTATTCAGTTAATTCTCCAAACAAAAAAGTCTACATTAAATCAACACACCAGGTGGAAGAGCATTTTGAGGTAAAATGCTTGCGTTACACGAATGCTCCTCAAGGAACGGGTCCGGATTGGTTGTTTAATTATAAGGATGTGTTTAACTCTTTCAACATACCCGAAGAAGATGATGAAGAGGAGGAGTTGATTACCCTACTTCATGGCATCAGTCTATGTCAAGACACATCTACCTCAAAACCTACATCAACACCTACTCCATTACCTACTACACCCACACCATCTCCTATTATCCCACCTTCGAATGCTCCTTCGACTTCAGGAACGATTAATGCAAAAGATCTTCCTGATGATCCCGATATGCCTCCCTTAGAGGAAGCTGACGAAGAAGAAACTATCTTCACCAACTTTAACGCTCATGATGAAGAAGATGCGGAACCACAACAACCTGTGCAACCTGAAAGTTCTACTGCTTCTGAGACTACAACTGTTCCTGCCACTGAAGGGGATATGAATAATTTGGAGTTAGTACTTGCGCCAGATGTAATCCCAGTGACACGTGTACACAGGGATCACCCCATTGATAACATTATTGGTGATCCTAATGCTGTGGTTCAAACAAGACAACAAGTGAAACAAAATCCAAATCAAGAAATGTTGAATCTGATTGCTCGGATAAATTCTTGTCATTTATCCCAAATTGAACCCAAGAAGGTTGATGAGGCCTTAAAAGATCCATCCTGGGTCGAGGCCATGCAAGAAGAATTACAACAGTTCAACAAGCTACACGTTTGGGATATAGTTCTGTTACCCAAAGGTGCTCACTTAACTGGCACTCGATGGGTATTTCGAAATAAGATGGACGATCGGGGTATAGTGATTCGTAACAAAGCTCGATTGGTTGTTCAAGGTTTTAGTCAAATCTAGGGTTTGGACTATGATGAAGTCTTTGCTCCTGTGGCAAGACTTGAGTCTATTCGTATCTTCCTTACATTCGCTTCTTTCAAAGGATTTCATGTTAACAAACTCGATGTTAAAAGTGCCTTCCTGTATGGATAAGTGGATACGGATGTGTACGTTAAACAACCTCCAGGTTTTGAAGACCCTGAGCATCCAGAATACGTTTGCAAATTGAACAAGGCATTATATGGTCTTCATCAAGCTCCGAGGCTTTGGTACGAAAGGCTCACTACTCACCTAATCAAGCATGGTTTTGTTCGAGGGAATATCGACAGTATTCTGTTCATCCGTAAAGAACAGACTGGGGATCGAGAAGATATGTTACTTGTGCAGGTTTATGTGGACGATATTATCTTTGACTCTACAAATGAGGCAATGTGCAAGCACTTTGAGGAGATCATGAAGTCTGAGTTTGAGATGAGTGCGATGGGGGAGCTCAAATTCTTTTTAGGTGTACAAGTTGAGCAGTTTGCAAAAGGTATTTATATTCATCAGTCAAAATATGTCAAAGACATGTTGACTAGATATGACCTGCTCAATTGTAAAACCTATGGGACTCCTATCGAACTTAATCACAACCTTAGACTTGCTGAGGATGAGGAAGATTGCAAAGAAAAGGACTATCGCTAATGATAGGCTCTTTGATGTATTTGACTGCCTCTCGATCGGATATTGTGTTCGCGGTATCTGTCTGCTCACGCTATCAAGCCAAACCTAAGGTGTGTCACATGAAGGCGGTAAAGCGAATTTTTGGTTATCTCAAACATAGACCCAATCTTGGTCTATGGTATTCAAACGAGAAATCATTCGCTCTTATTGCCTATTCGGATTCTGATCATGGCGGCTGCAGCATAGACAAGAAATCTACCACTGGTGGATGCCAATTCCTCGGATCTCGCTTGGTCTCGTGGCAGTGCAAGAAACAGACTACAGTTTCTCTTTCAACTGCAGAAGCTCAGTACGTTGCTGCTGTGAGTTGTTGCTCTCAGGTTCTATGGATTCAGCATCAACTGCGTGATTACGGGTTACTTCTTTCTATGACTCCTATTCACATAGATAACACTGCTGCTATATCTATCACACGCAATCCCGTACAGCACTCTAAGACTAAACACATTGAACTTAGGTTCCACTTTATACGGGATTGCTATGAAAAACACCTGATAGACCTTGTCCACATAGACACCCTAAAGCAGAATGCCGACCTTTTCACAAAAGCTTTTTCGCGTACTCGATTTGATGAACTAATCAACATGATTGGTTTAAGGTTCTTTATAGCCAAAAAGTAATTTGTAACTTGGAACGTAATTTACCTCCTTTTATGTGTGTTAAAAAAAATAAAAAAAAATAAAAAAAATGCAACAGCCACTCTTTATACTTTTTAGTATTAAAGAAATGCACGGTTGCTACATTTTTAAAATAGACATTGAAATTGTGTCTGTAAACAACTTGGGATATGATAGTACATCGGGTGACATTCACAAAATGGAATTTTAAGATTTATCTTGGATGTGTCAGTAGATTTATCTGACATGTTGAAAACAGTTTTTATAAACATTGTCTTCATCATACGATATATTAGTAGGTTTGTTATGCAAAACTCTTTGAGATCTCTTAAGAAGCCTAATATATAATTGTCTATTTCAAGTGGTATAACATCATTAGATGTATGACAAAAGTCTTAATATCTTACTTATGCTAGACATGTTTTCATGAAAGAAGTTTATTTGATATCATTTGGGGGTATATATTGACAGTTTCCTATGTTATACGTAAGTATAGACCTGGTCTCTGTTAATATATACTTAAAACTTAAGCAAACACAAGTCAAAGTACTTGCAAAGTCTTTAAAATTAAGATACCTAACAAGGTCGCCAAAATGGTTTGACCAAGTCTGGTTTGCTTAAACCTGAATCAAGCTATGTCGCTCTATTGTACGTAAGTACAGACCTGTCACCGCTGACTAGATTCTTAAAATTGATTTCCTTATATTCTTTCTGTAAATGGAAGCATGGTCTATGTCTTAAGTTAAGATGTATATCTATGGTGGGGACCACAACGAAATGTACATACAAATAATAATAAAATTAGCTCCTAGATGTGAGTGTAACATGTTTAAAGTGGACAAATATACTGATAATCGTTTTGAAATAATTTTTATAAAAAGTGTTTTTAGCATGCCAAGTAAATTTATAGTGGACAAATATACTGATGATCGAAATAACACTTACTGTTCCTAATAAATGCATGTTATTCCGATATGATCCCTAACCAGATTAAATCAACTCCGTCACCAAAAAGAATGTGTTACTTTTGTATTTGTAAATTTGCATTTATTTTTGTGTTACTATATTTTATCTAAGTTAGTTTTATTTTTTTGATTATAACCAAGTTACAGTTACCTTTAAAATTTGATACCAAAATCACAACACAAAGATCGATAAAATCGCAAACTTTTCACTAAAAGTGACCTGACGCGTCACTTCATGAGTGACGCTACCAGTGACGCACACGACACTGCGTCACTTTCATTAGTGACGCTTTAAGTATCGGGGTAAGCTACGCTACAAGTGCCGGGTTGAGTGACTCATATTAGGGTTTTGGTATAAATACCCTTTCAAACGACACTCAACCCCACCACTTTCAACATTCTATTAGCGTCACTACCTCTGACATACCGTCACTTCCCTTGTCTCTGAGTCACTTAGACTGTGCGATTTTTTCGATCTGTTTGTGGATTTTCGAGCTTTGTTCGTGCATTCGGCCGTGATATTCTTGTTCCCCTCCCTTATACGCATCTATTGGTACTACTTTTAACCCTTGTCTCTAAGTATTCATGCTTTATTCCTAATTTAGGGTTACGGGTTTTAGGGTTTGTTAAACCCAGATCGATCTAATAAAGTTATTAGATGAACACAGTTTTGAATAATTACTAAGAAGTTTGCGGAATAACACTTAGTAACACAATAAAGATCAATACTAGAATCAATGAAAATAGAATTACTATCAAAAGCTTCAATCTTATTAATTTATAAGACGAATACACAGAATTGTATTAGGGTTACAAAAACCTTGAAGCGGCACATAAAACTCTTTATCTAAACTAGGTTTTGGATCTCTATTTATATCACATAGAGTCCTGCTAAACAATCTCCTATATTTATGGAATTCAAATTTATTCCATAAATATCTCTAACAGACTTATATACACTAACAGTGGGAGCAACTTACATTATACCAACAATGGTAGTAAGTTCCCTTTACAGACACAAGTATACTTACACTAACAGTGACACTGCTTAAATACAATAGCAGTGGCTAGGTCTTCAATTCTTCTAGCAGTGGCACTGTTTGGCACTGCTTCTACACTAGCAGTGGCTAGCAATAAAACAGACAGTGGCTAGACCAACACTTGTCCAATATGTTCAGATCCCAACAATCTCCCCCTAAACTTGATCAATCTTGTATTGCATCAAATTTCTTGCATTCAGCTTCATTCTGTTGTAGGAGAGTTTTATCTTTTCTTGCTTGCTTGATCTCTTTTGTAGAATTGATTCATCATCCAGTAAATAATGTCTTTGCCTTTTTCAGTTTTCACAGCAACTTGCAATTTCTTTTCCATTAGTTGCCTCAACAGTACTATGCTCAGAATGTACTCTCTCTCTTCCAACATATACACATATTTTCCATTCTTGAGAGAAATACACTGTACTCCTGCTCTAGCAAAATGTCTCCAGTAAGCAACTAACTCAGCACACAAAAATATATCTCCATACATCTCAGGCTCAAACATCATCTGTATCCATTCCCACACATGCCTTTCAAGACTAGATTTAACAATTTTCAAGTCCTTTTCTAACCCAATCTTATACATATCATATACATCAAATCTTTGAACTCTTTTCAGAATATCATGCATTGACCTGTGAAAGCTTACAACTCCATTCTTCCTTTCAATCCTTATTTCATAAGCCATTTATTCAGTTGCTATCAACACAGCTTCCCATTTGATAATTTCTGAGAATTCTTCATCATCCAAATTGATATTTTCTGATTTGTCAGGTTTAACTACAAACATCTGTTCTAATATCTCCTCATCCCTATCCAAATCACAAACATTATCATCCATCTTTTGAAGTTTAACAAATGATCTTTTAACACCTTCAATTCTCAATTTCAGTTCCTTTTCTTTCTCCAATTCCTCATCAATTTGATCATATCTTTCTTGCAATCTCCTTTGAATTTCTGCATCATCCTTCCTCTTCTTTTCTAACCTTTCCCTTGCTGCAGGATTGACATGAGGATTATTATCATACATATTTTGCAATTGTTCCAGTGACATCCTCCTCAATTGTCCTGTAGAAATTCTATCTCCCCTTAACTTACAAACCAGATCATTTTTCAAATCAGTCCTTGTTGGTTTCTTTGCTCTCCTCTTTGCAGCTTCTTTTTCCTTTTTCTCTTTCCTTTCTCTTTCAATTTTCTGCTTTAATGCCATCTGTAGAGGATTACCCTGTTTCTTTGCTTCATAAGCATGATATACAGTATCATCATTTAATCCCTTTGCTTTCATCTCTGCATATACCCTGCTGGCTTCTTTAGTCACTTTTACAATCTGCCCATTCTCAAGCATCACATCCACTTCATCAACCTCAGATTCTTTCCTTTTGACTGGCACAGACTTTTGAGATTTAGCAACTCTCTTTTCAGTTTCAAGTCTGTCCTGTTCATCTAATTCAGCCTGCAACCTCATAGCATACTCCAAGTCATGCTCAACATTCTGTGTCACCTTCTTCACCTTTGGCTTTTCCACCAATTTGCCCTTACCTTTATCTTTTGGATCAATCTTTGGATGTTTGGAATCAGGTTTAGACACTTTAGTAGGCTCTTTGATCTTAAATGATACCTCAGGTATTCTTGTAGTGGTTGCAGCAGTAGTAGCAGTGGTAGTAGTTGCAGCAGTGGTAGTAGTTGCAGCAGTTGAAACAGTGGTAGCCACTCTAGCATTGGGACTACTTGACTTTGATTTTCTGATTTCATCCATCTTTTTAGCTTTTATGCTGAACACTGGTACAGATTTCTTCCTGCCATATGTAAGCTTAGGATCTGATTTTGGCATTGACTCCCCCTCTGCCTCTGCACCATCACCTTTCATCACAGGTTGTACCACCTCTTCACCTTCATCTACCTCAACAATCACCTCTGTGTCACCATCAACTACCTCAGTCTTTTGCTTAACACTTTCAACAATTTCAGTCTGTACATCCTCTTCCAAGACTTCAGTGTTAGCATTAGACATAGCATCTATTTCACCCACAACCTCATCCACATGATCAAACATAAACACATCCTCATCAACCATCTCATCTGCATTTTTCTCCCCCTTTTTGAAAGTGTTGCTCACCAATAAAGCTTCTAACACAGCAAGCCTTTCCTTAAGCTCATCAATCACTTTCCCTTGCTCATCAATCTTAGCAGCCTGCTCTGCAATTTTAGCATCTTGAGCTTTATTCACCTTCTTCTCCTTCATCAACCTTTCCCAAATTTTGTCCACAGCCATTGTCAACTGTACATTCGTTAATTCAATGTAAGTACTAGCCTCATCATCATTAGAGTGTGACCTCCTAGATGAATCATTGACAAAAGCATCTTCTGCCTCATGCCTAGCATGGTCAACAGAAGTTCCCTTTTTCTTGGTACTGGGACCTTCACCTGCTTCATTACCCGTAGGTTCAGCATTAGAAGTTGCCTCTGGTTGGGTCTTATGGATGTTACCACTGCCCTCCTCTGTCAGTGGATTAGTAGAAGTAGTGGCAGCCCTTCCAGAATGACCACCCATCTCCTGTGGGGTCACTTGCTGTGGAATAATAGATGGCTGAGACAAGTGAGCAGCAGGAACCTCACTTGCCTGTTTTCTTTTCTTTTTCTGTGGCTGTAAGTGGGTAGGTTATTTGGTCCCTTGTTTTCTTTTTGTACCCCCAATTGGAGTGTGTTCAGACCCAGTTGGTACTACTGGCCTGTCACCAAATGGTTCAGATGTAGTTGGTGGTACTGCATCTGTGGTGGAAGGAGCAGGAAGCATTGTAGTGAATAATGCTGTTTCCTTCCCAGAAAACTTCTTATTGGTATTCTTACTCATCTCTCTAAAAGTTCTAGCAGAAAGAGTACTAACACCAATAATAAGGTCTTGTGCAACTAAATCAGAAATTTGTTTATTTAAAACAAGTTGCACAAATCTAGGATACATTATAAACATATCCTTTTTCCCTTTTGTTATATTTCTTATCATGCCTTCAAGAATGTATTTAGAAAAATTAAATTTTTGACCCTTAGCCAAACACACAAGTGCATAGGCTATTTGAGTACCAAATTCATTAAAAGCAGTTCTTTTGGATGACAAACAGTGGAGAAGTGTATGTATGAAAAATTTCCATTGAGGGCTAAAGAGTGATTTAAAAAATGTAAAACGTGTGTAATCACCCTCATACCCCATTAATCTAAGATTATCATACAAATCTCTGTCATCAATAGAAGTTAAACCTGAAGCGTCATCAAGAAGAAGTGCTTCTCGAAGAGAATCCTCAGATATCACCACTTTGGTTCCTTGAACCATAGAAACCACTTGACTGTTGCCCTCAATTACTTCCAATCGAGCATTCTTCCAAAAATCGTTCAAATGACCCCTGGAAACCCTTGGAGATACAGTAAGCGAGTGAAATATATAACTCGATCGCAGAAAATCCACAATTTGTGTGAAGTTTTGCGCCGATGAGGGTTTCATCAAGAAGGCGATCATATTGTGTTCTTCGTAAACACTCAAAGTAAGATCTGTTGATGTAGAAGCCATGACTGTTGAATTGATCGTAATAGAAGTGAGGGTTTGATTTGCAGAGAAATTGCAGTGGTTATTTGTGAAAATAAGAAAGCGTAATGAAAAATTGAAGTGTTCTAAGTTTATATACTGTTAGTCATAAGAACAGAGCCATGACCTAGAAAAATGAACTAGCAGTGGCACTGCTCGATATAACTAACAGTGGAAAGATATAAAAATACCTTAACAGTGGCAGACGATTTTTCAAACACATACTTAGAAAGCTAACAGCAGTTAGTAGCACTAGCAGTGGCAACCGACCAAGGTAACCAATACTTAGTACTAGCAGTGCCAAGAATTTAGCTTCATAAGCAGAACATCGATTTTTTTTTTTTTTTGAATAAAACAAAAGAAACATTAATTCCAGCAGTAACAATGTCTTCTGACAGTAGCTAAGAACCTGCACAGTGGTTAGCTAGAAAACAATAAACAGTAGCAGTAATATACATGTTTACAAGCAGTGGCAACTGTATAAGAAACAGTGGCTAGAAAGTTCTAACAGTGGTAGAAACTTGGACCAGACAGCACATGTTCTTTATACAGTTCCACTGTTAGTATCTATTCTAATACCAAACACAAGTTAAGTTAGATTGATCATGCCAATACTGGTGACTAAAAATGTAAACCTTCCCACATCAAAAGCCTTTGTGAAAAGATCTGCATATTGATTATCAGTATGGATTTTAAAGATTTGAATCAATCTCTTTTCATTGCAGTCTCTTATGAAATGATAACGAATTTCAATATGTTTGGTCTTAGAATGCTTAACAGGATTGTTAATGATACTAATTGCAGAGTTATTATCAATATAAATAGGAGTATTTAAAAAAAATCAAACCATAATCCAGCATTTGATTTTGAATCCAAAGCACTTGTGCACAGCAACATATTCTGCTTCTGCAGTTGAAGTGGATACAGTGGTCTGCTTCTTGCATTGCCATGACACCAATCTTTCTCCTAGAAATTGACAACCCCCAGATGTAGACTTCCTATCCATATTCTCACCACCATAATCACTATCTGTATATGCCATAAGCTCAAAGGAAGAACTCTTAGGATACCAAAGACCCAAGTGTGGTTGACCCTTTAAATATCTGAAGATCCTCTTTACTGCATACAAATGTGATTGCTTGGGATTGGCTTGATATCTAGCACACACACACACAGCAAACATGATGTCTGGTCTAGATGAGGTGAGATACATGAGAGAGCCAATCATAGATCTGTATAGATGCACATCTACATCCTCCCCCTCAAGATCTGCATGTAAGGCTTTGTGTGTCTCCATTGGTGTGCTAGCTATTTTAGCTTATGAGTAACCAAATCTGTCCAAAATGTCTTTGACATATTTGCTTTGGTTAATGAAAATGCCATCTAAATTCTGCTTGACTTGAAGTCCCAAGAAGAAAGTGAGTTCCCCCATTGAACTCATCTGGAACTTTTGATGCATTAACCTCTCAAATTCTTTGCACAGACCATCATTTGTAGATCAAAAAATGATGTCATCAACATAAATTTGCACCAACAAAATGTCATTGTTATCCCTTTTGGAGAATAGTGTCTTATCAATGGTGCCCCTCTTAAACCCATTCTCTAACAGATACACTGATAGAGTCTCATACCAAGCTCTGGGTGCTTGATGCAGACCATACAATGCCTTATCCAATCTGCAAACTCTATCTGGATAGTTAGGATCTTCAAATCCAAGAGGTTGACACACATATACCTCATCATCAATTGTGCCATACAGAAAAGCACTCTTGACATCCATCTGATAGACTATGAATCCTTTATATGAAGCAAATGCTAAGAACAGTCTGATGGCTTCTATCCTTGCAACAGGAGCAAATACATCATCATAATCAATACCTTCTTCCTGTGTATACCCCTGTGCCACCAGCCTTGCCTTGTTCTTGATTACAATGCCTCTTTCATCCTTCTTGTTCTTGAAGATCCATTTGGTGCCAATTGCCCTTTTTCCCTTTGGCAGATCAACTAGTGTCCACACATTCTGAATCTTAAACTGTAGCAACTCCTCTTGCATTGCCTCAATCCAACTAGGGTGTTTAAGAGCTTCTATTGCCTTTTTAGGTTCTACTTGAGACAGAAAACACACATATAGAGATGTATGTATTTCTTCTTCAGTGACATTAGTTTGCTGTCTAGTTTGTACACCAGAATCAACATTCCCAATCACCTGTTCCAGAGGATGATCTTTGTGAACATGAAAGTTAGATGTTGATGTCTCTGGAATGATTTCCTCCATGTTGGTAAAATTACCATCCTGCCCAGAACTTTCATTGGATGGTGTTTCAGTTGGTACTTCTGTCTCAATATTCTGAGATGACTGTGTTTGATCAAGAGAAAACACCTCTGGTGGATCAGGAGTCCATATAGGAAATACAATGTATTCCATTGAATCTTTAATACTTTCTGTGGACATTCCTGATTCTTTCTCACTTGCTCCATCTGCTGTCCCTGTGTTGGTACCTGTACTTGTACCTGTACTAGAATTGACAGTTGCATATCTAAAAGCAGAATTAAGAGCATCAATATCAAATAATGACTTTGGACCTATCCCATCAGGATTAATGATATTCTCATTAAAAGTGATGTTCAAAGATTCTTCGATTACCCTGGTCCTTTGATTGAAAACCCTATATGCCTTACTTTGAATGGAATAACCTACAAATACACCCTCATCCACTTTGCTTTCAAACTTTTCTAGGTGGTCTTTAGTATTCAAAATAGTACATGGACATCCAAAGGATTTTAAGAAACTAACCAGTGGTTTGTTCTTAAACATTAGCTCATAAGGGGTTTTGAAGTAAGGCTTAACAACTATTACCCTATTCTGAACATAGCAAGCTGTGCTAACTGCTTCTGCCCAAAAGGACATAGGAAGTTTTGCATCAGCTAGCATAATTCTAGCAGCCTCTATTAGTGTCCTATTCCTTCTTTCAGCTACTCCATTCTGTTGAGGAGTCCTAGGAGCACTAAATTCTCTCTTAATGCCTTTCTCATCACAGAATTTATCCATATCATGAATTTTAAACTCTGTCCCATTATCACTCCTGATGATTTTAACCTTTTTATCTAATTGATTTTCCATCTTAGTTATAAATGATCTCAGTATTTCACCTGTCTCATCTTTTGTTCTAAGAAAGAAAACCCATGTAAATCTAGTATAATCATCAATGACTACAAGGCAGTAAGATCTTTTTCCCATACTACTTATACTTGTTGGTCCAAATAAGTCCATATGCAATAAGTATAAAGCAGTACAGTTTGAATTCACTGTTTTGGACTTAAAAGAAGTTTTGTGTTGCTTCCCCTTTAGACAAGAAACACAATGATCATCACATGAATAGACCTTCTCAGGTAAACCCCTAACAAGCTTGTTTTTGACAAGTTTATTAATGGTTTTGTAATTCATGTGACACATCCTTCTATACCACAAATTAGACTCATTTAAATTTGCTTTAGAAATCAGGCAGTTTAAATCAGATTGAGGTGCCATGTTTGCTAAGTCACACTTATAGACATTATCTTGCCTAGGAATTCTCATTAAAATCATATTTTCTGGAATTTTGAACTCCTTAGATAGAATAAGACATTCAGTGTCAGTAAAGTGAACAGGGTTCTTTTTATCAGTGATTTGACTCACACTTAGCAAATTGTACCTCAACTGTTCCACATAGTAAACATTTTCAAAGCTTAACTTGGCACTTTGAACAGTTCCTTTGCCTGTGATCTTTCCTCCTTTGGGATTACTTCCAAATGCTACATATCCACCATCAAATGATTTAAAGTTCTGTAGCTTATCCTTATCTCCAGTCATGTGCCTTGAGCAACCACTATCAATATGCCATAAACTTCTTGGTTTGCCCTGCACACAAACAAACACAGAGAAAAATTAATTTCTCTTGGGAACCCAAACCAATCTGGCTTTGGGTTTCCCATGAGCATTTTTGACATCAACCCTCTTAAAGGTGATTGATCTCAATGCTTCATTGATTTTGGACACTTTTGATGTAGATGTATTCTTATGTCTCCAAAAACAATCTGTTTTAGACCTGACAGGGGTTAATGGTCTGACAGTGGTTACCTTCAAATTCGTATTAATTACCCTGGCAGTGGTAGCTTTACTTGGTATAAACATTCTTTGCAAATGCTTAATACCAGCAGAGGTACCATGCCTGACAGTGGTCAAACCCTCCCCTGTTCTTGTCTTGCCTCTGTTAGCCTCTGACAGTGGCACTGCTGCAGTATTAACAGTGGCTGCAGCCTTGCCTCTGTTAGGCTGATTTCTCAACACTCGACCTGTACCACTGTTCCTATTATTTTTAGAATTGTGTTAACAGTCCAGTTGAAGATGATTATACCTACCACAAATAAAACATGATTTTCTTTTCACACATTCAAACCCATTACCCAGCCTTTGTGACACCAATTGATTCCAATTCCTTTGATTCCCTCTAGGTGTAGGTTTGATTATTTTCTTTGCAGAATTTTCATCATGTTTGCAAGCACATTTAACACATTCAGCCTTTTTATTAGACTCATGATTGACCTTGTTATTCACATAACCTAGACCAGTTCTAGATTTGTTAGTCCTATTCACTTGTTCAAGCTGAAGCTTAGCTTTCTCCATGAACAATTTCTTGCCTTCTTCTAGTTTATCACTCTTAAGTTCTGAAACTAGACCAGAAGTTGACTTAACACAACCATCCATAGAATTACCACTAGATGAGCTATCACTATCACTCTCATCTTCCTCAGTCCAATCATGAATTTCAACTCCATCAATGTTCACATCTACTTTTAAACTTTTAACTGGGTCAACCTTTTTAACATCATCATTCAAATCTTCTTTAAGTAAATTTAAATCAATTTCAGTTTTTGAAGGAAAGTAGTTGTTGTTATAAGGAGAAGGTACATTACTGTATCCTAACCTAGTCTTAAGTTTATCATGAATCTGTGAATTGATAAGTTTATGGACACTCTTAGATGCATTTTCTAAATTACTTACATTAAGTCTTATGCTATCTCTTTCACATGTGACCTCAGCAAGTTTCTTAGTTAATACTTCTACCTTATCTTTAAGAGTATCTCTCTCCCACCTAGCATACTCAATATCATACTTAAATTGTGTTGCATTTTCTTCAAATGCTTGAATCTGTTTTTCAAAATTTTCTATTACAGAGATTGTGTGTTTACTTTTAATTTCACATAGTTTTAACTCATCACACACTTTCTGGTTATGATCTCTATAATGTTTCACAGTTTGTTTACACACAGTTGAACACAATTTTATTTGTACCTCATAAGGAACCTTAGATTGCTTATCTGATTCAGCTGTTGCCATGAAGCATTGATTCTTCACTTCATGCTCTTCCTGATCACTCCAATCCCATCCACATCTATCAACCGATACCAGTGCATTTGATGAAGTATCTTGGATTGGCACATTCTTAGTTTGGCCTACGTTTCCTCCACTTCTCTGGCCATTTCCTCTCTCATTCTGATCAACCTTTGGGCTTCTGCATTCCCTAGCAAAATGTCCCATCTTGTGACAGTTGAAACATTCAACTTTGCTCTTATCAAACTAGCTACCATCACTCCTCTTCTGTGCAAAGTTATTCCTACCAGTTCTTTGCATAAATCTTTTTGCTCTCTGTGTGATCAAAGCAATCTGCAGTTTAATATCCATCTCTTCTAAATCATCCCCTCCAAGTTGATCTAAATCTTCATTAGTAAGTGATGAATTCACATTACTAGCAAAAAAAGATTCTAAAATTTGATCATTAGAATGATTAGAGAATGATCCACTTTCTCTAAATCCATATGATGACCCTTTCTAACTTGATTCAGCTTTTGATCCAGATCCTGCCATAGACATAAATGCTGAATTACTATTGTTGCTCCCTGATCCCACCTTCTTGTTCTCAACTTCAGATTCAAAATTTCTCAGATCATTATATATATCTTCTAGTTCCTTTGCTTCCAGATCTGCACTCTGTCTTAAACCAACAGTATACATAGTCCATTCATCACCCAAGGACCTCAGAAATTTCCTGTTCAGATCATCTCTGTCTATTTTCACTTGATGATTTTCCAGATCTCCTACAAGCTTTGAAAACCTATCAAATATTTGAGTCAAAGTTTCTGACTTTGCAGAATTAAAATTCTCATATTGTTGTTTCAATAGAGATCTTTTATTCTTTTTGGTGTTATCATTACCACCAAATCTCTTCTCTATTGCTTCCATGAGAACTTTAGCATCTTGACATGCTTCAAAACGTCTCTGATATTCATTTGGAGAAGATAATAATAGAGTACTTAAAGCTTTGTACTCAATAGATCTGACCTTTCTTTCTGCCTCAGTGGATGGTGGTGATCTTGCTTGTGGAACACCATCACTATTAAGGGTCACTGGTGGACCATTAACCACCACTTCCCACATCTGATAGTCTGTGAGAAGCATATATTGTCTGATTCTGTTTTTCCACAGATCAAACTCATCAGGTCTAAGCATTGGAATCTTAGTGACCTGAATTCCTTCATTGCTTTCTGCCATTGATTAGAATGTTAAATATTTGAGTGATCAATAAAACAGTGATTCTAGATCTTCCTGTATTCAAAAGTTAACCAAAAGCTCTGATACCACTTGTTAAACCCAGATCGATCTAATAAAGTTATTAGATGAACACAATTTTGAATAATTACTAAGAAGTTTGCGGAATAACACTTAGTAACACAATAAAGATCAATACTAGAATCAATGAAAATAGAATTACTATCAAAAGCTTCAATCTTATTAATTTATAAGACGAATACACAGAACTGTATTAGGGTTACAAAAACCTTGAAGCGGCACATAAAACTCTTTATCTAAACTAGGTTTTGGATCTCTATTTATATCACATAGAGTCCTGCTAAACAATCTCCTATATTTATGGAATTCAAATTTATTCCATAAATATCTCTAACAGACTTATATACACTAACAGTGGGAGCAACTTACATTATACCAACAGTGGTAGTAAGTTCCCTTTACAGACACAAGTATACTTACACTAACAGTGACACTGCTTAAATACAATAGCAGTGGCTAGGTCTTCAATTCTTCTAGCAGTGGCACTGTTTGGCACTGCTTCTACACTAGCAGTGGCTAGCAATAAAACAGACAGTGGCTAGACCAACACTTGTCCAATATGTTCAGATCCCAACAGGGTTTTAATGAAATCAAACGAATTAAGCCTCTATTTTTTAATATTTGTTGTTAAAACTTGGTGTGTTTTGCTCGTTTAGTATATACACACCTTGTTGTTAACTTGTTTTCAAAAACCCCCAATTTTTGTTCGATGTGATTTCTGGGGATGAACAGTGACACGATGATCTTTATCATTGCGTCACTTCATGCGTCACTTCCTTTAAGTGACGCTATTTGGTAATTTAGAATCCATAACGTCACTGCTTAAGTGACGCCTTTTACTGCGTCACTTCTTAAGTTACTCTCTTAATGACGCATTTGCATGTATCAATTGCTTAGCCCATCACTCAATTGAGTGACGCCAATCTATACATCACTTACCTAAGTGACTCACTTAGTGACGCCCTTGTCTATGCCGACACTTATACCGTCACTTCCTAAGTGACTCACTCGGTTACCGTCACTATGCTAAATGACGCATAATTTTGACCCGACACTTCTTAAGTGTCGTATCTAATGACGCATGATTTGGCCACGTCACTTACACCAGTGACGCCTTATAGCGTCACTTACCCTAAGTGACGCTATACTTGATTTCTGATTTTGAACACTATTTCCTGCGACACTTCCTAAGTGTCGGTAGTGTTCATGCGTCACTTCCCAAGTGACGCCCAAAACAGAATTTTGTTTAATATTTTCTGCGTGTTTGTGCTAATTCTATAATAATGTTTCTGGTTATCTTTGTTTCGTATTTTAGCTTACAGATGGCGGCTTTACAAAACTACTATCGTCGCACCAACACCCGTCACAACATTACTGCATTCTTGGAGTCAACACATGCGAACTCAATTCCGTTCAGACCAATGATTGAGTCCTTACGACGATCGAGGATTTACTATGCTATCACTGCATCTACTCCAGTCAACATGAATCAGATCGAAGAGTTCTATGATCATGCGTTTATTCGAACTCAGGGTGACGTGCCGAGAATTGTCTCTATAATGTTTGGCGAGGAGATTGAGATCATAGAGAATTCTATTCGTTGGGTTCTCCAATTCAACGATACCCATACAATGCCGACTACGTTTGAGACAACCTTTATCTACGGTGGTCTTCAGCGAATAGGTTATCCGGCAAATCAGCTTTCAGATTTTAGAAAACAATATCTATGCCGGGTTTGGAGATATCTGTGCCACATCGTGATTGTCTGCTTATCTCCAAGGAAAGGAGGATATGATGTCGCGAGTCATTTGACTCTATCTTTGATGTTGGCTCTGGTCTACAACAAGCCGTACAACTTTAGCGGATATATCTTTGGCAATATGGTTGAAAACATCCGAGCCGGGAAAGATAAGTGGCTACAGTACCCGCAGTTTTTGCAGTATTATTGAATGATTTGAATCTCGATATCGCTCCCGATCAGCACTCGCTTTTGGTTCCGACGCCAATGCTCTTACGAGTCTTCAATGACTGTAAGTTAGCACCCAAAGGAGAACAGGTTTTGGCGGATCGTGAGCTGTTTGGGCACATAGTGAATGAAAACTATGTTGTGCCACCAAACGACGGTTTTGAGGACGTCGTGATACCTCCTATAAATGAGGATGACTTGGTTGATACGGAGGTCGCTCAGGATTTGGACGATATTGATCAGGTTGAGAATGTTGATGATGATGATGATGATGGTGGGCCCACACCACCCGATTCTGAGGGTGATGTGCCCCCACCAACTGCTTTAGATGGTATTCAGATCGCAGATCCCAGACGCTTTT